>BOPP01000185.1:411683-425800 GCA_017312745.1 Gryllus bimaculatus
ACCGAGGAGATGTATGGCAAAGCAATAACTTTGTATATTAAGAAGAGTTTTCTTTGGCGCATTATGATGTAGAGTTCGCTGTTAGACGTTTCCACAGAATAATGTGAAGTTTTGTTCAGCTTTATTTCCATATCCTTGATTTTTATATTATTAAAATGAATATCAGATATTTAAATTCATTACTTGTTCAATTATTTTAGTCATATATAAATATCTTTGCTTTAAGGTTCAAGTCCTTTAAATGCATCCATTTTGTTTTACTTGGTGAAGATTTTCAATACCATACTCATTAGCAACCTGACTTAACTTGTGATGCTATTTGAATTTCATTCCGAATTTTCCTATGATAAGCTGGTCGTTGGCAAAAGTAATGTTGGGCTTCGACATTATTATCTTAAAAACATAATTAAAGTCTTCACATTTTTTAATGATTGGGTCTATATATATAAAAGCGTTGGCGAGAGCCGGGCATCGTCTGTCTACTCCCTGGTTTATATAATGCTGATTTCTGTTCAGTTTCTTGCTTCGGATGATGATTTTATTATTTTGTATAATGATTGAATTGCTGTAATAGATGGGAAGGAGTCAATATTTTTCAGTGTTTTCCCCATAATAATATTCTTTTAAGGCTAATAAAATGCCTTTAGTAATCAAAAAGACATAGTGTGTCGGTTAGTTTTAATTCCCTTGCTTTTCAGTAAGTTGTGTCAGTAAAAATACAGTCTGAGCCATGATCTACCTTTTCTGAAATCATGTGTGTTTCTGATATTTGAGGTTTTAACAATAGGCAATTCTTTGATTGATAATTTTTGTATGATTTTATAACAGGAATTTAGAAGACTTATACCTTATAATTTGAACATTAAAGATTTGTCGCCTTTTTTATAGTGGGTAAACTTAGGGCTTCATTCCATTCTTCTGGCACATATCCAGTGGACCAGCAGATATTAATAAAGTTAAGAAGTCTTTGCGTAAATTGATTTGATGCATATCTGATCAATTTCATGTTTATATTATCAGTACCAGGTGACTTTTTTCATAAATATCATTAGTAGTTCTAATTAATCCATTTTGACATTAATTACTTTATATCTTGACTTGAAATCTAAAATTCACAGTGTTAACTTTCCGTATGTTTTCCACCGTTTTCACCGCTCCTCCCCCATTTGTGGTTGAACGATATTACTTTCGTTACTTACCCACTAACGTCTTCACATTAGGAATTCGTTGCAAAATTAATTATTTGTAACATTTGGACAGACACTCCAACTAATGAAATTGTGACTTTTCTTCCAATAAAATTATTTCTTTCCTGTTATTTTCATTTGGTGGGAAGGTGCGTAAAGCCACACAATCATAAACAAATGTCATGGAACGAATACTAAACTTAGTCCCGCGTAGTAGATGATGATGATGATGATGATGATGATCACTTTTTGAGTATTTAAGTAAATACTGATATTGATTTCCAGAGAGCTCTGTATATTTCATATCACTTAGTTGCCTTTAATGTGTTCGTGACCGTACCATTGTGACTTTCTCCGAATGTAGCAATCGATCAATGTCGTTGGGGGTTGGAGAAATGCACCAAATTCATTACTTTCTTGATGTTTCCTTATACAATAGGGAGAAACTCCCTCGTTCATAAATACTATGGCGTGTCCTTTAGAGTATAACAAATATATCGTGTTTCAAAGTCATTTTCAAAACCCTGTTCATACCCTGTACCTGACTCAAAGAACGTATTTCACTCAACGAAAATTATTTTTTATTTGTTTTAATTGATTGATTGTTAGTGATTCCGGGCGCGTCAACTACTAGTATCGGTAGTACCGTAAGGGTAGTGTATGTTTTGCTCGGGAGGTGGCGGTTATCTTTCCCCCGCCGACCTATCGTCGACTAGCGGAGTTTTTTCCTTTACCTGGTTTTTCCCATCAACAGGGCACCACCCCAGCCGAAACAAGCGCTAAGCTCCCGTCATGTGTCTGTCTCCTGGCATGTGTGGTAGTGTAGTGCATGTTAGTGTGTGTGTAAGAGGTGAATATAAGACCACGGAAACACGGAACAACAGAAAACTACCAATCAGAGCAGCCGAACGCTAGAATTCTCCTGTACACAGCGCCTGAATTCGATCAAGCTCACAAGCTAATGTCGAAAATCCTGTCACCGGCGGGACTCCAACATAGGGCCTCCCGGTCATTGGGACTGCAGTGACACCAATTGATGCCTTAAGCCATTCTAGAAATAATAAAGTTTATGGTTTGCAACACACTTAATGACAATTGCTATGTTATGTTAAGGAGTAACTTGAAAACATATATTTCCCTGTTGAATCAACATTACTATTTTTCTCTAGGACTAGTTCCAGCAGACAGCCGATTACCGTTTATGTTCCGATGGGACGCATATTCAACCAAACTCTATACACTAACACACTTGCGAGCTCCTCTGATCTGGGATCATCAGAACGCGAGACCCTCCGCTCCAACCCTCCATACATGAGACACAAGACGGGACTTGAGATGCCCAAGACGGGATTCAAGCCCACGACCCTTTGGACCGAAGAGATGAGTTGGTACACGTTCTTAGCTACATCGGTCATCCAGGTCGGTATTACTATATCATTCATGTGCTGAATTATTTTTTTCTTTCAATAGTCATGTATGTTAACAATTCACATTCCACAATTCTGTAGAAAAAACAATATAAATATTAAATCAATCTGAAGTGTTCTGTGAACTACAATTTTCATGTACATGTCTCACACGCAACAAGCTGGTAGTTAAGGACTGGAACTTACTAAAATGAAAGTACATTTCACCTTTTCAACATAGCCTACAAATAAAACAAACAGCACTTGCCAGTAGTAATGTGCATAATTTGCCAACTGTTGCATAAGCCCCTACTTCTAGAAAACATTTTTCTATAATACTTCCGTTTAATTTGATAGCGTAGGCTTCTGCGGCCGGAGTCAGTATTTACTTGGCTGTCCGGGTGACGCCGCGTCCATGGCGAAGGTGCCGACGGTTCGGTCGCCATTACGCCCTGAGTAAGGTCGCAGAATGGCGACCGAAACGTCGGCACCTTCGTCATGGATGCGGAGTCACCCAGACAGCCAAGTAAATAAATTCCGTTTAATTTGTTTAATATTTTTTTTCTTCCAATTGCCTACTAATGTTTTTCTCAACAAGAAAGAAAATCAACGAAAAATTGTAAAATTAATTTTCTCTGCATATCATTCATTGTAATACTAATGTCTGAATTGGACCGCCTCTATCTTTCAAGTCTTACGTGTTGTTTGAATTATTATATTTATGTTTATTAATGTATTTAGACAGAATATTTGTACTAAACACCACGCACTCATGAAAGATGTACACAAAACCATTTATCTGCATTTCTTAAGGTATTATTATATGTCTCATGGAAGGCTAGTTTATTATTTTTACACATACACAAACGTGATTTTAAGTTGACAGATGCGAAAGCAATATGAATAAAAATATCAAATGAAAATGTATAAGATAATATGCAGGTATATAGTCCTGAATAAGACACATATCTTTAGAAGGAAAAAACTTAAAATTTTAGCGAAGATAGTTTTTAAAGAATGAAATTGTAAAAAAAGATGTACTCATTTTCCGTTCAAATTTCGGAATTAATTCATATGATACTCAATGTCAAAGCGAGTGTTAAAAGGAATGTCGATTACAACGAAAATGCGATGTATGAATGGTTTAATTAGCAGTGTATCTGTAATTAACCCGTGAGATATATCTGATAATTTTCTGCGCATACAGACGAGATTAAAATTTCAATGTTCTATCACAATTTTACTCGCGATTAATGTGATCTGATCGTACATTAAGATTATTCGCAAAACTGACGTTAATACAAATTGTTAATAGGGATGGAATTTTAAAAACCCAGGGTTTTGTAGACTTTTCCGGCTGATATTAATTATTAAATGGTTTTATAAAAAAAATAATTTCTCGTGAATTAGGTACATAATGTTGCAATGTATTTAATACAATTTAAAATGTCTTTACTGCTACAATTCTTTTAGTATTAATTGCATGGTCTTTATTCGAGTCGTTTCGAATTCTCTTGTGGTCTATTCTTTTGAATTACTACCCAACGAAATTTAATTCGTATCGTGAAAATCAAAATGGAATGTCAATTTAACATCCTGAAATGCTTTTTCGCCAAAGAAGCAACCGCTCTTTGAGCTTTAAAGACGTTTCCTCGTGGATCGGGTACAATAGCTCAGCAGTAATTGGTAGTTCTATGCTTCTGCACTGACCAGAAGTTCCTTGGCTTCGAGTTCCGATCAACTGTGTCAAATGTTCGGCACTCCCTTTATAACTAGCCTCGTGGCTAGCTCTTGATTTCCACTACGCAGCCCCGGGTTCGATTCCCGGTCAGGTAAGATTAAAGTGTGGGTTTCTCTTTAATTTCATAGCATATGTTGCTGTGTGACGATGAGAAAATTCACTTCTGAGGTTGAGAAGACCAGAGTACGGCGTGAGGATGTCTATGTGCTAGCCACACGCTTCCTGTAACCCCATGCCCGCGAGGCAGGGACGTCGCCGGTAGGCCTGAGCCCGTTCACAGGCTATCGCACCAAGTACATACATACCTTTATAACTGGAATCCAACCTAGAAGAGGATTCTAGCGGTCTGCTTCTCTGACAAGTAGTTCTTTCAGGTTTTGCCGATCAGTTCCTGTTGAATGCCGATGCAAAATCTTGACAAATATACTAAGGACCGCGCGCAAACTCATCTTCATTATACATACATACCTTTATATATACACCCTTACATACATACCTTTATAACTAGATCGAATCCAACCACTCTAGAAGGGGATTCTAGCGGTCTGCTTCTCTGACCAGTAGTTCTCTGTGTTCTCTTCATCGATCACTTCCTGTTGAATGCCGTAGCACTACCTTGACAAACGGGTCACGGACCGCGTGCATACCCTTCATCTTCATTATTCGTACGCTCGTGTCCCCTTCCATATACAATCAGTTACACGCAGTACACCACCTCGAGATCAGTAGGGAACTTTGAGCTTCCCATAATTGATTGATAGATTTGTTCGTGATTCCGGGAGCAATAATTATAATGGTCATTAGTTCAGTAAGATGATGAGATCCGTTCGCGGGGTTTTCCCCTGCCAGATACATCCCCAATGGGACACTGTCCCATCCTAGGAAAGCTCTAAGCTTCCGTCAGACCATGTTATGTGTGCTAGGGGAGTGCATTACATGTGTTGATCGGAGAAACCACAGGAAACTACCTTTCGCAGCAACCAACCGCTAGAACTCTCCTCCAGATACCGGAAAATCTTATCCAGGCAGGGACGTTGCTCAGCAAAGGTCTTGGACAGGGAAAGTACTGTAAGGTGCCGTGTAGATAGACACCAAATTTTGCATTACAAAGGAGCAAATGTCGGGTCGTGGCATGCATTTACCTCACCGGATTAATGATCTTAGAGGTTGACATGCGGAATCAATATGCACCCTCCAGACACACACACACACACACCGGTCGCGAGCATACGCTGAGCTCTTCCCACGTCGCTCCTTCCTCCCTACGGCGATTTACGTGGCAACTCGTTCCTCTCCCCGTGACGGAGCCGAGCGGAGGTAAATGGAAGGGGCAGGGCGGAGGAAGACGGGAGGGAGAGGGGACCCAAGGCGCAGCGGGGCGCTTTTTTTATGAAGTTGTCGGTGGCTTCCTCCGGTCGTTTGGCCCGCAACGACCCGCTTTTTCAGCCGCCCCCGTCGCGCTGAGGCCGACCTGCAAGTTCCCGCTGCAGCATTCCGCCCGGCACGTCTGGGACTCACGCCATCACCCTTGTCTTACGCCATCATTCTTTTGCGGCGGCGCTCTGTCAGATAGTCACAACCCCTGTGGCACGTCGCTCGTTGAAACGACGCTACATCGTCGTATCGTTGCATTTTCAAGTCTCCGTATTGCTTCGATTCCACCTTTTCAGTTGAACATTATCACATTCCAAAAAACCAATATCGCCTCAATCCCTCCGACATCTCATCTAAACATTCCCATTTCTTCATAATGCCACACTGTAACAACCTAATCTGATATATGGCATTCTTTCATTTAGTTTCATACAATCTTTCATAATGAGTGAGGATTCTTGTTTCTCATTTAATATATTTTAATTGTGTCTTATTTAATTTCTGATTGCTACATTAATATTTTGCAGGTTGAACGCAATGTTTCTAATAATGCTTTTCTGGCTGTCGTTACATTTAATTTGATGATTTAAAAAAAATTAGCTCTCACTGCTCTATAAGATTTTATATTCCATTTCTTATATGTAAGTTTTTATTCACAGTCCCTCTTTCAAACCAATGTTCTAGAATGACTTTGGTTTCATTATTTCGAAGCAAGCTCCACCAATCTGATGCCTCTTTACCTTTTCAATATGTTTTCATATGTCCGATTCGTCTGGCATCTTTTTGGCCTGGAGAAAGCTGCTATCATTTCCCTTTCTTAAACTCCCCAGTCCAGTACCCCACTTCTTGGAAAGACGCCCGATTGTCATCATTGTACCGCATTTCCACGAATCATGCTAACACTCATTTCACGTTCGATCTCCCCAGCTTCCTTGTCTCGTTTCTCGGCGTATTTCTTCAGTGCCTCTCCTATGGTTTCTTTTAGCTCTTGACATCACCTGTCCGCCGCCCCTTCCTCTGTGCGTTGCGTGCATGGGTGTGCGTGGAAGGCGATCGTATCGCGTGGCCCCCTCTTTGGCGACGCTGCTTCACGACAAAGGCTGCCCCGCCCCCTTCGCCCTCGATTCCTTCGCCCACGCTCCCCCCCTTGATCAAAAGCAAAAGTAATAAAATGCCTATGCACTAGGCAAAAACAAAGCAAGTAAACATAATTATGACACAAAATATAGCTTCATTTCGGGTACCTCGGGCTTGAATGAGCCTCTTAACGTAAGACTTTAACTGCATACAATTCATTACTAAAATAGAAGAAAGCAAATTTTTGAAGGTCTTGGTAATATTTCTTCAAAACCGATTTTGCGCATTAAAGACTCACCATTCTCACAAAGCCTAATTAATATTGTAACGTTTATTACCCTAAATTAACTCGAGATTCCTTATATAACAAGTTCTATCGAACTCGTAAGCAGTCACGCACATTAGTTGTCATTCGGATGGTTTTTTAAATCGAAACACAAAAGTGGCAAGCATTCGCGCTACATCGCCCACTAGTAGTTCGCGCTCCGCGATGCTCGCCGGCTTCTTTGCGTATGACCCGGGAGCATTGTGTCTTAGAACGACTCCTCGTAAGAAGGATATCCCCTCTGCTTGGGCCGCTCTTTGACTCACGCCCACTTCGAAGCACGCGAAGAAATCTGTACGGAAAAAAAAAAAACTATTTCAGTCATAATGAGAACGATGAGTGCTCAGGCATCAGTAGTATGGCAGACTCTGGGCTGAGATCTAGTTTCGTCCGCTGGAGCAAATTTTCGAACTAGCAGATGACAATTCAGTCTCTTCTGGAGCAATTCTCATCTTCTTTCCCCTCATAATGAAGAACTGTGGAGTGGCTCCAGCCATCAAGTATGGTAATGCATGACGTCGGCTGAGAATCCTAGGGTTCGGTTCCGTCTTGAGGCAGAATTCGACACTAGCAGATAGACCAATCAGTCCTGTCTGAGACAATTCCTCCATCTTCTTTCCCCTCATTAATGGAGAACCGATGGAGTGCTCAGGGCAAGTGATGTCTATTGCAGACTCTGGCATGGATCCTAGGTCGAGTGCCGGCTGAGCCCAATTTTCACACTAGCAAGATGACAATTCATCGCTTCTGGAGGACAATTCTCAATCTTCTTTCCCCTCATAATGAAGGAAACTGTGATGTCTTCAGGGCATCAATGGATGTTGATGGCAGACGCCCATCGGCCTGGGAATCCTAGGTTCGAGTTCCGCTGAGGCAAGAATCTTCGGACACTAGCAAGAAATGACAATTCAGTCGCTGCTGGAGGAACATTCTCTCTTCTTTCCCCTCATAATGGCAGGATTTTGCGTGGAAGGGGTTCAGGGGCATCAATTGATGTTATGCAGACGTCTGGCTGAGATCCTAGTTCGGTCGGCCTGAGCAGAATTTTTCACACTAGCAAGATGGACCCCAATTCATCGCTGTCTGAGGACATTCCATCTCTTCCCCTCATAATGCGAGAACTAGGTGGAGTGCTCAGGCATCAAGTAATGTTATGGCAGACGTCTGGCTGGGAGATCACTAGCGTTCGAGTTCCGGCTGAGCAGATCTTCGACACTAGCAAAGATGACCAATTCAGTCGCTGTTGTGAGACAATTCTCACTTCTTCCCTCATAATGGAGGAAACTGGTGAGTGGTTCAGCATCAAGAATTAATGCAAGACGTCTGGCGGAGATCCTAGGGTTCGAGTCCGCTGAGGCAAATCTTCACCACTAGCAAGATACAATCATCGCTGTCGAGAACAATTCTCATCTTTCTTTCCCCTCATAATGGAGGAACTGGTGGAGTGGCTCAGGCATCAAGTGATGTTATGCAAGGACGTCTGCTGCAATCCTTAGGTCGGTCCGGCTGAGCAGAATTTCCGACACTAGGCAATATGACAAATTCAAAGTCGCCTCTGGAGACAATCTCATCTTCTTTCCCCTCATAATGAGAACTGGTGAGGTGGCTCAGGCATCAATGATGCTTTATGCCAACTTCTCTGGAATCTAGGGCGAGTCCGGCTGAGCAGAATCTTCGACACTAGCAAAATGACCAATTCAGTCCGCCTGTGCTGGAGGACAATTCTCATCTTCTTCCCCGCATAATGAGGAACTGGTGGAGTGCTCAGGCACAAGTGATGTTATGGCCAGACGTCTGGCTGGAGATCCTAGTGTTCGGGTTTCCGGCTGAGCAAATTTTCGACAACTAGCAAATGACCAATTCAGTCGCTGTCTGGAGGACAATTCTCATCTTCTTCCCTCATAATGGAGAACTGGTGGAGGTGGCTCAGGCATCAATATGTTATGCAGACGTCTGCTGGAATCCTAGGGTTCGGGGTCCGGCTGAGCCAGAATTTTCGACACTAGCAAGATGACCAATTCAGTCGCTGTCTGGAGGACAATTCTCAGCTTCTTTCCCTCATAATGAGGAAACTGTGGATCTGCAGGCATCAAGTTATGTCTATGGACCAGACGTCTCGGGAGATCTAGGGTTCGATTCCGGCTGACAGAATCCTTCACACTAGCAAATGACCAATACAGTCGCTGTTGAACAATTCTCATCTCTTTCCCCTCATAATGAGAACTGGTGGAGGTGTTCAGCGCATCAAGTGATTTATGGCAGGACGGCTGGCTGGAGATCCTAGCGTTCTTCCGGCTGAGGGCAGAATGTTCGACACTAGCAAGATACCAATCAGTCGCTGTCGGACGACATTCTCATCTTCTTTTCCCTCATAATGGAGAACTGTGAGGTGTTCAGCGCATCAATTGATTATGCGCAGAGTCTGCGCTGGAACCTAGGGTTCGGTCCGCTGAGCAGAATGTTCGACCTGCAACGATGACCAATTCAGTCGCTGTCTGGAGGCAATTTCTCAGCTCTTCCCCTCATAATGGAGAACTGTGGAGTGCTCAGGCATCAATGATTTATGCAGAGTCTGGCTGGGAGATCTAGGGTTCGAGTTCCGCTGAGCAGAAATCTCGACACTAGCAAGAGACCAATTCAGTCGCTCTGTAGGACAATCTCATCTTCTACCCCTCCATAATGAGGACTTGGACGTGGCTCCAGGCATCAATGATGTTATCGGACTCTGGCTGAAGATCCTAGGTTCGAGTTCCGCGCTGAGGCCGAATCTTTCACACTTTCTTATATGTTCGCCCAATTCAGCCGATGTTAGAGGAGAATTTCTCACCCTATTGATATTTTCGTGTTTTATTCGTCAACACCATTGCAAATCCGAAGCAAACCCAATAACAGGGACCACGCCTGCGCGTGAGCTTTTCCTTCCTCTTCCTTGTCTCACACTCATCCCTACTTACACACGCACCACACAACACACACACACCACACACACACCACACCACTTCCATGCCACACCTACCACACAACTTCGTGAGAATAATTGTAATGTTAGACCGTTTCTCAGCGCGGGAACGTACACCACTGCTGGCGAGGACCCTGGCTGGGAATCCGTAAGTCAACTAAGTTTCCAATGTACTCATGGAATGAAACAAACTAGCCTTCCTCATTATTAGAGGAACGTGCCCAAACTTCGGAAAAAATCTAAAAAACAATGAAATATCAATTTCGACTAAAAATTCAAATATATTGTGCTTATTTCTGCCTATTCTCAATCCAACGACCCGCTGAATTCGTATATTCACTGCGTCGCTGCTTACAACAAGCTGACATTCACATTTATGAGATTGTTTTCTTTAAAATCCTTCTCGGTAATCTCATTTCAGGTACCGCTTTCCATAACGGAACCCGTTTTTCGATTCCCAGTTGGCAAGATTACATGCGCGTTGTCCTTGCAATGTCCCGTATATATTCTGTGTGACAATGATAAAACTGACTTCTCAATAGAAGGCCAGAATAGGGCTAGGATGTCTTCGTGCTTACCACGTACCCCTTAAACCCATGCTGCAAGCCCGACGCTGCTGAGGCGCTGTCCGTTCCGGGCTGTTGCTTCCAATTCATACAACAGACAGACAGTTTTCATTAAAAATAATGTAATAATTGGCAGAATTTTACGCAAGTTTTTTTATTTGGACGTTTGATAGCATGGCTACACGTTTTGAAAAACCATTTTTGTGGTTTTTTCTTCAGGGCATTTTTTCTCTGTATGCCAATAATATATTTTGTTTAAATAATAACATAAATTACTCTATACTTATGAAAGAAAATCTTATGTAATATTATTCTCGTGTCCATAATGAAGCTCTAGAAAAATATAGTAGTAAATCTCATATATTTGTGAGTTTGACAAACAACATAGAAATCATCGCGGAAGGTATGAAATAAATAATGAACAATATATCTCATGTCGATTAGAAGATTCGGAAGCAATTAACATCAAATATTGAAAGCACACAACGTTTGATAGTTTTCCAAAAACAATCGTAGAACCACATGATCGTAAGGAATTGAATAAATCTTCTAAGAAAGCTTATAATTCAATAATAATACATTTAAGCAAAAAATATTAAACTATACTTTAGTAGTAAAACAAAGATTATAAACACATTTTTTAATATTCTTTATAAGTCATTTCTGGTCCTTAATTTCCTTTCATCATATTGCTCACCATTTTTTAAAAAATTTTCAAATCGAATTAAGAGCAAAACTAAGTGCTCACGCGTGGCAGCAGCCGAGTGCAAGGTTAGAGGCTTGAATCTAAAGAAGACGCCCAACAAAGACGCACTTTCCCACAGGAAATTGGTCCCGCGCCAGGCAGCCCAGGAAAGCTTTCCACCCGCGGAGTGTGGGGATAGTGACGTAGGAGGCAGGACCTGACCTATAAAACGCCGTGCGAAGACGCCGGTGACGTAACGATTTTGGTTTCCTCGTGGCTATACCACAAAAACTTTGTTCGCCCAGGCTGTGCGGAGTGCCGAGGCACGTGGGTGTCGACGAGTTCGACAGGTGATTGTTCTTCAAACACATTCGGGCAGCATCGTCAATCTGCCGCGGCAACACCAATGCCTATTTCTGCCCGACGCGGCCTTGCAGGTGGTCGTAGGCGTCGCCGCAAGCCCACGTAGGAAGGAGCGGCTGCATGTGGTAGCTTGCAAAAACCGCCTAGAGTGAGATGTAAATAGAGCAGTGTTGGAAATAAAACTTGTATATACTCACTCGTCGTTTCCTTGTGCGGTAACCCTACACCACGACGTTACACTAAAAGGACACTTAGACTCATAATAGATTTCGTAGAGAGAAGTAGGATGAAATTGAAGAGAGTAGACAACAGATGTTTACCTTTATTTTTGTGAACCTACCTAAAATACGTAAGTAAAGTGAATCAATGTAATGCTTTCAAGCACGAGTATTGCTAGTATATGTGTGACTTGACATTTTCCTTTATTATTTACGCCCGAGAATTTTTTTTAACTTTGAGCTTTACTTTAACTATTTAAATGTACTGAATGAATAGATTTTACTTCTACATTATTCAAAATATAATAAATCTTAACTTAATGCGGACAATAACAAAAATTACCACTTATTGTCAGGACCGGATTACTATGTATACTCATCGTTAAAATAGGTTAACTTACTAAAAATTTAAAGTAAAACGCTATCATCGAAATGGAAGATAATATTCATTTAAATTTTTAAAAATTACACAATATTATGTCAACGAAAATAATAACTAAATGTATTCACAGTTTCAACCCTTTATACGTTGTCTTTACATACAATGACTTCGAAATAAAACATGATTTCTTTCTTTAGGTTCATTCAAACGGACAATCACTGTATCCCACTCTCTCAAATATTTTAGTCCATTTTAAATTTTCACGGGACTGCTTCTTGCAATATCACCAATACTCTACACTGCATCTTTACATCAAAACATTACTTAACTGAACTAAAGTGCTTTACTAAACTTCACGTCCTCCACTTAAGAAACGTCTTTAACCTTTCTCGATGATTTTCCCCTTTTTTATTCAGCTCTGCATCTCACATCAAACATTGCCAACCCGAACTTTCTTTCCCTATCCATAGTTGTAATGTCCTTGACGTTAAATATAGCGAAATAATTAAAATACCTATTCGACTCTTTACAATATAGTTGTTCTTAATATTTACTTACAAATCTTTTTTATTTAAGTTGCAAATATATTTCATTTTCAATAACTCTTGATATTACTTGGTTTTATGTGACCCACATATAGACAGCACAAAAAACAAATGTTATTACAATGATTAAACAAATTCGTCCCCATGTAATTATTTTCATATTTTATTAAATGTATACATACCTATCTTAGATTCTTTTTAGAAAATATTGATAACATAGCTGCGTGCAATGAAAAAGCAATTCGCCTAACGCTAGAAAACATGCCTCCAAACTCCAAATAGACCAACGGTTGACGATATACTCCTGCACCTTCCGCTTCGGTTGCTATTTACTATTCCTGTTTCTGCTCCCTCTTCCTCTCGTCACCTCCTCCTTCCTTCCACTACGTTCACCGGTCTCAGGCCTCTGTCCTACTCCTCCCACTCTACCTCTATTCTATCTCAATCTCCGCCTCATTTCTCTGCCTCCAAATTCCACCTCCCACATCCGCCTCCACATCCACCTCCTCATTCCACCTCTCCTCCACTTCCAACATCCACCTCCACATCCACCTCCCTCTCCACCCCAACCTCCACCTCCCCCCCACCTCACCCCCACCTCACCCACCCACCCTCCACCTTCACTCTCCACCTCACCCTCCAACCTCACCCTCCACCTCACCCTCCACCCTTCCACCCCTCCACCTCAACCCTCCACCTCACCCTCCACCTCACCTCCACCTCACCTCCACCTCTGTTCACTCCACCTACATTACCGCCATTCGCTTCCTCATTTCGCCTCCGCTCCTTTTTCGCCCACGCCGCCGCCGCATCGCTTTCGACTTGCGCTTCCGGAAACCCGACGCACACGGGAGCCCCGAGCGAATCGAAGCCGCGGGCATAGGCGGTCGCGCCGAGCAGGCGCACAGAAGGCTCGGTGGGGCGCACCCAGCGTGGGTAGCGAGCGAAGCGGCGGGCGGGTTGGACGAAGTGTGAAGACAAGGGCGCCCCGTTGTGACGGTCGCGGAAGAGCGCTGGTTGGTGTGTGTGTGGGTAGAATTGAAGCCGACAGATGGGGAAGACGATGGCCAGCGGCGTGGGCGCGTTACAGCGCGGGGCATCAGCAAAGCGGAGTACCGGCGCGGCGGTTAGTGGGCTAGGGTAGCGTAGGGCGGTAGGCGAGGCGTAGGGGCGTTAGGGGCGGGAGCGTGGCAGCAAACGGGCACGCGGACGCGGGGGCGCTGCCCAGGGCCCAGGTCTGCTGCGAGGGCGGGCCGTAGGTCTCTGCGGCGTGACGCGGAGCGCGGGGG
>BOPP01000185.1:425825-479482 GCA_017312745.1 Gryllus bimaculatus
AGGTGTATGTGGAGGTGTATGTGGAGGTGTATGTGGAGGTGTATGTGGAGGTGTATGTGGAGGTGTATATGGAGGTGTATATGGAGGTGTATGTGGAGGTGGAGATGGAGGCGGAGATTGAAATGGAGGCGGAGTTGGAGGGGAGGCGGAGGCTGAGCAGGTGACGTAGTGGAAGGAGGAGGAGGTGGCGGAGAAGGAGAGGGAGGCAGAACGGGAGTGTAAATAGCAGACGAAGACGGAGGTGCAGGAGGAATTGTCACCCGTTGTGTCATTTGGAGCGCATGTTCTAGCGTTAGCGATTCTTTTTCCTTGCCTGCAGCTTTGTTTCATTTTCTAAAAGTATCTACGATGGTATGTTAACATTTAATAAATTGTATTCATGGGGACGATTTGTTTAGATCCATTGTAATACATTTGTTGTTTGTGGTGTTTTGTGGTTCATAAAACCCAAGTAATTCAACGAGTTTGAAATGAAATTATTTGCCAACTTAAAATAAAAGCTTTGTGTAAAATGTTCTGCAACAATATATTGTAATGAGACGTAAGTAGGTATTATTAATATTTCGCCTATATTTGACGTCAAGACATTACAACTATGGAGAGGGAAAAGAAAGTTGCGGGTTGGCAATGTTTGATGTCGTGGAGATTGCAGACCTGAGAAAAAAGGGCGAAAATCATCGAGAAGGTTAAAAGACGTTCTTAAGTGAGGACGTGAAGTTTAGTAAAGCACTTTAGTCAGAGTTGTGTTATTAAGTAATGTACTTGATGTAACAGATGCAGTGTAGAGTATTGGTGGATTATTGATTGAGGACAGTCCCGTGAAAATTTAAATGGACTAAAATATTTGAGAGAGTGGATACAGTGAATTGTCCGTTTGGAATTGAACCTAAAGAAAGAACTCACGTTATTTCGAAAGTAATTTTATGTAAAGACAACGTATAAAGGTACCATTATTGAAAACTGTGAACTTTTATTGAAAGTGAAATTATTATTGAAACTGTGAACTAAACATTCAGTTATTATTTTCGTTGACAAATAATATTGTGCAATTTTTTGGATTTAAATGAATATTATCTTCCATTTTGATGATAGCGTTTTACTTTAACATCTTTAGTAAGTTACCTTATTTAAAATCGATGGAGTATACCATAGAATCACTGGTCCTGAACAAACATTAGGTGGTAATTTTGTATTGTCCCCCATTAAGTATATTTATTATATTTTGAATAATGTAGAAGTAAAAACTATCTCATTATTCAGTACACTTTAAATAGTTAAAGTAAAGCTCAAAGTTAAATAAAAATATCTCGGGCCGTAAAATAATAAAGAAAATGTCAAGTCACACATTTCGCATACGCAATACTCGTGTTTGAAAGCATTACATTGATTCACTTTACTTACGTTACTTTTAGGTAAGGTTCACAAAATAAAGGTAAAACATCTGTTGTCTACTCTCTTCAATTCCATCCCCTTACGTTCTCTCTACACGAAATCTATTATGAGTCTAGTGTCCTTTTAGTATTCTCTTAATTCCGATTTGAATATTTTTCACAAAATGGTGAGCAATATATGAAAGGAAATTAAGGCACCAGAAATGATTTATAAAGGAATATTAAAAAATGTGTCTTATAAATCTTTGTTTTACTACTACAAGTATAGTTAATATTTTTTGCTTAAATGTACTTATTATTGAATGTAATAAAGCTTTCTTACAAGTATTTCATTCAATTCATTACGATCATGTGGTTTCCACCGATTGTTTTGGAAAAACTATCAAACATAATGTGCTTTCAAAAATCATTGATGTTCGATGCTTCCGAATCTTCTAATCCGACCATGAGATATATATGTTCCATTATTTATTCTCACACCTTCGCAGATGATCCTCTTATGTTGTTTGTCACTCAAATATATGAGATTTACATACTATAATTTTTTAGAGCTGCATTATGTAACAAGAGGAATAATATTACATAAGATTTCCTTTCATAAGGAAATAGAGTATTCTATGTATCATTTGAAACCAAATATATTAGTGACATACAGCAGAAAAATGCCCCTGAACAAAACCACACAAAATGGTTTTTCAAAAAGTAGTACGCACACTACTCAACGTCAAATAAAAAAAACTCTCGTAAAATTCTGCAATAAATTACATATTTTAATGAAAACTGTCTGTCTGAACTTGGAACAACAGCCCGTGAACGGACCAGCGCCTACCAGCAGCGTCCCGGGCTTTCAGCCATGGGTTTAAGGGGTACGTGGTGAACACGAAGACATCTCTACGCCATATTCTGGCCTTCTCAACCTGAGAAGTGAGTTTTATCATCGTTACACAGCAATATATACTGGGACATTGCAAGGATGACGCACACTATAATCTTACCTGACCGGGAATCGAAACCGGGGTCACGTTATGGAAAGCGAGCACACAGACCAATGAGATTAACTGAGAAGGCTTTAACGAAAAAAATCTTCATAAATAAGATGTCAGCTATGTTGTAAGCAGCGACGCAAGGAATATAACAATTCAGGGGGTCGCTCGGATTGAGAATAGGCAGAATATCACAATGTATTCTCATTTTTCGGTCGAAATTGAAACTATTTCATTGTTTTTAGATTTTTCCGTAGTGCTTGGGCATATAGCAAAATAACAGCCACCTCTCATATTGAGAAAGGCTGCGTAATTTTGTTTCAATTCATGGGCGCATTGCAAATTAATTCGCTTTACCCAGTCGGGTACCTCCCACCAGTGGTGTACCGTCCCGGCTGGGACACGGTCTAACATTACAATTATTCTCCCGAGATGTGTGGAAGGATCGTGCATGGAAGTGTGTGTGTGTGTGTGTGTGTGTAAGTAAGGGATGAGTGTAGAACAAGGAAGAGGAAGGAAACATCACGCGCGGCCCGTGGTCCTGTTATTAGGGTTCTGCTTCGAGATTTGCATGGTGTTGACCGAATAAAACACAGAAAATTATCAATCGGGTGAGAATTGTCCTCCAGACAGCGACTGAATTGGTCATCTTGCTAGTGTCGAAAATTCTGCAACCGTCGGGACCCGAACCCTAGGATCTCCCAGCCAGACGTCCTGCCATTACATCACTTGATGCCCTGAGCCACCTCCATCGGTTCCTCCATTATGAACTGAAATAGTTTTTTTTTTTCGTAACAGATTTTCCTTCCGTCCCCCTTCGAAGTGGGACGTGAGTCAAAGAGCCGCCCCAAGCAGAAGGATCATCCCTTCTTACGCAGGAGTCCTCTCTAAGACCACCAATGCTCCCGCGCATACGCAAAGAAGCCGGCGCCGCATCGCCGAACGCCGCGACGCACAGTGGGGCGATGTAGCGCCGAACGCTGCTCACTTTTGGTGTCTCAGATTCAAAACATCATCCGAATGACAACTAAATGTGCGTGACTGCCTTACGAGTTCGAGACTTCGTATATAAGGAAATACGAAGTATGTAGGGTAATAACACCGTACAATATTAATTACGCATCTTGTGCAGAATGTGAGTCTTTAATGCGCAAAATCGGTTTTGAAGAATATACAAGACACTTCCAAACAATTTGCTTACATTCTATTGTAGTATGCATTTATGCCAGTTTACAAGTCTATAGTCTAGAGGCTCATTCACGATACCCGAAATGAAAGCTATATTTTTGTGTCATCATTATGTTTACTTCGCTTTGTTTTGCTAGTGCATATGCATTTATTAACTTTGCTTAATGCATCCCACAAACCGCTTCCTTGAAGTGCTCGTACTTCAAAATATTCTTTTCAATCTATAAAAAATAAACATAAATTCTAGTTACCATGCATGAGTGCTTAACATGTTCCAAAACATGCTTGAGTGCCGACGTGTTTTGCCGAATTCGTTTACTGCGCTCCATGAAGTCACGGATATTAAGCGAATTCGAGACTTGGCGACATCCTAGTTGGGTTGCCATCTGGGTACCTCGATTCCTAACGTCGCCGAGCTTCTGGCCGAAGGGATAACACGCACTGACCGATTGCGACGTGACGAGACTTGACAAAAAATAAAACAGACGATTACATGGCAGCCACTCAACGGTCAACAAGGGTTCAGAGAATTGTTGCGTCAACGATGACGTAACAAATTAAAATAAAAACAATTTTGCAAGCCCAGGTATTGGTATCACGTTTCTTTTTATGACACATTCTTGAGCACTCGATTATTATTTTATGCACAATTTGTTGCAGAAAAAATAAAAAAACGTGGCACGGTAGCGCACCAGGACACCGCAAGCGACTCTGGAATTAACAGGTTTGTGGTCACTCTTTAATTTTTCTGCTCGTATGCGACATGCGAGACATATCGATTGGTGGTTTTTACCATTACACAAACAAATGCAACAAAAATTAATATGTTCCTTCTCCGATATATAGTTTAGTCAGTAAGTGTTGGTCTTTTTACTATGCACCTGTGACCCAATGTGTCAGCTTACTCAACTGTGAGAAACGAAGCTTCATTTTACATTAAAGTTTTTGCTAAAAAATGAACCCAGATCATTTTACTTTTAGCTTCAAAAATGAATCCTTATGTATTGGAAATATTGATATGGTGATGTACACACAATGAAAAAAACACTTTTTTATATTGCACAATACTTAACAATTAAAAATAAAAGAACATGTTTTTTGGTATTCATAAGATGTTGAAAAAACTAAACAACGGATAATCGTACAGTTTGACATTTCCACTATTTCTCTTGTTCAAGGTCTTATTCATTCAATCGAGATTTCTTTTCCCTCTTATAATTTGGTTTCGAGTTTTCACTATTTTTAAGGCACTTTTCGTCTGAAATCAATAATAATAATAATAATATTAATAATAATAATAATAATAATAATAATAATAATAATAATAATAATAATAATAATAATAATTTAATAGTGTTACATGAAGTAATATTTCATATTAGTACAAACATAAAATTGTAGGACCGTTTTAAGGACAAGTTTAGCTTGATTAAAAACTGTAACTTTTCCCAAATGGATTTACTTTCATTATAAACGTTGTGCTAATTACTTTACCACGGTGTCGGAAACTGCTGTTTTATGTTTCATAGTAGCATAATAAAACCTGAATTCATGATACATAACATATCTTACAGATGTTACAAAGAATCGTAAAATTCACCCTTATCAACAATGTGAATTGAGTCTTTTGCCTCGTTTCGTCTTGAAGAAATACTTTTTATCATTTTATTACGCTTTACGAACAACTACTTCTGAAGGTGTAATAAATAATTTGATACATGTTTTAAAATTCACATTATGCGTTATCTTCCCATATTTCATGTTTCCTTTTACTTTATGAAATACTAAGCCACATCTCATGTCACATGTCTCGTGTCACATATATCTGGTTTGTGCTGTGGAATGTTTTCTTCTCCACATAATAAAAAAATACAATTGCTGTTTTTGGTAGCACGGTTTAGTGCAAGAGTTTCTCTAGAAGATCCAGAGGTTTAAATCACGGGAATTGAGTGAGTATAGAACGAGTAAGTAACCTAATACGTCTCGCGCTTTTTTTAATTTTATTTTTATTTATATTCTTACTTTTACTCATCTTTCAACCCTAAAATGATGGGAAGGGATTCTGGAACTCAAGAAAATGTGTGCAGATTATTTTCTCCTCCATACGTCACATACAGTTTTTACTGTTGTTTGATTAAATAAAATTAAATATTATTTCACCCTTGTTAGTACCCATTGCATCTCGTTTCATACACTACTTTTTATACCACTAATAGCTATTAAAAGTTAAAATTTTACATTAAACGGTTACGTGGTATGCAGTGTTCATCCAACGCTACCTGGCGGGCAGTCACGAAGGTCTCTCAGATGGCACTGGTTGTTTTGGGAGAGTAACTGATCCTCATAAGGGGATTTAATTTTCTGATTTCTTTTTCTGAATTTTGGAAATAGGGGAAAGCGTGTTCTGGGTTACAGTCTCCCGTCATGGGGTCTCTAGGCATTGTAAGAAACACAACACAACAAACATTTTTTAAACCAGTTCAATGCTTGATTATTTCTCCACTGTAAAATTTTTTGTGGTTGACCAAACACCTGTGCTACTCGTATAATAAAGCTGTATCATAATGACTCAATTATGCAACGAGCTGCAGCCATCTCACATGAGAATTACGCAAATGGAGTAGATAATCTAGTTATTATATATCAAAAATTCAGCTTAATTCAGCGGGAGATAAATATAGTGTATACAGCTTAAAGTTGGCAACTAAGCTTTACACACCAGGCGATTCTACATCAATTTTTGATGTATTTTATTTTTCTATTTATTTATTTATTTATTTATTTATTTATTTATTTATTTATTTATTTATTTATTTATTTAACCTTAGAGCGTCTTGTGGGCCCAGTGCGCGTGGTGGGGGCAAGGGGAGCGTGGGCGTAGAGGGTGCAGCCGTAATCTGCCAGCGCAACCGCAACCGCCTCCCGGCCTCCCTGGCGGCTTAGCCTCCGCGGGCCTCCGCTAGCGCTGCTGTCGCCGCTGCACCCGGCCCTTCCCTCCTGGCCGCCGCGGGACGACGCAAAGCGCGGATCAGGAGGGGAGCGCCGTTCGCTGCTTGCGAGAGGGAGGAAGACGACCGTCTTCGGAAGACGTGCTTCAATGGAATGGAACAGAAAAGTAAGTAGTAACGTTCTCACTATTGTGAAAATGCAATAGTCAAAAGCTGTCGAGGAATGAAAATGGATTTCTTGGATGTATTATGCAATTTACAAGGTAAGTGATTTTAATTTTTTGACTGGTTTGATGTATGTTGTCAGGAATTTTTTATCTGACAGTATCAAAAAATATATTGCATGAACCTGCAATTCGTTAACGTGCTACATAGATTGTTCACGTTTATATATATATATATATATATATATATATATATATATATATATATATATATATATAAAGAGAGATAGGGATCTTCCTCAATCGTCTCTAGAAACATAGTAATAATCTACTACATAAATCATTTATTAGTGTCATTGAACACTACATTGCACTACTGTGCCCTCCGTGTACAGCTTTCATGTAATTTCACAAAATACAGTGTCTATGTACTTTGAAACTTCCTGTAAGTCGGTTCTTCCTCGTCCACATGGCTACTAATGTCGACAGCAAAACCCTGCGATCGGGCGACTACTGCAGCAAGTGCGATCTCTGTAAGCGCGGTAGCTCCTTAGTCCTTCGGTTGACACCTCTCTTTATGGAGAGTCTACGAGTATAATAACATACTGTCGGTTTTAATATTTTTTTCTTGCCCACTCTAATTTCCCGATTCTGTCCAAATAAAATGCAAGTTGATATGCTGTCTTACATTGATGAGTTTTAGTCGTAAAGCGGTTCTGAACACCTTTTGGGGCAATGCTCTTGATTTCTCTCTCCATGTGATCTTTTGCTTGTACATCTTTTCCAGTTATTGATTTAGAGCTATAAAATGATCTTTCTTTTACGCAGTACAATTATCTGTCATTTAACAAACTATATTTTCACCTTCCTTTACTAAAAAGCCTTGTTTATGACGTTAGTTTATCTTTATTTTTGGCTTATAATTTTACAAACTTTCTCTTTTTTCTCTCTGCTTTCATTTAGATTTACAGTGTGTAAATGTACTAAAAAAGTATTACAGTTCCCCAAGTGATCACCAAAACAAGACGCAAAAAATGTCGACTAAGACCAAAGGGATGACGTACTTTGGGGAAGGGAGACACTCAAATAGGTGTATCCACAGCTATTGTGTTGTGACACCAATGTGTGACAACACTGTGTGAGTTCTTGGACGAATACGGACAAGAAAAGGACACTCATTAACACGTTCATATTATCTGAATTCTTTATCATTGCAAAAAGAGACGAGAAGAAGAGATATGTAATACATTGTGCTGACTTGAGAATTCAAGTTCAAAACGTGTCAAGTAGACATTGAGGAAATAATGTGAAGCTTTATTAATTTCAATGACAAAACCGGCATAAAGACAAATGAATCAAAGAATTTTATTTGTTCGCTGACTATATTTTTACACTCAAACTCTAGCGAGAATACATGTGCTATTACAACAGAGCAAAACGGTAATGCTAGTTTATATGAATTCTCGATTAAAAGCCTGTAAGAAAATTGACGTTGACCAACACCTTAATTCTGCTTGTTTTGTAGTTTGGACAAAATCTAGAAAGAATTGAAAAGTCAAAATCAACTGAGACATTTGTGTGTATTTTTGATCAGTCGAAACACCAGAAAGAAAAATAGAAGTATCAGTGCAGCTTGCATTTTTTCCTCACAAACTACCAGTGAGAAGTATTTGATCACCACGTGAGTCCACTGAAACTGTAGTAGGCAACCGCTATATTGTAGCTGTTAGGCTGATCACCTTGTATAGCTGAAACCGGGTTCGATTCCATCTGTTCCATGTGAAATTAGTGGAATTTTTAACTGTTTGCAACTGGTTTCTCCTGGATTCTTCTGCCTCTCATTTAACTAACTTTTTTATCTTCATTCCATTACTCATAACACCATCAACATCATAATCTTTGCCAAACTTTCATATTAATACAAATGCTTTACGGGGAACCACGACAACGGTGAAGCTTAGATTTCAGGATTCGGAGCTAAGAATAATTGTGCTTTTTCTCCGACATTCACACCACACGATAAGTAAAATAAGTTCACAATAAAATAGAAACCTCTACTTAAGCTGATGAACTCGTTTCTGATCATTAGCGTCGCAAAGTGTTGTAAATGTTATATCCAAAGAAATAGCGATATTACAGTCGTGCTAAAACATGGGAATTGGCGCCAATCAACAGGTCGACTTGCGGAATTTTTCCCGTCAAGGTGTTTCCATCCAGTGGGGCATCACCTCAGCGGGGACAAACTTTACGCTTCCGACATGTGTGGTAATGTAGTCTCCTAATTGTTATCCCGAAGTGCGCAGTGCGTGGCTCATTTGCTAGTGTACTGCTCCGGAATCCGTCTGGTATTGCTTGAAGAAACCGTGGGAAACCACCGATCACAGCAGCCGGCCGCTAGAATTCTTCTGCAGTCAGCAGGGACAAGCTTTACGCCTCCGACATGTGTGTTAATATGATCTCCTGACTGTTATCCCGACATTCGTGGCTCATTTAATCCGTTTTCCGTTTAATTCCGTGGCTCATTTAATTCGTGGCTCATTCCGTTTTCCGGAATTTGACTGGTATTGTTCGATGAAAAACCACCGATTGGTATTGTTCATGGAAAACCACCAATCACAGCAGCCGGCCGCTGGAATCGGTGTTTGAATTCAACCTAGATCAGCACGGTGAATCTTGCTATTGTTTCTGGCCCCTCCCGCCCTCCGTCCTGGGCCGTTGTGGTCGGGCTGTTGCGGCCGCAGCCTCTTTGCGCCGGACCGGGGCCAGATGAGCCCCTCTCGGATGCCGCCGGACGCTTCCGGGAAGATGTTTTGCTCTTCGTTTTTGCGGAGTCCGCGGCTTCAGACTACAGCAGGGTATAAAGAGCTTGCCGGCACTCAGGGGGTGGGAAAGGCACGCTACGTGACGACTTCTAGGAAGAAAAGCATACGCAAAGTTCTAGAGCTCAAGAGCGCTGCGCTCCACCGCCACTTGTAACTTTCTGGAAACTGCTAGTTTCCTGAGAGTCTGCTTGGAATTAAACTCATCCGCTGTTCTTTGAAGTTGTATTGTTAATTGCACGGTACGAATAAGCATTTAATTACTTAAAAATAAAGGGATGGGCAAAGGTCTTGAGGAGATTTTTTACTGAGTAGAATCCATCGATGATGCTGTAGTCGCTTTATAGAGCTCAGGACAAATCAGTACATTGAATAAATTAGTATTAATCACTTAGTCGGCTGTCGACATGCAAAATTATACTCTTAATATTTTTGTTAATTTACAACTAACAGAACTGAATAAGTCAGGAACCTATTTGGTGCTTTATAGCCCAGGAATTATCTACAGGCAACGATGGATATTAAATTGTACAGTATGGAATAAAATCCTTAATTAAGGGTAATAAGATTTTTAGTTCAATGCAACATGCACCTCTCTTCAAATTTATATGAAGGAGTTTTTAAAGTCTACAAAGTTCTGACTGTACTGTCACTTCTGTACGTTACAGAAAGAGGTATGCACAAAATAAAAGCATCAGATATGCGTCACTTAAGACCGTTGGTATATGCAAACTAGATTATTGGAGAAATGAAGATGTGATCCTAGAACAGTACATCCTAGTAGGTAGAAGAGATAGAGAACACCCCTGGAAAAGATGGAAAGATCAAACTTGTCACAATCCAAAATGTTTGTTATCCGAACGGCTCAAACAGAAATATATTTGATGATTGTTGCAGATGAATTGGGACATTTAAATGGGCGCGCGGGGCTTCTTACCGCTTGCTTTCGGGGCACGCCAGCCCTGAGAAGAGAGCTACCGTATCGCTGAGCTGCGGGGCGAGTCAGGGCGTGACGTCGCCCCGACTACGTAAGGCGGGCATGACATGGTCACGAGCAAGGTAACAAGCTTTCTACAGCTCGTGGGCACTGTGAACCCAGAAATTGCCGCGAGATTTAAAAGAAAGGGCTGTACAAATATCTCCGTAGTGGCAATACGTCACTAGATAATTGATCTATAACAATCTGTACGAGAAATCAGTTATTGTTACCCCACATTTAGCTACATTAATTCCCATTTTCTCTTTAAAGCAAAGAATTATGTAATAAAATGTAATAATGCATCAAGAAGATTTCAAATTCTCAACTGAGAGAAAAAAATTGAATCAATAACATCTTTACTTTGTAATCCTATTTACGTAAGAGTGATATAAAACCATGAACCCTCTACATTCATGTTGGAAGGTTTAACAGACAAATATTCTTGTCTGTTGAAAGTGACGTCCCTTCGTAAGCAAGAATTGTTGACTTATAGAGAACTGTTAATTTTTTTACATTCTTTCTAAATAAATAAATAACTGAATGATTTAATATCTCAACACAAACCGAAAAAAGGAAAGAATTTGTCATCAAACATACTTCTGCAACTTAGTAAAGATGTGTATACAAGGGGGAATTTAGTCCGAAAATAAATATCAAATTTTAATATGTCGTAAAGAATGTAAACATAATTCAATTCCCTATTTCTTGATAGAAAATAATTGAAAACATATTTTTGTTTTAAGCACTATTTTCTGGATTTGGAGGGGAAATGAGTAGTGCGGAGTCAGGGGAAATTACTCGTGCCCGTTGGAGCGCCGGGCTCTCCAGGCGGTCAAGTAGCTCGTATGGGCACTGTTTGACGTGCCTGATGTAAGGGATTGCAAGAGACAGAGTAAATAGGGGGTAACTGAGTGTTGAGAGCCCGTACCTGAATCAAAGTGTATATTGCCTACGTGAACGGTTCTGTGTACTAGGGAGTTTATTGGAGAATGGTAATCTGTTCTGTGATTAGCGAGGTTCACTGGTTACGATGTCTCTGTACGATGAGTCTTGGTATTTTTCTTTGTATCTCGTGAATTGGCATGTACGATGTGGATTTGGTTTATTGTAAACCCACGCTAAATAAAATATTATTATTTGTATTCCACGTTTATTCCCAAATAACAATAATATGTGAAAAACGACCATGCTCAGCCCTACATTAAGGAGTGTCCCATTGTGGTGGACAACATCGCTGTGGGACAGAATGGCTGCGCGGGTGGATTTCGGCCCAGTTTGCGACGTCACAGATGCGCGGATCGCAAGGCGCTTTGCCCTTTTTGCGGCGCCGTCGCGATCTGACGGACGGTGCGCGATTTATCGCTGTGTGGCTGACAAGTGAAAAACGAATATCTCTCGCAATGCGCCGCCTCCGGTCTCCCATTGTCCTTCAAAAGAGATGCCTTTTGCGTCGCTTCAAAGGGTGAAACCTTACACGGTTGTAGAAATATGCCGTTATGGACTTTCGGGATTCTGGTGCTTACGTTCATCTCAAATACGAGTGATTGATATATTCCGTGCGATTGATATGAAGTTTTTAGATACGTTTGTGAATATTTATTTTGAATATTTTTTGTTGTGTTTTGGACATTTATCATGTCTTTGCCATTTTCTAGAGCTTTAACTAGGCAATTAGTCTGGCCTCCCATCTGAGTACTAATTCGCAGATTGTTTTATTTCATTGAAAGAAAGAAAATGGGGAATACTGGTCAACCTGTATTGGCTCTTAAGAATGAATGTGAGAGGATAAGTAAGGGGGAATTGCAATCGGTTCGAGATTTGTTGCGTCAATTTATACTCTTGAATCCATTTGTAGTTGATGAGAAAGTACTAAGGAAACTACTAGGACAAACATTCTCTAGATCAAATATTTCAGATCAAAATGCATAACTTATAATAATTGGTTTTCTAATTACATATCAACTGAATGAGAACATATTATGTTACAATTGCAAAATAGTAGTAACATCTTAAATATATACGAAATGACAATAGTTGAAGCAAAAACCATTTTAGAATTTTGTCTCCTATTGCAAAAGATCTAAGTTTGATGGCGCCTGATATGTAGTAATAAAATGTTGAGGAATCTGATTTATTTTCAAAATTCAGTACAATTCAAGAGAATATGGCTATTAAAAATAATTTTTTGTAGATTGTAGTAGAGATTGCATCCTCTGTTCCATTAATGCAATAATTTATTTTGTTTGAAGTAAATAATAAAGTTTCTTTATCTGATGAGCTAGAATTTTAACAAACGACAGCAGGTCAAGCGACAAATGGCGCTCTCATTGACCTATCCCAAATTTTTCACGTGCTTTATAATGTTTTTATATGTCGTAAGAACGACCTTATTCACATCATCGTCTCTTGCTAGCCCCATATATAATAAGAATCGCTAGTTTCGTGTCAAGATCTTGCGATTGTAATGGTTTAAAAAAATGTAATTCAATTGCAACTCACATTTTGAAATATGTAGTTTGTAGTGTCCTAATATCCCTAGTAGCTCATAGTATTCAGATGTCAAGTACGTAGAAATGTATTCCTGTTGATATAAACTATATTGTTGGAAACTTTTTTGTTTCCATAACGACAAGCGTAGGTTGAGGACATGGGGCGGCGCAGGAGTAGTGTAGACATTGCATAAAGATGATGTGGCCGAGGCGTGGGTATGTTCCCTGTGCGCTCGTTGGCGAGATGGCAGAAATCAGCAATGCTCGAACGAGGCCAGTATATTCGGCGTGGGCCGGCGTGGGCAGGAGGGGCCATCTCAATAACTGGTTTATTAGCGACCTCCTTTGTCCTGGCGGTGGGCGCTTTAATTAGCAAGGCCGCCACCAGGGGCGCCCGAGGGCCCGAGTTATATTGGCACCTCTTGGCCAGCGTGCTAACACGCCCTCGCAACCGGATCGTTCGGTGTGTGTGTGTGTGTGTGTGTGTGTGTTTGTGTGTGTCGCCCGAGTTCTGGTCACTTGTGTGGGTAGTTGAACTGACAAATTATCCCTCGTTTGGAAATAACTGTAAATGAAGAGTGAGAATATATTGATTAGCATGGGAAATTGCATTCTTTTTATCCCTCAAGATTATATTACAATTTGATTAACTGTATTCATTTTCAAAATACATCCAAAATATTTTAGAAACTAAAATATATTTCACTTCTCACTTGCAATTTTAAGCGGAACACCAAGTTAAGTTTACTCAATATTTTTTATTTATTGTGTAATGAAAAAAATTGCATTTATTACTTTCATTTGCATTTCTTTCTTTCATGTGTTTGAGTGTTGTAATCCTTTAAGGTATACGTATTAAATTTAAAAATATCGTTTAAATTCAATTAAGATTATAGAAAACATGTCAATGAGCAAGATAAGTATATACTCTAATTGAGGAAGTTAATAACTTTAGAAATTAAAACGTCGAGACCGATGTATTAGAAAATATGTTAAAAAAATAGCGTATATTTAATGGGTTTCCGAGAGTTTGTCTATTAACGACTTTTATGAAGAAAACGAATGTCGAAGGAATTAGTTGATTGAAATTGGGAACGTTGGCGAAATTACGTTACCTGTCCAACACTTGCAATGAAGGTACTCGCGATCGACTTTATCATGATGCTATCTCTGAAAAGGAGGTTTTAGAGATTACTAATCACTTAATAATGCTTATTGAGTTTTTGATAATAGCATTTTCATGACATCAGTAAAGTATTCGTAATCATATCAATAAGACATAATGCGGACTTCTCCTTATAATATAATTTAATATAAAATGAACTAACAAAAGTATAACGACGTCGCGATGTGTCCCGTTTATCAGAATGGAATCCATGCGATTGGAATTTATAACTTCAGACAAGGAGCTTGTATTTTTGTACTTGAAAAACCAAAATAAATATTAAGTTTTTACATTACGCCTTATAAAACAGGGCAATTTGTCATTCACATGTTTTTCAATATAATATATAAGTATCTGCTGGGAATTGCAATGATGACTGAAATTTAACGGCCCTATCTCAAAAAATAATTGATTGAAAACTTACACAACTCTTACATGACGTTTAACTGACAGGTAGAAAAATATAAATAAAATAGAACAGCTTGTGTCACAACCTGTGGTCGTTTATCATCATATCTGTTTATAAAGCGACCTGTAATAAATAATTTAAAAAGTTTTCAAAATAAGAATATAGAAAGTTAGCTTGTGGTGAGGATCAGGCACGTTCGGAATTAGGGAGCGAAGTCTCTCAATTTGTAGAGATTCTGATACTAATTTTAAACTACATACGTTGTTTCATTTCTCTTTTACTAAATTACACTCTGTGATTTATTTACTTTAATTGTTTGTTAATATGAAATTTGAATAATGAAGTTTTCAAACGGCAAACAGAATAGTGACACTTGTCATTTGTTGATTGATTATTGGCGATTTCGGACAACTCAACGGCTAAGGCAATTAGTCCCGCAAGTGTAGTGTATTCGAACGCCTCGTAAGATGGTGATGGAGCCGGATAAAGATACACTCCCATCCGGGACAAGCTCTATGCTCCCGACCGGTCTCCCGGCATGTTTGGTAATGTAGTGCATGTTAGTGCAAATATGTGTAAGTTAAGTGTCAAGATAGGACAAGGAAGAGGAAAGAATGATTGCGCGCGGTCCGTGGGCCGATTGGTAGGGAACTGCTGCAGCTTTCGCCTAGTGTTGATCGAAAAAAAAAACACGGAAAATCACCGATCAGAGAAGCCGGTCGCTAGAATTCTCCTTCAGATAGCGACTGAATTCGATCTATCTGATAAGCTATTGTCGAAAATCCTGCCACTTTCGGGTCTCGAACCTAGGACCTCTCGGTCAGAGACACTGCAGTGACATCAGGTGATGCCCTGTGCTTCCTCTCCCGGTTTGTCAGTTGTGATATAGTTCACATCGACGCAGTGGTTTAACTCCACAGCGACGCAGCGACTTATAACGAGAACACAAGGCCGAGCGACGTGTTGGCTGCGCGTCGTGTTTGCGTGACGGTCTGCGTGTGACGCGACGCGACAGCGTTGCGCCACCGCTGGTTCTCGGACGCCCTCTGGCGTCGGGCGACCGCCTCGTGGCCCTCGGCGTCGTTCCGCTGTTTGACCTCCCCCCTCCACGCCCTCGTTTCTCGTACGCGCCGCGCCGTGTCGCTCCCGCCACTCGGGGGCCGCGATGTCTGCTCGAGAGCCAAGGCCGCCGCCTGCGATGAGGCAACCCGCGTTGGTAGCGTGTGTGACAGGTTGACAGCGTCTCTCTGGTCAAAGGGGCACCTATAAATGTAGTGGAAATGTTGCTACTGTACTGCTCTGAATAAATCGCGAAAAATACGTTCTACATTATTTAGTTGATTTATTGATACCTCTCACTCATAAGGACAAATAGAAAATAATTGAAACGAAACAAAATGGAATCGAAGAAAAAAGTTTCAGGATGTAACTTTTTGCGAATATTGTATCTACTGTAAGAAAATGTTTTGATCAAAATTATTTTTAAATGTTATTTATATTTTATAGTGCCCAACTATGGTCCTGTGATCTAAAGGGAGATTCAAATAAGCACAACATAAAATAATAATAATAATAATAATAATAATAATAATAATAATAATAATAATAATAATAATAATAATAAGCATGACGCTTGCCATGCCATTTTCACCTCCCTTCTAGACATAAGAACAACTGAGATACCCCGTTACATTCTTTGTACAGAGGGATATGGAAGTGGGGAGTAGGGAAAAGCGGGCTAAGCAGGTTAAACCTACAGTACTGAAAGTGCAAAGCTATATACATAAAAACAATAATAAAGATCTTTTGGAAAACATCATTTAGTGTGTACTATCTATTTAATAGTGAATAGAATATAATTACTTTTGATTGAGTATTTTATGAAATTTACACTCAGAAACAAAGATTCTCTTCAATATGAACCAAATCTTATTCATGTTTTTCATTAGTTCATGAAATACATTTTTCTCTGAACAACCTCTGTCATTGACAAAAGACGTTGTATAATATTGTATTCTTACATGTTGTTACTTAAAAAATAATCGTTGTGTATCGTATTCCAACCCCAATTCCAATCGACAAAATAGAAATATTTTGTATGTACTCGGCGTCAAAAATATATTTAAAAAAATTGAAATAAACATAAACATATGTGAATCAAACCAAAATAGAATACATTTCTGTAACTCTAACAAAGAATTTCCCCATACATCTTGAATCACGATAAAAACTGCGATGCTTATTTTTCAGGGCTCTCCGCACACGTGTTTCCGGAAGCGCAATCTATCCACCCCGAGCTACATCTCTCCTGAGAGCGCACGCACAAAAAAATCTGCGGCGCGATATGTTTTGTCACGTTGTGCGTTATAAGTAGTTTCTTATCTGGTCGCGCGCAGCGTTGCTGATAAGAATGGAAATGCGATCGAAGAAAAACATCACATGCCTTTTTCGCCACGCGTTCGGGAATGATCGGCAGCGATCGGTTCTTCTTCGCCGGCGCGCTCCGCCCTCGCCGCCGCCTCCCCCGCTGTGAAGTCGTTCGTGGGAATAGTTTCTAAATATTTGAACGCGCTCGAAGCAAACGGCGCCCGCAAAAGTGTCTCGTTTCCTGGACGTTTAACGTTTGCTCTTTGGCTTCAGTCGAAGCTCTTAGACTTTAAGACTAGGGAGCTGCTTCTCTTACGAAATCTGTCGTTGGTCAAGAATTTTGTTATGCACTGTCTTGTTGCTATGGAAAATATAAGATATGGAAACCAATTGTATGTTAGATACTATTTTGCAATTTTCTTTTTGATTATTGAAATAATCATTTATATTTTTTGTTCTTTCTGGAATATTGTTTGGTTCTTGCTGTTTTCAGCCAAGTGGAATTCTTTACGAAATGTCAAGCTTGTGAGATGCTTAACAAAAACGTCTTTCGGGTCTTTTTTCGAGAAGGCGATCAGTGATTACTTTTTGGGTTTATTTTGTGCTCTTTCGTTTCATTTTAATCTCCTTGGAGCTTTTAATATTCCGACATTTGTCAATAACCAAAAGTTTCGTTGTAAGAGTTAACGTTGGGAAGTTCTAAACTTAAATATCAATTTCTGTATTTTTGTCTAGAATTTTGATTTCATATACTATAGGACATATAACTATAATATAATTATAATTATATAATAATGATAATTATATAATAATTATAGTTATATAATAATTATAGTTATATAATAATTATAAGTATTTGATATTAAATATCGATATATAATTGTCCATATGCACATCAACTGACACAATTTATACACGCTGCTGCTCTCGTTATATTTTTTGGTACTATACACATGACCAGAATACTCAGATTTAAATCAATAAGTACAGAATATTTTGAAGAAATTTCTAGATTGCTTTTGAATTTCATAATTTTGACTCAATTGACATAAACAGAATATTAGACTGCAATGACTTTTCTATTAAAAGTTTTATTAGAGTATTTTTTCATAGAAATATTACACTTAATAACTTTAAGGAAAATAATAAACTAACTGTATGTGGTATATATTGTAATTGTAAAATGTTTACATTTTTTGGTTATTGTTTTTTGTCATGATATTATCTACTTTGTTCCATCCCTTAATGTCTTTAAATACAATTTTCCTCTTAAGATCACAAAATAATTTGTAAAATGCTTATAGAAATTACAAAAATAGTTATAAATTTAACTTATTAATTGAAATTAGTTGTTGATTTTTCTAGTTTGATATTTGTAATCCATATTTATTTCTGTAGATCTGCCACCCAGAACTTCACAGCTCCTTCATCTTCCTGAGTATATTACAATCGAACTAACTTATGCACTTACCTAGATTGATTTTAATTTCCTGGATAATTTAGACATACCTTTTTGTGTTTGTTAGTCCCTTTTGGTTTGCTTTTGTTCTCTGCAACGATCAACTCTTTCGACGTCGTAATTCGTCGCCTCCTCTTCTTCGAAGAACACTGTGGTCCCACAAACTACGCCTTGTAGATCCACCGTCCTTGATGTCCCTTTCTGTACATTAACCCTACTTACTTAAGACCGTTTGATTTCATTCAAATAATTACTGTATTATCAGGATAAAATGAATTTCTAAACCTTGCTATACATTTACATTCATGATATAATTATATTCTTACTAACGTGTAGTATATAGAGGTTATTTACACGATTGTTTTTATCACGAAAAACATATATGGAATCATTAAATATGGGAATTAATATGGATAAACAATTTTACAATCTGTATTATTTATTAATAGTGTCTCGTTGGTTGGCGTGCTCGCTTTCCATGGCGCAACCCCGGGTTCGATTCCTGGTCGGGACAAAGCTAATTGTGCGCTTTTCTTGCAATGTACCAGTATCTGTTGTTGTGTAACGATGAGAAAGCTCACCTCTCAGGTTATGAAGACCAGAAAATGAGCGTGAAGACGGCTATGTGCTAACCACATGTACTCCTTAACTCATGGCTGCAAGGACGGGATGCTGCTGGTAGGTCTTAGCTTGTAAACAGCTGATGTGTCAAAGTACATACATACATGTTATTTCTTACTAATAGCTTTATGAAATAAATTAGTACGAGAATATTGTAAAGTTAATAGTTCTGATAATCCTTTTTTTCTCTTTGGAATCTACAAATAGATTCTAATTCTGGACGATTCATATTATTATTGTTAAATATTAGTATAAATTCAAAACGGGTAGTTTTTCTTGTTATGTACTTATGCTTTGTTTCTAGCAAGTTAATAATTATAATTAAAGCAAATTTTAAAAACTGAAATGGTGTAAGCTGAGAGCTTTCTGGGCTCGGGCGGTTCCGTGCTTTAGGGAGATACCTGTGGGGAGAAATTCTCTGTAAGCGAGGGGACGCCATTTCTCAACAATCAGCGAGCCAACATTGTCTTCATTTTTGAAAAAACACTCTTTATACTAATAGAGATACGGACACAGTAGTTGATGTCCCCGTAAACATCAATCAATATGTTTGTATTAATTTCATACCATTAATTAAGCTACAAATTCTAAAGAGTGTAATTTTATCTAGAAAAACTGCGCTGTATCACATTTGATATATCGTTTAGAAAGTAAAAAATTCACTTCATATGTGACTATAGACATAATCCAGTGCGAAGAACTGCATTTGTTTGCGTTTCAGCGTGTTGCTTACTTCATCTCCCTGACTGCTCTCAGGTCAACCATAACATTATGAAATGAACATACTTCTGGTTGGTGTACACTTACACTCGTACATACTTCTAGAATTATTCTTCCTAAATCTTTCATTTCTTCTCGCGAGACTTCCGTTTTTCGGTCATATTGTTTGACTCATTCCCGATTCTTCGTCCCTTCGCCGACCTTTCTTTAAAATAAGCACAGCAGAAAAATATCAGCGCATAATTATAACAGTCCTGATCTCTGTGGGTAGCTCCTGTAGCTATTAGCTTCCTCTTTGCTTAGTTAGATGGCATAAACCATCCTTCAGATCTTCCGACGTGGCAACCTGCAACATTCCATGAATGTCTTATACCCTCCATACTTACCCCTTCCATATTTTGAAATTCTGGTTGGATTTCTACATCGCTCTTCGCAATTCTTATTATGCAAATTGCACACTTGCGGATTTATGTACCGTTGAACCAACCTGCAATTTACTTCCAAGCCAACTTTAATGGTTTTGTACTGCACTTCGCCTCCAATGTATTTTCACCACCGTACTCACCCGTTACGGAGGTTTTACTGCTGAAATCGTGTGGAGCGCCTTAAGCAATTGGATTGGCGGTGGTGGCGGTGATGGTGGTTGTGGTTGGGTGGTGGTGGTGGTGGTGGTAGTGACGGTGATGAAGGAGGTGAAACGGGCGATACTTTGACAAATTATAGCCAATACACCTATCGCCATGGAACCACGTAGTTCATTGAATAATTATCCTCTTTTTGTGCGAGAATGTGTCTCAATAATACTCTACGTTACCCCATCATCTTGGTTCCAAATGTGTGAGCCTCCATACTATCAATTACAAATTCTTATTTAACAGCATTGTAATGTTATCGTCTGACACTACCTTTGTCTGCCGGACTAGTACTTTTTACAATGGAATAACGTCTTTACATCTCTTATCGCAGTAAGGTTAGAAGCGGCGATGACAACAGGGGCACACATTTTAACACCATTCATTCCACCACTATATACAACAGCATACGCATAATCTTCTATTTTTAAAACGTGTGTAAACCTTTCTCCTTTTTCCTTCTTGCGTAACTGCACACTTTCAAACACACGTACCTTTATTGAACCAGCATGTCAACTTCCTTGTTTTGAACGTGTTTACTTTTCTGCACAGCAACTTTTCATTATGCCTTCCTATCTTCGTTCTTCGGTTTTTATCTACTGCAATGGCTGTGTCGGGGTGGTCGTTAGTATTGCGTAGAGGAAATGGTTACAGAGTTAAAAGTAACGGCGAAAGCGGCGAAGACACCTCTCTCTTTGGGGACGGTGTCGGTTGAAGGGAATAGGAAGTTTGTGCATCCTCGAACATTAAAGATCTATCGATCTTCTGCGCATGTTCAGTTCAAGTTTCGTACCACTTTAGAGCACCTGCGCATGCGCAGAAGATCGATAGTGGTGTCCGCTATGGCGTGTACAAAACTCCCTAATGACTAGAGGCACAGTATCCATGAAGAGATGTGAATGGGTGGCATCGAGGCAGAAATAGGTTAGTGGAAGCTATGAAAGTTGGGACAGTACCTTTATTGGCGGGGTCGGTTTAGGCGGATCGACGTAGGCGGCGCCTGAGTCGGTAGCGTCAATATATGATCCGGCGGTGGAGGCGGCGGCGGGGGAGAAGGGTTCTGTGTAGGCGGCGTCGGTGGAGGAAGAGTTGGTCTAGGCGGAGCGGTGTAAGAGACGTCTGTGAAGACGACGATAATAGAGAAGGCGTCAGTGTAGGTGGCGTTGATATAGGAGGCGTTAATATTCGAGGCGTCTGTGTAGGCGGCGACTATTTAGGTGAAGTCACTGTAGGCGGCTTCTGTGTACGCGGCATGAGTGTAGGCGGCGCTTGAGTAGACGCCGTCAAAATAGGAGGCGGCGGTGTAGGAGGCTCCAGTCTGTGAATGCAGCGTCTATATAGGAGGCGTCTTTATATAAGTACAGTACATTTAAAACTATCGGAGAACGGACAACGAAAACTGAAAAGTCGAGTATATACAACTAAGTCCTCCTTATTCCTGAGAGAGCGAGCATCCAATCTCGGAAATTTATTCCTGAATATTATTAATGAGTTGACGATATAGAAAGGGAAATAGAAACGTTAGACATGAGAGACTAAGTTAATATTTGGTAAGTTATGGAGGCTGGAAAATAAGTTTTGGATGAGGGGATGTGATTTTTGTTGGAACCTGAGCTCGTTTTACCCGAGTTAAAGAGGCTAGTAGAAGGTACGCTTTGAAGTTTAGCAACATAAATGGACGAGAGTGAGGATATGTGATTGGTAATTTTCTATTTGTCTTTTTCTACGAACAACTGTCTACCAAGGGCCGTTGGTAATTGTTAGTAAAGCTGTATTTTCGAATGATTGTAAGGGTTTGTGTTCAAAAGTTACAGCAGTTCTCCAAATTGGTGCGGCTTGGGTTGTTCAGGGTTTGACGATTAACGTACAGAAGAGTAGGGAATTTTATATTTATAAAGAGGATTTTCTGCTAATCAATGTTTACTGTTTCAGTACGAATACGCTTGTTTCATTTACTCTAAGGGTTATAATTGTCTTCGATATGAGACGAATATCTAGGAGAATATCTAGGTATGTGATTAATTTATTGGATTGATTATTTGTTTCTGGGTGCGACAATTTTTATGATCGTTATTTCCGAAAGTTGACAGTTTGTTTTTATCTCTGGGGATGGCAATGTTATTCTCCAGCTGGATAGTAAGTTTCGGTGCCACCCTAGGCGTAGGCTCGCGGAGCTTTTTTCTCATCAAGATATCTCCCAACAGTGGGGAACTGCCACAGGCGGGACAAGCTCTACGCTCCCGACTAGTCATCTGACATGTGTGGAAGTGTAATGCATGAGAGTAAGTAAGGGGTAAAAAAGGGCAAGGAAGAGGAAGGAAAGATCGTGCATACAGTCCATGGACAGTTTGTTAGGATACTGCTCCGGCATTAAACTGGTGCTGTTTTGAGAAACCAATGAAAACTACCGATCAGAGCAGCCGGTAGCTAGAATTCTCCCACCAGACAGAGGCTGAATTTTTCCTAGCTATATAGGTCGCAGTCTGACGCACTGGGACTCAAATCCCACGACCTCCCGGTCAGAGGCTATGCAATGACATCAGTTGGTGCCCTGAGCCACCTCAACCGGTTGATGTATTGGAGGCAGGGGCGTAGCGTTCATGGATGTGGGAGATATGTTAAAATCAGCCATTTTATATTATTTGTCCATTTGTTATTTTATTTTTGTATTACGTTTTGCTCCATTCATATTTCAAACATCGCGCCGTTGACGATTCGATTCTTCACGTGATTTAACGACTCACTCTGAAATGCCGCCTCGCTTGTGCAGTAAATCAGATATACAGCGATTCATTACATCCAGTTATAGAGTTACAGAACATTTCTTTGGTGTTTGTAAGAGAACCAGATTAATTAATGAGCATTATAGTTTTATTTACATTTATTACCTTTTTTAATGATGTATTAACTATAGATTTGTACCCAATTTAGGTTAGGAATTGCCCTGGGTCAATGGAGAGCAGTATGTGCTCGAGCGATGCACATATGAAACGTGCAATAGGGAACACAACTCGATCCAAGTGCAACTATATAATTATGGAATAGTATTGTTGTGCCGTGGACAAAGTGACAACAAGAAACATAGTGACTAAGATTCACTCAAAAGGAAAATATAAGAAGAAGGCCCCAAAAATCAAATCACAGAATTTGGAACATTAAAAAATGAAAGAGACATTTTAATAGCACACTTTATGACATATCAGCAAGAATCATGGATGTGTGGTGGTGAAGGTCTTAAAAATAATTTCGATGATCTTCTATTCTGAAACAAAGAAAGTTTTAAATTTCAATAGTTATGCAATTCCAAATACTATTTACAAAGCTGAGAAGACATATACTAAGACCTCGTACTCTGATGAATGACGAACATTAGAAGTTTAAAAATATTTCTTCGTTTCTCTGAACCCTGAACCAAAAATGAGGCTACGACACTGAATGGAGGGGAGCGGTGTATGAAGAGGCGGAAACGGTGGCAAAGGCTTCTGAAACGGAGGCAACGAAATCCACAACATTTGTCGAGACGGCTACGCAGGCAACGAAAGCGGTGACTACGGCATTAGCGGCGATGGTGGCGACGCCAGCCGCGGTGGCAACGGCAACGGTGACGACTGCGGCGGCGGTGGCGACGGCAGAAACAATCTGAGCGTCGTCCGCGTGACCGGAAAGCCGCAGTGCGGCTTTGATTACAACCGAGACCGCTCCCCCCCCCGCGGCCCAGTCGAACCCACGTCCCCTCGCGAAGCGGTCCTCTCCGCCCCTTCGCCGTGTTTTAGGAGCTCAAAGGGGCCCCTGGGGAGAAGGAAAATCCGCTGCGTATTCGTGAAAGTTGCTGTGCGGAGTGGAACATCGCGAAACATCGCCGACCTGAGTTTTCTCGACGAAATAGTTTCGTATCTTTGATTCATAGTTCTCATCGCGGAAGAAGTTGCAGCAATCTTGGAGATGAGCAGCAAATTAGATACATTATGTATGTCGTGAATTTCTGTTTAGGAGGATTTAAGGGCCCTTCAACTACAAGGGTCATTGAGGCATTTTCGATAAATAAATTCGTATACTCTGTCTGAAAAATGGCTAAATAATACTTATTTTGATTTTTTTACTTTTCTGAAACTATAAATCAGTCAGTATGCCGTCTCATGTTGAAAATTAAACGGTTTTAAGTTAATATAAAATTTCGAAAATAGCCTTCATAATGTTATTTTTGAAGTTTTGTATTATCTTAAGTATTGCAACATTTGTTCTTTCGATTATACGATGTTTTGGTCAAATTATGGTTTAATTTATTTAATTTATTTATGGTTTTTTTATATTAATGTTTTGGTCGCACGGTCTAGCTGTGCGTTATTGAATTGGTTGTGATAATTGATTGTGACCATTTTTTTTGACGTATCAGATAATAAAACGTTTAAATTTCTATTACTTTATGAGATCTAAATGCATTTCATGAAGTTATTTAAAATTTTTCATATCTTCAAATTTATTCCTTCGTTCATATTTTTATTGAAATATTTTCTGATTTCACTCGGTTCCGCACATTTCAAATTGTAGCCTTTCCGAGAAATTATTAAATTCAATTCCATTTAACTGAGTTCAAGGAAACGAGATCAATGATGTGCACTTCTAAACCACTTTCGAATAGTTTACTTTAAATTGTGCGAAACATATTTTTTAAACTAGTTCGCAATTTCTTCCTCTAGAAGTATCTCAGTCTGCGAATTTCTTGCTCACGGGGTTGAAAGTTGAATTTGTACAGAAAGAAGTTTTGCTTCGGCTTGCTGCAGAGTGAGTTCTCTTGTAATACACCGAAGCCCAACCAACTTACTAGAGGTAAGGACGAGAGAAGCTGAAAATTCTTCGGGAAAGGAAATATTATTATTAAAGTCTTGATTTACAATAAGTTCCTTTTACAATGAACAACAAGTAAATTATGTTGAATAAGAGCGAATCCATGGAGACTTCTCCCATTGCAAAAAGCACGCTTATTTACATTAAAGGGCAGTAAATAGATTGCACAAACAAAATATAAACGAAAAGATTAAGGTAATAAATTGTAGGATCGTCTACTATCTGAAATGTTATTTAACTAATTTATAGCAAATGCACTCCAATCGGAACCTGCCATGTTTTTATGATCGTTGTAATGGGCAGATAGACACAGTGTTGCATACTGCTGGCAAACTTACATTATCAATTTTAATCTTCAGTTACTGTGAACCTAATGATTTTATTCAAATTAACCTAACAGATTTAGTAGCAAATGTGACTTTTTAAACATGTTTAATTAATTTTGGAGAATTTTCTCACCGTTTTTAAATATTAGAGAAAACCAGTAGTATACGTATATAAATATTAATCGATTGCACAAACAAAATATAAACGAAAAGATTAAGGTAATAAATTGTAGGATCGTCTACTATCGGAAATGTTATTTAACTAATTTATAGCAAATGTCCGTTATGGGGTTGCGAAGGTTACGTTCATACTCTCGGAAAAGACGCAAGAGGGGGATACGCTTGGTTCAGGGTTGGGGGATGGATGCAGCGTAGACTAAAGGACGCAAGTGGTAATGGCATCTGTGTGCTTTGCGGTGATAGGGAAGACTGGATCCACATCCTCTTAATTTGCTGTGCAACCGAATCATGGAGAAAAAAATGGATGGGAATGGGTAATTACTACTTTCTAAGCAGGAACGTAACGCTCGCCCAAAACATTTTAGGTGATAAAAGGTCTAAATTCATGAAAGAATTAGGAACATTTTTAGGAAAGGTTCGGACCATTAGGGAAACTGAAATTAGGGAGTGGGAAAACAGCACCGGTTAGCTTGAGCGGAGCCTAGACTGGAGAGAAATAAATAAGTCAATAAGCTAACAATATGTAAGTTAATCAGTAGTTTTATGTTAAGTTAGTAAACAGTTAAGAAATAAGTCATAAGTCATAGTTAATTGGTAAGTAAAAGGTTAATATAATAAATAAAATAAAACTGGCTTAGTAATAAGCACATTAGGGGGGGTTGGTAAGGGGGGATCGAAAAAAATATAAGGGCAGAGGCGTTGGTGCGGACGATCTTCTGTGGCGCTGTTTGATTTCAGGTGCTGAGGAGGCCAAGCACTGGAAGGAGACGGCGGGACGCCCGCGCCAGAAAATAAAATAGCAAAAATAAACGTCGGATAGATTAGAATGTACTCAGCTTCTGACGGCAGGTTTTTCCCCCTTCAGGGGTTTTTTCCTGAGCCGTACCTTATGGTGTCTTTTCCGCGGCTTTGATGCGATGGAGAGACCATTTGGGGTGAATACCAGAATTCGAAAGATTAGAACGCGAAAGGATGTAGGTATTGTAATGGCTTAAAGGCCGTCGGCCTAGCCACATAGGATCAAGTAAGCTAATTTGTCTGTAATAATTACCTATTAAATAAATAATAATATTAATCTAAGGGGGTATGAAATTGGGATATGTTGTAAATTTTACGAAACACTACATACGGTAAGTAACTTTTGTTTTGGTTGTAAGATCACGTATAATGTATTTTATTTAAATGAAATAAAACTGTAGATTTCTATGAACAAAGATTTTTATTTATATAAGAGAAAATAAGGCAATGAATTGTGTTTATCCAGTCTAAATAAGCATGTGAGATTATAAAAAGGCAGCAATTTTAAAATGATAGAAAGACACTTCCATTTTATTTATATAGATATGTAAATATGTTTCAAGACAATTTCCAAATTTGTGAATAAAACAGATCATTACTTACAAAAATTTATGAAAAGATAAAAATTAATATTTTTGAAGCAAATATTAAATATATTATCTCTTGAGCTAAGTAATTAAACATGGAAATTTATATTCTCAGAATTTTACTTAATATTTCGCTGTCTTAGAGGGACATTATTTTAGAGTGAATGGTATATAGATTTTGAAACGAGAAGATTAGGCATTGTTTAATGACAACGATTTATCGATATATCGCTTAACAAAAGAAATAAACATACATTCATGTTTTAAAGAATGTCGATGCTTTCCTTGTTGATTTCTTAGAGGATGATTTAATGCAAATGTATTACAGCAATGTCTTTCAGTTAAACTACGTACAGGAGTCTACCTGGAACTTGAATCGGTACATTTGTTTTCAATTCGGTTTGCTTGAGTAGGAAGTGAATTTAACGCGGGAATTTGTAGAATGGAGAAATAGAAGTTCGAAGCGAGGTAAATAATATTGTGTGGCTATGTGTTCCCTGGATAATTGTTTTTGGGGTTGGTCGTTGGTGACAAACCAAGGGACGTTGGTGATTAATGATTATCCTTAGATACTGATTTTGGTTGTTTTTTTAGTGATTCCAGACACGTCGAATACAGAGCCTTTATCCCGTAAGCGTGGTGCATGTTTTAGCTCGGGAGGTGGCGGTGATCTTTCCTTCGCTGTGTGGCAGGATCAAGCGCGGAACTACCGTCAGATAGCGGGGTTTTCCCTAACCAGGCATCTCCCACCTGCAGGGCACCACCCCAGGCGGGACAATATCTAAGTTTCGAACCGGTCTCCCGGCATATGTGGTAGTGTGGGGCGTGTTAGTGGAAGTGTGTGTGTAAGGGGTGATTTTAGGGCAAGGAAGGTGTAGGGAAGATCGCGCGCGGTCCATACCGTTTGATTGGGTATTGATCCGGCATTCGTCTGGTATAGCAGAAATCACGGAAAACTACCGATGAGAGCAGCCGGCCGGTCGAATTCTCCTCTAGACAGTCGCTGAATTCGACCTAGCTAACATGACAGTATCGAAAAATCCTGCCACCGACGGGACTCGAACCTAGGACCTCAGGGTCAGAGGGACAGCAGTTACATCAGTTGTTGCCCTGCGCCATCTCTCCCGGTACACTACTGATTTTCAAAAAAAGAAATATTTTGTGGATGTTAGTTTTTGCGTCGTTAATCCAGATGGGGCAAGAAAAACCAGCGCTGTTGGGGCGGGACACCAAGCGTCGCTCGTAGGCGCGGTCCGCCCGCCCCCTCGCGGGAGCCGCCACACAATGAGCGTTATCTGGGCCATCGCCGCGCCCGCAGCCGCTGCGGGTTATCAGTTCTAATTCCGCCCGCGCGCGCCCTTGTGTGACCCTCTGCCCTCAGCCCGAGCATCGCAGCCGCCTGCCGTTTTCTCTACCGACGAGAAAGGGACCATATGTTGCTGAAATTGTCGCTAACGCCTTTCGGGGAAATTTGACGTCTGTTTGTTTTCCTTTTGGTTTCACATTCAGGTTCACAAGCAGGTTCCTTTAAGAAAATCTTCCGACCACCGTGTGGTTCCTGAAATTGGGCCAATGAAAAGGAAGCCCGTTAATTTCGACTTTGCGAGATGCTTTCCGAGATTGGGTGCTACTTTGTGGGAAAAACAAGTGATTTTACTCCCACGGGCTACGCATGTTGCTTTCTATTTCAAGCACTAAGTGTTATCTTTTACAAAGCAGTTAGTGTTTGCTATTAAATTTTTTGTGATTTTTGCTTTAAATGAAAAGTAGTTGGCCCTGGATGTGTTACAGTTTGCTATTTTTCACCGGTCTTAAAATATTAATTCTAGATTTTAATACAATCCTAAAATTAATAGAATGGACGCTTAAATAGTCATTTGTTCATTATTTTTTCTGTGATGTACAATCGATGGTAGTTTCGTTACATGGCACAGGTAAGGCTGTTAATGTAAAGTTGACCTTCAGTTTACGAAAGCCAATGGTATACCATGAATATCTCAGTCAGGTTGAGGTTTTTAATAACCAGGTATTATGAGACTATGTGACATTTGCTGCAGAATTTTCGCTTACAATATTGAATCAATAACGCTGTGTGGTTCACTTATGAGTTTATTTGCGCCATATGTATTTGAGAAAACAATGCTTCTGAGGCATTACTTCAAAAACTATTAAAGTAGACAGTACTCAATGCTTGGATTAATTAAAAAAATATATATATTGAAACCAAAGTCAAGCATTGAATAAAAAGTAACGATAATTTTTTTCTCTGAAATGACTTTATCGACGGAGGTATTTACATTTGCGCACCTTCAATGTAACTGCCTTCGTTTTTAATGACCTTTTACCAAATGTTTGAAAGGCGTCGTACACAATGTGAGCGTCTGTTTGTCCCTCATTGTCGGCACTGCACCATGAACAATTTCTACTCCAGTATTGTACAGGGCCCTTCGCGGTGATTATTTTATTTTGCTGAAGAGATCGTAATCACCAGCGCATGAGTTCTCCTCTTGAGGTCATCCCGTACGAGGGCTATCCCTCACATCGTCTTTACCTAAACTGAACACTTTGATCCATCGTGTGACTATGGCAACTCTGCATCACCACATGCTTCAGGCAGCCCCTAAAAAATCTTGCTTCCTTCTTCCTCGTGACTCTTCAATTGTGAGCCATGAACGTTGCTGCATCATGACGTTGGGGCGCTTGCACTATTGCTATGAAGTTCAACGATTTACACACCGCAGTAGACTGACAAAGTGCTGTTCCCGCTCGCTGCACACACTCGTCTAATAGTATGTCCTTTTATAACGACAGATAAAGTTCGCCCACTCTCCGGCTTTAAGTTATAACAATATTCACATTACTTTTTATTCAATCTATGTATTTTAATTATCCTGAAATGACCGTTAATTGTGTTTGGGAGAAAAGCAGTAATTCCGGAAAGCAAGGACAATATTTAAAATTCCGAGATTTACAAAACAGTGCCATGTGAGGAATTTTTTCTCATTTATCGTCATATTTTGGTGGGTTTCCATTAGTAATAGTTTATATTCTTAGAGCAATTAACGATCGTTGGAAGTGCTGCTGGACCTTTGAAATATGAAAACGGATTCTGAATCTCTCTGCATCGTAGAAACTTTTGCTTGTTTCAAAAAAAAAAAAACATCATACGACATTTTGGGAGAAACGTAGGCACAAGCTAAAAGCTCATTTTCATATATTTTTCTTTTAGAGTAGATGGTAAAATGGCATACGATGCAATCAAAATATCTCGCAGCTTATTACCAAATAATAATCTCAGTTCTACAAGTTCTCGTGTTACAATATTATTATAAGAATTATTCCAGAATGCTAGATAAAATAATTGTGTTTTTCAGTTCATGAAGAAATAACATTCTCTGTTATATGCTCTCTAATATACTACGTATTTTACTCCGTATATACGTACCTGTATGAGAGAGTAAAAATAACTATCTTTGGGAAATATAACGTTGATTGAGATTGTATTTTCAAATGAACTTTTATTGATAAAGTTTACACCAATTTATTTTACAAATGGCCACGATTGGATAACATGTTCCGAGTGTTTCGTCACTTTTTGCTTAATCGTAATATATATTCTGTTTGAAATGGTGTACATTTGAATGAAGCTTAGGGCAAGGGCAGGCGACTTCTTTGAATCGTTTCTAAAAGTCTGAGAACAAAGTTTTTATACTCGAAGTCCAAGTGCAAAACAACGCTGACACCAAATTGTTGACTTGTTACTTTCGTATTATCTTGGATACCAGTTTTCTCACTAAACTGCATAACTGATACTGTTTGATGTACAACTAATTATTTATTCCAGTTTATGAAAACACTACCAATAGTTCATATAATCAAAAGCAGTTTCTTCATAGTAAGTAATGGAAAACATTATTTATTTAACGATAAAAAATGTAAAAACGTTTACATTCAGACCAACTCATGGATCCACTGACTGAAGTGAAGTACACAGGTCCTAGATTAAAACATATATATTATTCACGAAAATACCACACATCACTTTCCGAAGTAGAGTACTGAACTAAAACTATAAAAGATTAGATTAAGTTTAAATTTAAAATATAGAATTACAACATAAAATTACGATATAAAATAAAGAGGTAAAACACGGGAGAGTAAAATTTAATATCTATATAATGCAAATATATAATGACTGCACAAGACAGTGCGCAATTTTGGGACACGATTTTGGAAACATTGCTGGTTTTGTAAATAATACAGTGACATTACGTGGCCAAACTGCAGTGTAGCACTCTGGGATGTTCGAAAGAAAATATCTTAAACTAATGGATTAGGCCATAACGCGGCTTGACAGATGACGAATACATCCAATTGAAACCTATGAGGAATCGCTTACGAAACATTCAACCTCCTGTCACCCGCTCTGTGGTTCCCAAGCACCTCCGCTCTTCTCATTCACCACCTCCCCCTTCCCCCCTCTCTCCCTCTTCCTCCAGGACTTCCAGGTCGCCTCCCCCGCTACCTGCGCCCCCTGGGCTCCACCCCCCCACCTCTCCCCTCCCCTCCTCGTCTCGTGCTCCTCCGCCGATTTATCATCATTACGCGGTGCGGCCCCGTGCGGCGCCTCGTCACGTGACGCGCTCACGTGCGCGCGCCGCCATAATGTCCCCGCGGGGACGCGTCGGGGCTTCCCCCGCGGAAAAGTTGTGCCGCCCCGCCCCCTCCTCGCTCATCCCCTCCTGAGCCGGGCCCCGCCGCGTCGCGCCGCTGCAGACGAGACCCATCCGGGCACCCCGCCTCTTCCCTGTCCCCTCTAAGGACGCTGGCCGCCCTTTGTAATTATTTAACTGATATATATATTCATACATACATACATCGAGGAAATTTCGAGACTATCAATTTCTGGAAAATTTATTTATAACGATGTAATCTTTATGTTCAAAGTTTAAAGTAAGGCGAGAGAGGGTCCGCGCCCTTGGATTTATGGAGGTGGGCGAGGCCCTGTATGGAATTGGAAGGCGGAGGGCTGGTTGTGGTCGGCGCAGTCCGGATATTCGTATAGGGGACGAAGGTAGAGGTGGCGCGCGGGGGCTGTGAAATGGCGGGTGCTTAAGAGGGTGGTTGTAGAGGTGAGCAGTAAGTTTCGAAAGTGGCAAGATGGGCGAATCGACTGGGGACTGGAGAGTTGGAGGGGAGGGTGATGAAACTGAGTGGCCGAGCAGAGGGGACGTGAGAGAGAAACACAGAGACAGAGACAGTGACAGAGAGACAGAGATAGGGAGATAGGGAGACAGAGAGACAGAGATAGAGAGACAGAGATAGAGAGACAGAGATAGAGAGACAGAGAGACAGAGATAGGGCGATAGGGAGACAGAGAGACAGAGATAGAAAGACAGAGAGACAAATAGACAGAGAGACAAATAGACAGAGAGACATATAGACAGAGAGACAAATAGACAGAGAGACAAATAGACAGAGACACAAGGACGAAGACGCAGAGACTTAAGGACAGGGTCACAATGACAGGGACTCAAGGACAGAGACAGAGAGACAGGAAGGCAGAGTGACAGAAGATGAAAATAAGGTATGTGTGAGGAGAGAGAGGAAGGCAGCCAGAGAAAATGAAAAGTTGGAAAAGTATAATTGATTTTCTCTTCGAATGTCAGTAAAAATATGTCCGAATGAATATACGCGGGAAATATGATTGAGAATAGGAATAAATCAAGATGGATGATATCAACGAACCGGGGGAAGAATTTACAAATTCAGAATGGAAGAACTGAAGTGCAGAATGTTTATTAAGAGCATTAAAGTATCTAGTGTCTACTTCTGAAGTACCTACAAATAGTAATATCATTAGATTCTTGGTGTATTTTGTTGAAATATCTCGAGACAAACCAGCGTTCTGATAATTTCATGCATCTGCTCTACAGAACTGTAACAGTGTTTTAAACAGTACTTCGTCTGTTTTCATACACTTTTATATGCTCCGCACTTATAAACATTATCCATAATATCTCGTATAATCCATGTTGCAAAATACTAAGAAATAATAAAGTTAGTACAATACTCCATAATGCAATGGAGGTTGATTATTATTCAACTGTCGGCAGAATTAATATTTTGTCAGTATTTTAATATTTAATGAAAGTAATAAGTTCCATATCCACAAATTTCGGATGCAGTGAGCATACTATTTTACTTCATTTTTTATATTCGAAGATTAGTGGCAAACTTATTCACAAAGAGTAATAATTAAAAACACAGAATTCTCAAATTATTTTTTTAATGTTCATGCAAAAAGCAATACATTAAGAATACAGTATGAAAAATGTAAACTTCAGAAATTAATTATTTGCCGTTTTGAATTTTGCCTATTAATCTAGAATCTCTCAGTTTGAACTAAAATACGAGTCATATAAATATTTATTTACCAATATTACCAAAAGTATTGTTCTTTTGTCAAATCGAATATTAGGTTTTCAAAATTCTGTGTAAAACATAAAAGAAAAAACTCACGAAAGTCATTCCAGTTCATTCACTTTTCCTAGAAGAATTATTAACGTTAAAAAATCTCTGTGAAACATACTCTCATTCATCGTTCATATTCATTTTCTTTTCCCTACGAAGCGTCCAGTACGTGTGTTTCCAAGTCCTTGTAAGTCTGCGATCTCCACAAAACGCATCGTCTGCGCAGCGCCGCCACCGACGCCGCCGGGGCACTGGCTGTTGTTGGCGATCTGAGCGGCTCGCAGAGGCTGCGCAGGCCAGGGCGGCGGTTTTTGCAAGCGTTCATATACTCGCCGGAGACGTAGCAAACAGCTGATGGAAACCATGGCAACAGGCGCTCAATCGATAGATAGGCCGCGACCACTCCCCTCCTGGGTTCTCCCCACCCCACCCACCCCGGTGCCGTGGACAATGTCCTTCTGGAGCCCTCTTCTCGCAGTTCCTGCCCTCGTTCTGCCCTCCTTTTTGACCAGCTTCGGAAACGAGTAGATCCAATTTTTTGCAGGTATTGTGGTTTGTTATAAAAATGTCGTAGTAGCAGGTATAAAGTAAATAGAATTTAATTTATTTACCCTTTTTATTTTTTGACAACTATATACTTGGTAAAGATTCTAGTTGTATTCGCTCACACATCTTACATATTCGAATACATCTTCCAGAGGTGCTAATAAGGGGTAGGAGTTTATGGAACTTCACTCCCCCCCAAAGCCAATGGTATATAATCAAAACATAGCTTTTACTCGCTACTTCTTTACTAAAAATATAGCTTTAACTTTCTGTACTAACAAAAGTTATTCAATACATAAATTGTAAACAATGATAATTTGTTGACTAATTGTTAATATTTATAATTGCAATCAATTACAAATATTAACATTTATAAACAAATTAAAATATTTTTTTATTTTCAGCGTAAAGGAAAAAGTCTCTGTAAAAAAACTCAATTCGGATGGACATTATTCCTGTAGGACCCTCAAGAGAGAAATTTAGGATGCTCTGTATCTTACATTTATGAATCTTAGTCTAACTTAATCAGAATTCTACCACTTATCACACTCCACCCAGTTTGATATATTCATTCATTTACTGGGCTTCAATAATTCTTTCTTTATTTTACACTGCAGTCTGTTATGCTCCTCAAAACTTTTTTAGATATAGTTTAATATATTAAAGATATATTATTTTCATTACTAATAAATTGTAGCAAAAATCTACCAATTTATAATCAAAATAAAGTTGCAAGAACAAATAAAGATAAAATCTTACATGAATTATAATAATAGAATATGATATCTAAAAATAGAAAACTCTCTTTTCCTCTATAACTCAATAACTTACGCGGCCTCATTCTCCCCTTCTTCCATTCTGAAACCATTGCAGAATAAAGTGCTTCGTACAATTACCAATGTCCCGTGGTGTATAACCAGCAGATAACTACATAGAGAACTAGACTTAAAACCAATTACAAATTACAATTTTTTGTGTCGTCCATATTCTTTTCTAAATTCTAAACTGCACCTTGCACCAGCATATTTAACCTCGGGAAAATCAGCGTTGCTCCTATTAGAATTAAATTCCGTCTCCCGAAAAATCTGTTCCGTACCCCATAACCTAGAGAAATAATTATCTCACATCTCTCTCTCTCTCTCTCTCTCTCTATATATATATATATATATATATATATATATATATATATATATATATATATATATATATATATATCTTGCTTTCCTCTTTCCTTCAACTTCATCATAGAGATATTCAGTAGCGATGTCTTCGCTCAGAAATAGGGGGATTGATGGCGCTCTAATTTTCAGTTTCTCGTACTTTCGGGCCACTGTAGTGCGTCCATTCGTTATATTACGTAAATAAATGCTAACGCTCGACGTTAAAGCGGTAATTCCACTGATCTGGTAGAATGAAATAAAAAAAATGTACCGTTAATTACTACTTTACAAATATAATAACATTGCACAAACAAATAGAAAAATAAAATTTAAAAATCCACAATAATTAATAAAATCAATTCTAAAAATAAAACAATAATTACAGTGTTTCGTTTAATTTGATTCAAACATTTTCGAGAATCAGTAACAACCCAAAAAATTGGTGCAAATTGTAAGTGTATTATGTTAAAATACAATATGGTACAAGCTGTTAATATTTTTGTCTTTTTTATGGATACTTGGTTGTTGTATTTTGTTCATTTACAAAATATAAAAGAGCGAACGACTCCGGTTAATGGATTTATTAATTATTATGGTGAGAACCTTTTTTTGTTTTGTATTAACTAGACATTATTCTGTATACCGATTGACCTGGAACCAGTTTACTGACAATTGGGTATAATCGAAGAGTACAAACTTTCTGAAATAATTTCATAATTGAATGGTTATGTACTACTGTAATACCTAAGTATACTCAATAACAAGCGTGCTGGAATTATGTCATGATGGGGATAATTATAGTTGTTTGATATATTGAAAATCAAAGTAATGAAATTAAACTTAATCCGGTGTGTGAAATTCTAGTGTGTTAATTGAGAGTGATTGTATTAGAGATGAGAATGTTACAAAAATGCAGAATAGATGAATGGGTGAACAGCAGAACGGTGTAAGTGTCATATTATAAATTCTGAGAAAAACATTTATTTTAGGCTACATTTTAGTGGCAAGGCATTTTCGTGGTTTTAATGAACAATTGAAATACCGTGGTTTCTATTACGAAAGAAAGCACCACTATTTTACAATAATATTTACTTAATTAAACAGATTTCTCAGATTTTATAATATCTCACCATTTCCATTTCGGTTTTCACCCATTTATATAATTGTATGAACTTGGCGCGACAGCCCGTGAAGGTGCTCAGACCTATCGGCCACGTCCCTGACTCGCGGCCATGGGTGAAGGGGGTACGTATGGTCAGCACATATGGTAGACATCCCCACGCCGCATTCCGGTCTTCTCAACCTGAGAAGCGAATTATTTCATCGTCGCACAGCAACATATACTGGGACATTGCAAAGAAAACGCACACTATAATCTCACTGTCTGGGAATCAAACTCGGGGCCACGTAGTGGAAAGGGAGCACACTGATCAAGAGGCAATTATATAAGAAATACAATGAAACGAATTCCTCAAGAAATCGTGTTTGCTAGAAACTGCGCTGAGTAGCATTTAATGGCTTAGTTTATTTCTGCTCTAATTTTGCATTTCATTTTTATATTTTGATTATTACAGTTATGCATAGAAGAGCTTTTTGAAAAGCGGTTTATGAAATCATTTATATTTCATGAGGTTTTATAAAATCACTAATGCTAAATATTTTATTTATATTTTGAAAAGAAAGATAATATATTGCTGTTCACATCTGGATTGAATACGGTGCATTATTTAATACTTTTTCACGCGTATTGATTTTTGTTTTCCCAGCGCAGCCGTTTGTCATAGAAAACTCATTAACGAAACTAATGACACAAATGACAGGCTGCACATTTTCCCGAACGGAAAGTGATTTCGTATTTACTTGTCTCGGGAATCAAATGGATACTTCCCCCAACAATTGAAGAGTCGTCAAGAAAGCGAAAACGTCTGCAGCAGCGTGTAGGGGTGAGCGCCTTGGAACGGGAAGGCAGAAGTAGAGGCGTTGTAGGGGCGGGGGTGGCTGAATCAGCAGCCCCTAGTGGAGAGATCCGTCATGGCGGCGCGTGGTTGCTCCCAGCTGTCGGCAATGAGGCGGGCGCTCATCAAATCTTTTCCACTTCTTGCTTTCTCCTCCACGGGCTGCCCCAAGGGGCTAGGACATGATCGCCGCTGCGATACAGAGATAAGAAACTGCTAGCTGAATCCTTGCGATTAGATCCCACAAAAGAAAGAAGATAGGGTACAAAAGAAAAACAAAACATGTGCACTATACAAAAAAGCGAATGCCTCCAAAAAAGAATTGAAGGGATCAGTAGGACAATGCCACATAGACATACTTCTGAGATAATATGGGGTTTACCCGAACTTCCCTCATATAACTAAATACATTTTTAAACTTTTAAACAGAAGGTTCTTGCATATAAATGCATACTAATTTAAACAACGTATTACACTAAAAGAATAATATTTCAAGTTTGGTGCCAATGACTGAATTTAACAAAAATATGTAGGCTAGCCCCTTGTTCTACCGAGCCTTTCAATTTTTTCATGCCGTTTAGTAATTAGTCTACAAATCTAATGGCTTGAAAGAGGTTTACACATTTTGTAACAATGTAATCAATATTCATTGTTTGGAGAGAGTTCAACATGTTTTTGAAACTGTAATTTAAAATCTTTTATATTTACCAAGATGTATGTTGTAGAAAACTACACGTAGTACAGAATCCTAGTATGACTTCTGCCGTATGAATTTAAAACTATAATGCATCACATATAATTATTATAAATAGTGAATATTTGATCAAAGAAAGCGTGTTTCAAGCGACTGATGCACGTTCTCCCCACGGGGGGCGAGGGCATGGTTGCCGGTGCATATAAGTGGAAAAAAGTGCGTGAGCAACTTTCGATTTTATTAGCAGTTAATTAAGGAGTAAATTATCAATGAAATACATCCGCAATGTTGTCTTCTAGGGTATTTATTCACAAAAGGAAGCAGGAGGTGGTTAGAATTTTATATTGGTCGACTTCTTGTGAGTTGGTATTTCACTTTAATGTTGCAATGACTAAACAGCGTACATGCTCATGTTGGTGAAGGAATAAAGGGGTTTGATTGAAAAGGGTGAACACAATAAAGTATAGACTGCACGCAAAACAATACAACATATATTGTAGGAACCAACCATTGAAAGTCACCAAAAGCCAAAATATACCGGAATAAAAATAAACGTATAAAACGCATTGAATATTATGTTTGAAGTAGACGTTACTATACGTAAATACATTGTTACAATAACTTTTGTATACGATGATTAAAAACAGCGGGAGTTACAATACATTTTGGGTCACGTTTCTCAATTTAATTGCTTCATAAACCTTCATAAGAAGACATTTATAATTATGTCTCATTAAAGGAATGTTTATAATGTAAAATTATCTAATACACATAATTTTATTACTCATTTATCGATACAAGATAACAGACATTTTATCTGTTCTAGTTTAATGTCTTCTTTTCGTTTTGATAAGTTTACAATCTTCTTTTCGTTTTGAAGGAACTATAAATTTAGTAATAGTATGCATTGTGAAAATTATAGTTTTATTCAAGGATGTTTCCGTTCTGACATTATGAGCAACTGCAACACTTCTCTCGGATCTGAAAAAAAAATAATTTGGCATTCTTAAAACAAGATTTCTATGCACAAAATCCACAAGTAATATTAAAATTACGATTTGACTCCATAACCTTTGTAAGATGTCAAAGACTAATAGGAGTTGGCAATTCATGTTTGATAACAAAATACAGACGGACAGTAGGGCTTTAATATGCAGGTGAAGGCTCTTGTGAAATACCTACCTTTGAAGAGAGGTTCCGTGTTATCATCAATTATATTGCTATGCATTGTCTCAAATGTTTCTCATAGCAAGCTACTTTGTTGTCTACATTTCTGTGTTTACAGCGCTTTGTAATTACTTTTCCGACGCGTAAGATCTGTGACAGTTGGCAGAAACGAGCTCGCAGTTTGTTCGGAATTCGTATAATACATACTTTAACGTTCAAATATCGTAAGGTGAAATCACTTTAACGTGAAAATATCACATTGAACCACATAAGTCTCTCAATATTAGCAACAAACCCAATATATGATTGAACATTTTTGTTGGTTACATTTTAGCAATATTTCAACTTAGTGTTTTACCTACTTTCTTCTTGGAGACTGCTGTTGGTCTGCCAGTCTAGTACTGTCACATTCCAGTTGGGTACCGTCAAACTTTGAGAAGTAGAATTATTTTTTGATTCTGAAGCTTTGTGTGTGTTAAATGGACTCCCAAGATTGGAAAGAACTAGTTCTGTCACACGCTCATAGGCACATTGAATTTTTGCCGCTACGACATTAAAATAAAATAATATTTCACCGATGTCGATAAGTGAAAATTTATGAACGTTTATGCTAATAAAAGAAGAAAATGGACTCCTACTGTTCCCATGATTCAAAAAACGTGAGTCAAAATTGAATCAGATATACGTGGTCATCTGAGACTCAAATATAGACAATCTGGCCGACTAAACATGTTGCGCACTACCTTCATTATATGTGTTATTATGAAAGCTCATTAAGACCTAAACATGTATCACACCCCTAAATTTACTCCCCCCCCTTGTCGACAACTCTTGCGCAAAACACTGCTCCGCCTTTCCCGGCGAATTGTGCGAGTTCGCCCCGTATGCCGCAGTTGTCTTCCCCCACGGTACGAAGAAGGCCTTGACCCTGGTGGGGGAGAACCTTCTGCAGCTCCGTCCTCGCCGCTCCCCTCGCTGCTCCAATCGAGCGCGCAATCCGTCCTCATTGCGGGCCCTCGGGCGCGCGCGGCGTTGCTCGCTCGCATGCTCCCAATTAGGATCCCATTACTTCAAGTGTCGTCTCGTGCACTGTTGCCCCTCGCGCGGCGTTTGGAACGAAGTCGCGCCGTCTGTAATTGCATTCGATGCGGTAATGCAAAATTAATGATATTTCGATGAGTGTAAAATGGAACTTGATAGAATTGTATCGAGGGAGGGTGCTTTCAAATAATTGTAATTATCGGAAACCAAATGGGGATACAAATGTTCCTTTCTTGTTAATTATCGTCAAATATTTCAATGACACTACGTATCTTACAATTACGCAATATTATTTAATTCTGCAATTTATCATTCCAGGATGTGTGAAAAAACGGTGATAAAGATAACTATTTTTTTGCTGAAATTTGCTACATTACTTATTCGTGTTTATATTGCCTTTCAATTCTTTTTTGGATATATACTGAAAATAAAAACTATATCCTAATACATTTCCAATTATAGAAATTCTATGAAGCAATAATTCAATAATTTAGCAATACTATTCAGTAATTTCTTTTTCAGCTCAATGCAACGAAAATTCACAGTGGGGAAACAGACGGTAAACAGAAACCACGAAATTCGTATGAACATTGACAAAACTGACCTGATGTAAATAATATTGATCTGAATGCCTCATTACTGTAAGAATCAAGGTAGTAAACTTCGTCAAACGTAATACTCGTATTAAACATTTGTGTACGTTAAACATTGTGATACGATCTCAAGTTTTGGTCTGTTTAAGTTTGTGAACTGGTATGACTTAAGTAAATTTCACTCTACAAGTTTTCTCATTGGTCTCTCAGATTTCCCAGTGAACTTGTGTACTTTGTATTAGTTTCACTTGCATAACAGTTGTTCATATGTCAATGTAGTTCCTCAGAGAAACACTATACTAATTACTCATCAAATACATCACTCTCTAATATCGAAGTAAAATTCAATGGCTGCGTAATTGCTGAGTAGTTGTTACGATGTTACACTAAAGTTTCAATGTAGGCTGCCAATTAATGTTATAATATCCAAATATTTCTTGTTCTCTACTTTTAAACTGAGATATAGAATTACTCAACACCTCGTCGTTTCGATAACTTCGAAATGAATAAAAGAGAAAGGGATGAGTCTCCAGGATATATTTTTGACTTAACAACCTCTGATAAATACCCCGTCCCTTACACTGTTTCAATAAACACACGCTAAAACGATTATTAAAATTATCTACCGAGCATGATGGCCGAGGTTCATCGAAAATTCTGTACCCAAACGTTTTGTGTGCTCCCGCGGTAGACATCCTCAGTGCCTAATGGGTACACGCAATGTCACACAGTGTACTTTTCGACAGATCGCTGGGGACTGACAAACAGTTCTTCTTTGCTTTCGAGGCTGAGGGACTAGTAATTGTCGGCTGAGGCGCTGGTGTCGGTTGTTGACGTAGGGATGGTTTTGGCTTCAACCCACGGAGTGCGGGTATCCATATCGAGTGGACTCTTATCCCTTGCTTTTTGCTATTGCTTGAAGCTTGAAGCCTACAATCCAGCTGCGCAACTTGATTAGATCGGGTAAGAGTGCAAGACACACTATCGTGAGTGGGAGATAGAATTCCCTGTTCTTGCGACGTTGAATGCATCGGGAATAGTCACCGAAGCATTAACACCCGTCTGTTCGAACACAAAAGGAACTCTCGTTTTGGCCACACTAAAAAGTCTGCAGTGGCCGAATACTTTTTTCGGTTGTGAACACGTCATCAGATTTGAAGGTGTTGATATTTTGTTCCCGTACAGAACACTGCTGTACCCATCTACACCGTGAAACCCTGGAGATTCATAAACATCCTTTGAATTTTAAGAGAAAAGAGGAAGGGAAAAAAGTCCACTCACAAAATCACGAGCTGACCGTGGCCCGTTTGTGAGAATATTGCTCCTGCATTTACCTGGTGGTCGGAGAAATCACTATCAGAACATCCGGGTGATAGAATTCTTCTCTAGACACTCGCTGAACCCAACTTAGATATCTAGCTAGTGTCGGAAATTCTGCCTATGATGGGAGTCAAACTCTAGGATCTCGTGATCAGAGGCACGTAGTGATATCAGATGAACTTTACCCGATCATATAATAGATAACTTCGAAATTATGAAAGAAGCAAAATGGTAACGTACATGAATTTAAAATCTGCGGCGTTCGAGAAAACATTATATCACCGTTAAAACTACGAACATCTCCAACCGTTTGATTTTGACTATTCTCAAAAATCAATTGCGCCTCACAACTGCCGTCTACCTCATACGAAGAAAAGCACATCCGCCCTCGGACGGGAGCGTGCGGCGCCGGTGGTCGCATGCCACAGTCGCAAGACAACCGGAGTCGCCCTCCGTCTCCTCGCCCTGCGGCGCGGGGCGGTGCTTCTCAAAGTTACCTTCCCTCCTGCGCCGCGCGACTCCGAGGAAGCGCAAGTTGCGCACGCGACGCCTCATGTAATAGGAGCGACGGCGGACGAAACCAACAACGGCCACCGCTCTCCTGCGAGGGGAGAGGCAGGTGGCTGGCGGGGAAAACGACGGCCGAAATGGAGAAGGGGAAGGACCTGCGAAGCAGGCGGTGGTGATAGAGGAACTGGAGGTGAAGAAGGAGTTGGTCTTGATGTGATGGGATGATTAGTGATTCTGGGCGCGTCAACTGCTAAGATCGTTAGTCCGATAAGTGTGGTGCATGTTTTTTTCCTCGAGAGGAGGTGTTGATCTTCCCCCTGCTAGGCGGTGAAATCCGGTGACCTACAGTCGGCTATCAGGGTCTTCCTAAACAAGGTGTACCTACAAAGGTAGGTATTGCTCGGGCATTTGCGAGGTATTGATCGGAGAATCCACAGAAAACTGTCGATCAGAGCAGCCGGCCACTAGAATTCTCCTCCAGACAGCAAGTGCAAGTTTTGGAGATGTGTAGACAATATCTAACATATAGACATTCAATATTACACATATCCAATATTGTACCTTTTTGATTACAACTATGAAATGAAGTTAAAGATTTTTGTGGATTTGAAAAATGTTTCAAAATAATTCATCTCTTTTAAATTTAAACATAGAAGCAAGACTTGAATGCTTTTTAAAAATGAGAACACCTCTCATTAACCTTACTTCTTTTGAATATCTACACAATTACTACAAATATTTCGTTGATATACAAATTATTTCACTTTGTATAGCACCTAATTATATTCACACATTCGTGAAACAACTTGATTAACTTGCAAAAACCTTCAATAACTGAATTTTTGTAAATTAAGATTGAATCCTCTTTGAATACTTTGAAACCTTTTAAGCATGCGTCTAATTTGATATTTTTGATTACGTTACATGGTTTTGAAAAGAGTTCAAATAATTTAATTTTCACTCGAACATTCTTACATGACTACAATCACAGCGTGAAGAGAATTCGGATGTATTAAAATAACCTTGAAGCACGTCGTCGTCCTCGCAATTGTTCGTGACCTCCAACTCTCTTCGACGTCCCATGCAGCGGCTGTGCCCATGCTCATGGAAATACGCAGCAGAGTAGCCCACTGCTCTACATGTGCTCGCGTATCCAATATATTCTACTTTCATTCTCCCAATTATATAAGGTAAAGAGGGAAATAAGAGAAATCAGTATAACGATGAAGAAGAATGCCAAGTAATAGGAACAAAAAACTGAAAGAAAAAGAACAACCATGAATAAACTTCAGTTCTACGTTTACGGGCACGTGCTCCTTCCGTCCTCCAAAATTCACGTTACCCCAATTTCTTTAAAAAAATGATCAAGATATTTTCAAATTGATAATGAAATAATTCAAATTTCCTCTTCTGAATTTCTTTGAAGAGTTCCTATAGCTTCCAGAAGTCATTAGTACAGGCGGCACTGTTCATTAACATTTCATCACCCTTCGCCTAGTCAACGATGGCAGTGCAGGCAAGGGTCACTCTAGAGACAATGGAGAGCTACCGAAGACAATTGAGCTACGGAAGCAGTAATGACAAAGAGATTGCAGATTACGGTAAAACCAGTGAGAAAGAAAATGATTGAGGCTTCGGAAGCGACAGTTAAGCAATTAGTCAAAGCAGAGAGAGTAGTAGCAGCAGCAGTACTAGTGGTTTCAGAGGATTCATAGAGATATCTGCTGCATTGGCGGAGAAAAGATCTGATAACCGAGATGGCAAATGAAATGTAAAGAAAGCGGTAATAAGGGCGCAAAAACTAATTACAGTAGGCAAGTTGAACGCGAATGAAGCAGTGTCGTAATGGCAGGAGCTGCAAAACTCTCGCAACGAGACAAGTGTATGTGATACAGAGGTGGAAATTCTTAAAGCGCGGTTGTAACAGCAGAGTCGCGCCGGCGGAGCGAAGGGACTGACGATGTAGCGGCGGGCGCAGGGCGCTCGGAGGCAGCCCAAGTGGCGTAGGTCGCCCCGGGGCGCGAGTGCGAGCAGCCGCCATGACGTCAGCGACAGGAGACAATAAGACAGCCGTAACGGCGCGTGGGGTCTGTAAAACTGCCACGCGCAAGCGGAGGCGGCGGCGGCGGAGGGGGAAGGAGGGCGAGGCAGCGCCGCCCCGATTGCCTTCCCGCTGACTTCCCCGGCGGTGCCGCCCCTCGCCCTCGCCCTCGCCCCCGCCCTCGGCCGCGCGCGCGCGCCGCTCGTCAAGTGTTTCCTGGTTTATACGCGCGTGCGTCCGAAGGAGGGAGGCGGTGGCGGCGTTGTGGTGGTGACGGAGGAGGAAATGGAGTTGGTAGCGGAGAAGGCAGCGTTGGGGAAGGCGTTTTGGGAACCATGGGGGCGGAGTCGGTGGCAGCGGCGGCAAAAGCTGGCGGTGGTGATAGCGGGAGTGGCGGGGGTGGTAACGGTGGAGTCAGTGGGGACGGTGGAAGCATTAATAGCTATGGCGACGCAGGCAATGAGGAGGAGGCAGTAGCGGTGGCTGTGTTGACACTGATGAAGTAGACGGGATAGACGAAGACGTTGGCTGCGGTGGCAGAGGCGGAGGGGGAGGCGATGCCGGTGGTGGTGGCAGTGGCGGTGGCAGAGGTGGAAGCGGAGGCTGAGGTGGAGGCGAAGGTATAGGAGGAAGCGGTGGCGGAGGCGGAGGGGGAGGTGGAGTTGGAGACGAAGGTAGGGGTGGAGGCGTCGGCAGCGAGAACCGCGGAGGCACTAGCGGAGGAGACGGTAGTGGTGAAGATGATGGCAGCAGCGACAGCAGAGGCGTTGGCAGCAGCGGTGGCGGCGGTGACGGGGGTGACCTGCGAGGGGTGCGCCGGCGACAGGGGCGGTTGCGCTCGGGGGTGCGGCTGGCGAAGGAGGGCGCCGAGAAGGCCTCGGGGGAACACGTCGTGGAGGCGATCGCTCGGGCTGCTTGGGGCGCTGACACTGGCAACGGTGGCGTGACGTGGAATCGAGAATGTTTTTGAAACGATATTCCGATGCCATTTAAATTTGTTTTTTAACTAAATTATTCGTCTGTAAGTAATGTCATGTAGTTGAGTGTCTTAGAACTGAGATTTGACTTCGGCTTCAGAATGATTTGGTAACGATAATATCATTATTATATTATTTGGCAGAGAAAAAGATTGATTTTAGAACTAGCGATGATTTCATCCTGGAACAAGAATCTTTTTTAACAACAAGTTCACGTTTATCATTAGTCAGCAACAGTTCTGTATTTGTGTGTTCATAATAATGAAACTAGCTTGGAAGAATAATTGTTGAAACGGGAAAGATAATGTGAATAGTTTTGACGACGATTATAATTTTTGCTAACAAACAAGATAGCTTGAATACGAAAGCCAACCCTTTAAGCCAAGATGAAACAAATTCATAAGCAGAATATTCATGAATCATGCATTTGTTTGTAATGATTTTTCTACCAACTCAATTATGTTTTGTCAAGTATTAATTATAATAGCTACTGCTATAATAATAATAATAATAATAATAATAATAATAATAATAATAATAATAATAATAATAACAATAATAAATCTGACATTAATTTTGGATCGTTTTAGTGATAAGTTTGGATCGTTAGTAGTCTAATTACTAATAGTTATTCAGAGATTATGATAGAAGTATATCCATCGTGTTTTTTTCATTTACATTATCTTTAAAGGGTCAATTAATCCAATGATTGACGCTAATTTCAAAGTTTCAAGTGTCTGTGACTGTTTGTTTGATATTTTATTTTTGGAAAGTTATTTAGTATGTCATTTTATAGTGCACGAACATTTCGCAGTACTACCTTCTAGAAGCATTACTAACATCACATATTTTTTATCAATGAAGATTATAAAATTTTCCCCTTTCGTGTCTTCTCATTAGAGCAGCAACTAACATCTTAGTGAATACATGCGTGATGCTTTGTTTTAATATTGTTATTTTCTAATGTATTTGCATTTTAATTCTCAATAAAATTTACACAAAACCAAAATGTAAAAAAAAGTAAATGCCATTCCAACGGTTGGCCCTACGTTTCTCATGGAAAAAAGTGTTAATGGATAAATCATCATACATGAGTGGCAAATAACATGAAAGAAATATGAAAATAGAATATTAGGCAAAGAAACAAGTGAAGGTGATTCGGTATTTCAAAGCCGAAAGATGACAAACTAGTGCGACAAGACTGTGAAAGTAAACCCATCTTGGTCACTAATAACCTTTTCCATAGCTTTGGACGTCAATTCTGAACGATGTTTGGTGGTTATCTATCTGTTGCGTGTGAGAGACAAAGAGGATATTATGAGGAAACAATGAATGTTTTGGAGAGAGTATTCCATGAGATAACATTTTATGAAGTGAATCCGTTAACCGAAATTCATGCATGTCAACTTGAAAACAGAGTACAAATCTTCGGCCATTAGAATACGGTAATATGTTGAACTCGCATTAACAATTTTGATAATTGACCCTAGTTTGTTTTATGGTTGTGACTTTCATGACATACATACAGCTTACTTGGCCCTAGAAAATCTCCCAGAACCTAAATTCCTTGCGTTTTAAATATTCCATTCGATTTCTGGCATTAGCATTGGTAAGCAATATATCAGGGTTTCAAATAAAAATTATCGGGGCAAGATTCATTTCGAATTATTACAATCTGGGATAAGTAATAACATTTACCGCTTGGTTAAAATATATTATAATGCTCGGAGGTCATTATTTCTATGGAAAGTATTTATAAAATGTTTTAAAAATATACAATGCAGTGAATTTAATTATCTGTGATTTCACATTTAACTAATTAACGGTAGATTTTATTTGTATCTGGGATTTGCACTCGCGTAGGTTTACGAGTTTAACGTGCAAACCCTTATACCGCCACGATTGTCAGATTTACAAATGTGTGTTCAAAATACAATCAAGAAATATTTTGTGACATTAAATTCAAAAATTTGTTCCATGATTAGAAGACGTTTACTGTTTAAAAATAATAAAAAGCCCTTTGGAAACATCTATCACAAAATGAGTCAGCCGAACAAGAAGTAAACGATAATTATTGAAAGAGCTTTCTTGTGGTAAAACGAGAAATATTGATTAGAAAGGAAACGCGGCACGTGCAAAGCAGGAAGTACACACTCAGGTGATAAAGTATTGTGTTTTGGTCCGGTTTGTATTTTTCTGCAGTCGATGCACCTTTGTTCGATATCACGCCCAGGTAATATAGCTGCTAATGCGAGCTCGACGGAGTGCTTTCGTATGATAGCATTAGAAGAGAGTAATTTGTTTCCGCTAATCGATACGGAAATGCACATGAATTTTAGGAGAGAAAAACAATCACGTCTTTAAGGCATATAATATGTTATTGTTTTCACTAAGATAACACTTCTTTTATATTACATGAACTGAGACTTTTCCAACAGTGATTTGGCCATCTCCTACAACGAATATTAGTTTAAACAAATAATTTTCGTCAATGGATTTGTTTTTTACACAAAAGTATGTCTATTTATTTTTTAGTCAATTATTAAGAATCTACACCGATCATTACTTTTTTCGAACATTTAACGACTGTTAAAACGATGGTCTAAAGAATGTACGTAGTAATTGTGTAGTGTAATAAAATGTCACAAAATATATCACTTCAATTTTTTAATAAATTGTTAGCATTTGCTTGCAGACGACATTCTTATAACTTACGGAGCACAGATTGTGTATCATGTAAAATTCCGTTTGAAATTACGAACTTTAAATTAAAATCGGCAGAAGAAAGGAAATATAATATTTATAAATTGCAGAATTATGAGGATTATTTACATGCACAAATAATAGATAAGATTAAAAAATGAAAGATTATGTAACACATATTATAATTTTTTTTATTTTTTTATTTGCTTGAAAACAAATTAACGATACAATCAAACAATAATGTTGTTGTGCGGCTCCTGCGTAAAAATGGGCAAACAATACATTTTATTCATCATTCTTTGACCATTCTCTTACAGTATTCTTTTCTCTTTTTAGAATTCCTAGCTGCTAGCATTTTGCAAGTTCTTCACTTAGATGCTCCTCCGTACCTCTTACCTGTTTCTTGCAAATTCGCCCTCATCTTTCCGAACGTCTTCCGCAGCTCTCTCCACCAAGGCAGCGGAAGAGAACTATTTGGGACTCAGCCACTCGACAAAACGCTGCGGAGCGTCGTTCTTTTTGTGTCTCGATTGCTCCTTGGACGGAGAGGAGGGGGACGGTCGGAGACGCTGCAGCGCTGACTGCGCGCGGTGCGGCGGGAAGCGGCACTAATGGACGTCGCTCTCTTGTTTTCAACCGCGTTCACAACAATGCCCGCTCTTCTAACGTCATCGGAGATGTGCCTTCGAGTGCACGAACCGAACGGGGCCTTTTTGTTTAGACTCGCGCAAGAAATGTGAGTAATATTATACGAAAGGTCGATAGAAAGGAAAGTATAGAGTGATCAGGACTTGCCACGACATGGCATTGTTCGTTTTTAGATTTGTATAAAAAATTAATTATTCTTGCCATTAAAATCAATTTGATATCATTAATATTATTGCTACGTTTATTATTTTGACTACAGTGTTTCATTATGATAATTGATTCAGATATTATACGTAGTCTTTTAATTTTTCACAAAGAAGAACAGAGATACACTGAATCACTGAGTGATACAGTGAATCACTGATGTAGTAAAACCTTTGGCTATTATAAATACTTCAGTCTATTTTATATTTTACGCATTTTATTCAAGAACTATCTTCGAAAAAACTCCGGGTACCAGACTAACGGATGAAAAAAATATAAGCTAAATTGTTGGTACAACTTTTGCAGGAAATGTAGTCTGCCTCACCTTGCGATGTCTCTTAGTGTCCAGAAATAGTGTGTCGGAGTAATTCAGTTTTGTACGTTCGCACACCAAATGTTACGATTACATTCCACGCAACCTTTCATCTCCTTTGTTCCATTTAAAATCAAAACCAATTCAGCATTGATGTTTTGTTCTTTTCAAATACTACACATGTACATATATCACAGGAGATTCATGTAACAATTAATGTACATGTTTTTCCAGCAGTTCACAGATTTCTATGATTTTGCATATTTTTCCGTTGCTTCAGAACATAGTTAAGTGAAATTTCGTGGTAATTTGGTTAGTAGGAAATTTGGTTAGTATTGGAAGCAATGTGCACTAACATGTTAGTGGATATTTGTACATATTTGGCCGATTTTCCCCGTTGGTATAAATGGTATAAGTGGAGGTAAAAATGAATATTTTTGATTGCATATTTCAGGATTTTTTACGTCATAAAATCCTCCCCCTGCAGATGACCTAAGAGTTACTCGAAAAGTAGTCAAAAATAACATAAAAATGAGGGGGAAGGGACCTAATATTTTTAAATTCTAAAAAATGTGTTTGATTATGTTTATTTATTTAATTAATTGGAAACATTTTATTTATTTTTAATATATTTTATAATTTATTTATATGAAATTATTTGTAATTGAAAGTCTTTATTTTAGAAGGAAATGTAATTCTTAGCGCCAATATTCCAACCATCAGTTTTGAAAGGTCGAAGAAGTTACCGAAGATCCGTGTAATTATGAGAATTCGAAAAACAGAGTCCCCTGCAGAAGTGAATTTCGTCATGAGCTGATGATACAATAAAAACATTGTTTTAGAGTGTCATTGTAAATTCATGAAACATTCACTAACAAAAAATTCCAAAAGAAACAAAATACGTCAAAATGACAAAAATGACGCAAAAGCCCGAAAAAGATCTAAACATTGAATAATGGCAAAAAATGACAAACATGACTCAATAACTATGCATTTCTATCCCTTATATGTCGTGATAAACATTTATTTACAAGTTAGCTATGTCTACTAGAATTACCAGTAAAAATATAACATGTCGTGAGGATCTAAGCCCTGTTAACAACGTAGGTGGAGCAACGGCCACCGCTGTTTGCCAGGGTGGAGAGTTCCTTTATCGCGTCAGATATTACTATTTCCACCTTGTGATTTTAGCTTGCAAAACAAATGGCTGACAACCCATCCTATTATGAAAGGAATTATCACGAGTGCTTTTCAATTTACCGATAAATTCCCGAGCCGCGTAGTGGAGAGTGATTTTATCTGTTACTTGCTGATTATCTTGCATTGACTTGGTATTTACTTTTCACAATCCTCTATTAAACAGAACCGTCCATTTCGCCCACACCCCGGCTAACCCCGATGGCCTCACTCTAAAACGCCTAGCTGCTATGCCGCCGTCCTCCAACAAACTCCTGCATTGCGAGTTTTCTAATACACAATTTTCCGGGGGGAGGGGGGGGCATTGTGAGCAATATTTACACACTAAGACCAATCCCTATGTTTTATCTTCGATCTTCAAAAGTGACTCTCCAAAATTTGAGAGCAGCTCCAGTATTTCAAAAGGTTACGTGGAACAAACAAATATATTCATACCCTATCACTAATACTCACAAACGTTCATTTGTATATAAAAGATCGTAATAATATTTCTAATGCACTAGTGATTCTTGAGAAAATTGTTTAATGAATGAAAACTAATATTTCTATAGCCACACATGAAACTTCATGTAAGCAATATTTAATGTTTAATTTTAGTGTCAATTCCAAGTGCCAAATGTTACTGGCTTTTATCTATGTTGTACTAAGTGTCCCGACAACATGTGTGGGTAGAGGAGATGAAACGAAAGTGATTAAACATATAAACATATATTAATTTGCATGTGTAAAACTTATCGGATTGGTTGAGATACTCTTGAACATCATCAAAAAATAGTTATATATATATAATTGTTACAGCACAGTCTGGCTTGAGCAGAAGTTAGGCTGGGTGGGTGTAGGGGAGTGACAAAGGGGATTTGTAGAAAGAGTTGGAGGCGGATGTACTGGTCGAGTGCGACTTGTTGAATGTTTATTGGTCCCATGCAAATGCAGAGAGCGGCGGGTGGCTGCTGGATGCAGCTGTTGAGGGGTGTCTGCTACGCGTTCTCCAAAGAGCAGCCAACTTTTACTCACAGTAAACACGAAGCCAAGCATTGACGAGAGTGTTTGTAGGTCGTAGATTTCTAGGTTCGTTCTCATGTTATTTACTCATTTCAAAATATAATAATATTAATTAATTATAAAGTAATTTAGAGAAACCTGTAAAATAGCTAGTTCTTGTGGAGATTTTTCTGCATCAAGCCCAAAAGTATATCTATGGGATTCGGGTTGTAATCAATCCACAAACGGAACAAACAATCTACGTCCATATCCCCACTCGCACCAAATTGAATCTTGCTATTTTTGATTGTGAGTTACAAATATTATTCTATTACTTATAAAACATGACGACATGTTTCTTAAATTTTTCGAAATTGAGAATAACCGGACAACCTGAAGCAAGTGAAATTTATGTAATATAAAATATTAGGCAATAAATATCATTTCTTATAAAACTACTCAGGGCAATACTATTGTGATAATATAAAACATTGCGATACTTTTTGGAGAAAAAAAACATTCAATTCAGGGACAGTATAATTTTCATCTGCCGACAGATAATACTTACTTAGTATTTCCCTAAACTGTTACAGCATCAAAACATTACGCGACGTTTGTTTAACATTTTGCGACTTTTTAATTTCCAACGCGGCTCATAATTCATAATAAAAAGTGCTGAAATGCGACACCATATTGCACAGTCATAATGAATGCTTAAAAAAACAATGAAGGTGTATTGCGGAAAGCATAAGGGAGTCCCTGAAACCGCACAGCTTTGTTAATTCCGTCTCCCCTTCATTACTGACACTTAAATTAAGATAATTCTTAACCCGTCGCCGTAATTGCGATGTCTCGTCTTTGGGACCGCTGCCGCGTTTTTACCCATCGTAAAGCGCGTGGCAACTTGCAAGCCCATCTGCTGGGGCACGTGGGTGGATGTCCTTTAGAGAAGTGGGGAGATGAGGGAATGGTTGAGGAGAGGCTTTGTGCGATGATAAAGGGGTGAAGGGAAAGTGTCTAGGAAGTTTTTAATGAGAAGTGGTACTAAAGACTGGGTTACGTCGAGGACTTGATATTGATTACATGATTATGTTTCGTGCTTTTTTCTGCACTAAGAAGTTTTTAATGCTACCACAACTAAGATGTGTCTCTTTGGATTTTTTTAATCAGTATTTTTTAAACAGGATTGTTTTCAAAAATAAATATTTATCTGCGCAACACGCGTATTACAATCGTTCTATAGATTAATAAAACAAAATACTTGCTCGGAATTTCTGCTTTTCAAGAGTGTTGATACAAGGCTTATGTAACTACAGAGGAAGAAACGTCCACAGATCTAAGTATCAATACATATCCGGAATATTTATGTTCGATTCACAGCTAACATGAGTTTGGCTAGCATCCGTTGATACTGTTGCGAGAGAGAGATAGAGAGGCAGAGAGAGAGAGAGAGATAGAGAGATAGAGAGAGAGAGAGAGAGAGAGAGAAAGAGATAGAGAAGAGAGAGAAAGAGAGAGAGGTGTAGAGAGGGAGAGAGAGATAGAGAGAAACATAAGTCTTTTATCACTTACAGGATGAATTCTCAACTTTAAACGAAAATTAGAGTGTCTTTAAATCTCTACAAAGTGATTAAAACATTACAGTATTCGATGTTTGTGTCGTAACACCTTATTACAAAACTACTTATTTGGGAAGCCTACTCAGTGCTTAGCCAAGCGGCCTTGCTTCGAATGTCTCCAAGCTAGTAGTTCTGGTATTTATTTCTTATAATAAATTATATTACAACTAATATTCTTTTATCATTGTAGATCACAGTCGCTGGAATGCAATACATTTCCTATGCCCTAGCTTACACGAATTGTCAGAAAGACGCCGTCACAACTGACCTAAAAGGCTGCTAGTGAAAAGTCCGTCGACAAGGAATTCATTTGTCGGAAAGAGCGGGGTGCGTTCGGAAATCGGTAGCGCCCCGCTCCCCCGCTCCGTACTGCAACCGGCCGGCTCGCCGGCGGCGGCGGCGGGGCCGTGGGGGTTGCGGGTGTTTCGGAGGCGGCGGGGGCGG
>BOPP01000185.1:486637-504137 GCA_017312745.1 Gryllus bimaculatus
ACCCCGCTGTTCCCCGCCGCCCCTTCCGCCTCCGCTGCTGCTCTCCGCAGCCAACTACAGGGAGTCTCTCGAGTCCGCGGCATGTCCCTGGGGCGCCGTTCTCATTTGGAGCTTCAAAAATTAATAAGTGCAGCTCCGTCGGGAAGCCGCACGCCCTATGCCTCGTGCATTAAAGATGGACTCGCCCAATAAGCACGCGTGACGGGGCATCTCGCGGCGATCGCATGCCTCGCTGTCCGAGCCCGTCCTCTCCCTCTCTCGCGGTGACCTTGCTCTTCTTGCTGTTTTCCGAATAATTTCTAGACGCATATAACTCCAACTCGGCCTCTGCATAGTTACGTTCTCCTAACTCCGTCTCAACAACTTACTCAACGTCCCATATAGTATTTTATAATACCCGTTATAGTACCCGTAACCCATGCAAATGCGAGAGAGCATGTTCTGTTGTTATACCACTAGTTTATATTCCCCGTAATGTGAACTATATTCATAAAAGTATCCTTTGCTTATCCTTCCTTAGAATTTTATGGGATTTATGACTGAAGAATTCAGGAATGGTTCATCGCGTTTGTTTCAAATTCGGAAATATATCTTATTCTTTTCATTTCAGAAATAAATTTTAAACTTTATGTCCGAAATGAATTTAAAATGATTATAAATATGTTCGTGTAAAATTTCTGTTTTCCTGACCTCCATGTGTGATTTAATACTGAAGTCGTTCTTGCATTGTCAACATTAAAAAATAAAGCAAAAGTAACTCGAATTCTCCTTTATTTTTCAAGAAATTTGAAAAGGAAATGTAACGTAAAAAATAATGCATCTGCTGAAGGTATTTGTATGCATAGAATTAAGCCTGATAAAAAGATTTAGTAACACGTTTTATTGCTCCGTTCCTGCTTCCGCTCTTGTTGTCATTCCACAAACAAGCGTTAACTCTGCGCCCATGGACTCTCAGACTGCATGGTTTCATGTCAACTCTGACAAAACATATTGTTAATGTTTATACTGCAAAATAAACGTATGTAACATTTCGAAAGTTGTATAGATTTATCTTCAAAAATATTCAAAATTATTTTAACATTAGTCTTATCACCGTTCATCAATCATTAGTCTTATTACCATTCAAATATTAAGAAAAAAACAAAGAATGAGTAATAATTCGGAAATACAATATTAGAAGATAGAATATTTCAAATAAAACTCCCATACCAATACATGCAAGTTCAACAAACAATTTAGTATTACAGGCTTGGAATGAATATTTTTGATCTAAGACGTTTACTTGCTCTCGGTCCATCAAAGACTAAAACAGACAATTTCGTGGTATTAAAAATTCTACTCAAAGTACATTGCAGCCTAAGCACACGCCGCTTTGTAGAAATTTCCATTACACGCGATGATAAATAGTTAACGTCCCGCGATATAAATTATGATTAGCGTTCTATTCCCTCGCATACACTATGTTACGCATCGTTACGAACGAGGGATAGGCTCCGCCATTGATCTCAAACGCATTAGGTAATTTATGTGGCTTGTTGCATTGTGGCGTATGTTTAATAGCCACTCCGCACGCTCCCCCTCAGTAGATTCCCCAGCGAAGAGATGGTGCAATCGGTAATTGCCCATTGACACAGTCGGAGTTTCACTTTGTCCCTATTAGGCATCAGAATTTTTTTTACCATCTCCCTACACCTGGTACTTAATTGGGGTTATGAGCAAAATTGTCATTCGATACTTTTGATGTAGCTGTAAAAAGCTAATCAGCAATGAGATTAATAGTTTTAATTCAATCAATGGATGAGGAATTTTATGATGCTATAAAACTTAACAAATATGGTGAGAAATATTACATTTCGAACGTATGAACACATTCATAGGCAATTCTTCAGAGTTGCAAAAATATAAATTTCCTCTGCGATATCTGATACTAAAGTTTTATTAATTTCATCTATCATTATCATATTAGAAACTGACATTTCGTTTTATAACTATTATTATAAATATTTCTCTTTCCGTTTTCATATTCATTACGGTTGAACTTGCAATTTCATTTTCACTGAACGGACCTTGTAGATTTCCGGACATAATGTCTTCCCTAGAACTTTTAACGACAAGACAGATAGAGAGTGCAGTGAAAATGACATGCTGCTCCGCAAATATAAAATTCAATGCATTGCCTATTCTACGCCATAAGAAGAAAAATATAATTCAATTATCCTGTAATATTATATAGAAAGCAAACTGCTATCGTACAGTTTGATCGATTCTTCGGTCAATACTTCAAAACAGCCGAACAACTTATTCAAACATTGTCAATCGAAGTTGTATATGATCCTACTTTTAGACAAAGAATACAAACGGACACATATATGATACATGGCGTGTTTTAGCTTCATAGCGGCTGTAGAAGTGCTACGACGACTTGGCCGATAACGTGGCGTTTAGTGCGGAGAACGGAAGCACCGTCGTGCAGAGCTCCCACTTGCATCACTGAGGTCGGGGACGGAGTGGGGCTGGGAAAATGCTACCGACTACACAGTCGCCGCAAGCAACGAGAGAAGCCGTTAAGCCGGTTAAGATCAGAGGAATAAGAGAAGAACTTTAGAGGATCACAACGTCTGGAATGAATAAGGAGAAGAGAGAATTGAAAGTAAGGGAGACCGACGAGAAAAACAGGTACATTGCAAAAAGTCAGGGATAAAGTATGGAAGGGGTGTTATGAGGAGTGAGAACTCGGTCATGAAAGATACGGTTATGCCAATGGGAAATGGCAGACACGGATATTTGAGATCAGCAAAAGCTGCAAGGGATGATGTAGGATGGTGACTAGGTCGATGTAGAAGAGGAAGGTAGTGAGTCTGTCACAGTGAGGAGGACTATAAAAACGACCAGGAAGGCGCGGTCGAGATAGCAACAACGACTTGAGTAACTAGGGCGACTGAGGAAGGCAGGATGACGAGAGCAGCCTAAGTGGCGACGTTAACAAGAACTATTGGAACCAACGAGTTAAGCAAGTGTCGTGAAGACAACGACGCATCGACGAGACCGCTCTCGGGAACGAGAAAAATGGTGAGGCGGAAATACGCAATGACGACAGTCAGGATGACTAGAATGGTTTAAGCAGAGTCAAAACCAGGGAAGGCAGATCAAAGCGGAGATCTGCTGCAATGTCTCAGAAGCCACACCTTTTCCTCTGCATCGTCCTATCTTCTAGAGTTACCCTCCTGACAGTTTTTGACAGATACGTGTTGAGAAAGGTAGGTCGCATTCATCCACTAACTGGAATTTACCAGATCTTCTGATTAGTAGGTTTCCACGAAATCTCTGAACAATATCGAACGACGAATCGATACTTTTAAAAATGAAACAAGGAGACTCGTAATATTTCCGTCCTCATCGTCTCTATTGTAAGTTTTACATCACCACACAAGTTGGAAGCTTGGAGCTTGTCTTACATAGGATAGTGCTGGAGAAGTTATAATACCCGTAATCCGTTGTGTAAGGTCGGCGCCAGTTCTTACGTTGTAGGATAGGAACACCGCTATTACCCGGAATACAATATGAATCGCACTTAAACTATTAACTGCTATCTGGGCCGGCCGACTGTAATTCATGCGTCTTGCGTCACGCTTCTCGCTGCGGGCTCCTTTTTGAGCTGAGTTCGCTTTCACTTACATACCGCGCAGGACATCACAGTGAGTCCTAACAATAGCCGAAAGCGCGTCTGCACGAGTGAACTCGATCAGAGACTCCCAGGACATCGCGGTTCCGCGTACCATCTCGTCCAGAAGCTCCCAGCGATAACCTGACTGAGCGTTAGAACTCGTCCAGAAGCCAACACGCTCTAAAATATTTTGCGTATAAAGTCGTCTAGAGCACTCAAAAAATTAACGGGACTAACGGTCCAACTGAAACCATTAATACAGTTGCGGGCCATGTTTCCGTTATTCGGGCGATCCAAATTTGATTTCTCCTCGTTAGTGATCTCGGGACATTACCCGACTGCTCTGAAACAGGAGGGGGGATGGACCGAGTATCAGGTCATTTCATGCCTAACGCTGTGAAACACATTGGGATGGTTTTGAATTTCTGAATTTCCTAGAAAAATATTCCTTAAATCTAAACTTAACCTATTATTGCATTAAAAAAGGTGTTGATTACGATAGGGCGCGTATGCTAGACTTACAACATTCTCCGTCGAATGGATGCAAGGGACTTTCGTTTTGACTAATAACTTTTCGCGAGTCACAATAAAGGCATCGCGGGCCGCATGCGTCCCGCCAGTTGGACATCCCAATTAGTAGTAGACGCGCGCGGAGCAACACTCATTTATTCACCAAAGCTGACAGTAAGGCTGTTAGATGAGGAAGAGGCCTTACAGTCGGTTCGGTCGCGAGTGTGGAACGGGAGAAGGCAGCGGGTGGCTAAGAGGTCGCCCTGTGTAAAGGCGGAACCCGTCGGCGCAGGTGTACCGACAGCGGTACGGCAGAGGGGCCGCCGTATGGCTTCCCGACACGGAGCGCAGGCGGCGCGCTCAGGCGGCGGCGGCGAGTTATCGCGCGGCGACATGCATTGAGGAACGGCGCCACGTGACAGCGCAGGAGAGAGCGGAGTGGGGCGGCGCAAGACGGGTGGGCGCGGCGGAGAGAGATGGGGGGGCGTGTGGTGGGAGGGGTGTGACGGGGAGACGAGTGGGGGTGAAGGCGGGCGGGCGAGCAGAGTTTGGTGGGAGGAGCAGGTGGCGGTCAGGAAGAGGTGGGAGGGGGCAGGAGACCGAGGCAGAAATAAAGTTTGGAGGGCGGGGCAGATGGTTGAAGGAGTGGGATGGCGAGGGCGTCGGACGGAACAGTCCTGTTGTGGGAGGGGTTGGGACGGAACAGAGTGGGGGACGAAATGCACGGCAGAGTGGGGGTTGGAGGGATGGGTTAAGCGGATAGAGACGGATAACAGCGTGCGGGCGGAGCGGAAAAGACTGATGGAGGGAGACTGGCGTGGCGGGACTGGACTGGCGAGCGGGGTGGGAAAGGGAGTAGAAGCGGTGGTGTGTCGGAACGATGTGGCGGTCGGGTCGCTGCGGTGTGGATGGAGCTGGCTGTAGGGGCGGAGGCGATCTGGCGTGAGACTCCCCCCCCAGGAAACGCAAGGTGCCGCTTTGCATACGCCGACGTTCTATCCCACGAAACGCCTCCACGTGTGGGCGAATACGTTTTGGTGCTCATTTACAGAAAGTTCACATTGTTTGCATTCGTTGTTCTCTTTACCTATTTCCTTTTTCGTTCTTCTTTCTTCGTATCATTTTTACTGTACATCCAATGTTATTCTTATTCTTTTATTTTACACTTTTGTTCTTCATTTATCTTTCTCCCCCTCTTCTTACATTTTTTTATACTTTTTCTTCTTCCTATTTTCCTTCTTCTTTTCTCGTTGTCGTCATCGTAGGATATATTTCTTCACAGAAGGTATCGTTAATTATTAATTAGTTGTGATTGTTTTTTCCGAATATTTTTAACCAATTTTTATTAGATAGATTAAATAGATCCTATTTAGCGTATTTTAAATGTTACAAAACGGATAAGTCTTAGTGATGATGATTATTATTATTATTATTATTATTATTATTATTATTATTATTATTATTATTATTATTATTATTATTATTATTATTGTTATTATTATTATTATTGTTATTATTATTATTAATATTATTATTATTATTATTATAAATAAGTGTTTATTTAAAATATTGTAATATTCATATGTGATACAATTTATTGAAAATAAATTATGAATACATGTAACAACATGGAACACTCATAACTCGGAAGTTAAATGAAATAAAGGAATACGATTGTGAAAGGAAAATGTTGTAAAGGTTTCATGCAAAGAACTCCTAATATATCCATCTAACTCCCTACTAACCAAAATATCTGTTTCAAATTATTAGGTACTTGAGTTTTGGATGATTGATTTAGAAATATCAATTTATGAATTTTAGAAAAGTGTCCTGAATGTTTCAGGCGCTAGTGTTGACGACGAACGGACCGACAGAGGCACAGATATTTCCCAGTAAACCAAGTTTTCGGTATTAAGAACCCACAAAACGAGAAATCTGACTACACAGCGTGTTGAAGACAGTAACTTACTACATATAGAAACAGGAATTATAAACTATTTTGCTTTTTTTGCGTTTTTGCTGTTTTTTGCCAAAGCGTTACAATACTTTCTCTATTTTAAGTAGGTAGTGTAGTAGAAATAAACATTAAACTACCAATTTTTCCAAAGTATTAAGAATTCACGTGGAAAAGAAACAATGTGTGTTCAATTTGTGGTTCCGTCGGGGAAATTTGAATGACACAATCACCTTCCACTGGACGCTGCTGGTAACAAATGTTGGCACTAAATTAGTTTGACAGAGAGGTCCTGAATATGTTAATTATTTAAATAACATATTATGAAATAGAAAATTGTATGGATATAACAAACAGGTCTACCTCTCTTTGAACGATAATTTCAATAAGGTAAATCAATTTAAAAGCGCAAATATTATTCTGAAAGATATCTAAAGAATCACATAGCAGTATTGAAAGTATTGAATCAAAAAAAGTTGGGAAACGTTGCTTTTTGGATTAGACTGTAAGATTTTTCCGTGTTCACATCATTGTAACTTTTGCTTTCTCAGTTCCATTTTTCATTTGCCTATTGATTTGTAGAGCCCAAATTCTGCAACTTTTCACTTTCCATGAGAACCTGCTTTCGCTAGTAATGCGTTATTATCAACCTTTGAGTTATGATCCAGTGATTTACTTACATACAATGTCGTGTGGTCAAAACATAGAATGTCTAGTGCTACTTATCCACGATTATATTTTTTCACAGTTTTATAAAAATATAAAGGACCAATACAGACACTGATTATTATTTTTTCTCGTTTGGAATAAAACAAAACAAAAAGTTCACAGTGTACACTACACTTCAGGTCGGTAGAAAATTACATTAATTACAACAATAATGTTATTTCAAAACTCTGCAATTACCTCTACCAAAACAAAACTGCGCAATTGATTCAACATTTTGCATCCTGCAAATATTCGAAGTAGTAGCATGCTGGTTGTGTGTTTGGCTTTTCAAAAACTGGATCGAGTCGCATAGTTGTCACTGCGCAAATAGAACGTAGCAATATTTGAGTAGCGCCGTGCACTACATGGCCAGCGAGGAATTCAAATTATTTCACACGTTTTATCTCTGGAGAGAATCCGCCAGCGTATTTTCAGAGCCGTCAGTCAAATTTGAATTTAATTTCGCGCAATTATTCCGAGAGAGACAAAAGCAGTGTAGGCTTGTTTTTAGCTGTCACTACTAAATCCAACCCGTATATTTGTAGTTACCCACGAAAAGATCTACTGAAAATTTGTGTTTGGAGTTGATACGTTATGGTTCAATTGTATGTGAGTGGCTTCTAAAACACTTTATTACTACATACTAATATTGTAGTACAATTTATCGTATTTCAAACCGATGGTAATTATTTTGATCAGAATTTTCAATATTATAATCAGAATAATTTAAAAAATATATGAATGAAATTAATATCTATTGTTCTTTTTTCAAGAAGTTATAATGTGAAGTTTGCAATAATTATTGAAGGATCATATTTTAGAGATAAAAATATTTTAAAATATTTTTCTTTTCACATAAAATTTATTCACATTATAATTTATAGTAGAATTAACACTTTGTATCATATTATCAATTTATTTTTTACAGTAAAAATAATTATATTATTTTCAAAAATATCATACTCTAGAAACGTTTCGAAAAAAAGGCCAGAACACAGAAATACGAGTAACAACTAGTTACGGTAGAAATGATTAGAAACTGAAATTTCCGATATTCCATGTCATGTGATTTAAAAAGTCCTATAGCCGAGTGATTTATTGCTTGGGCAGCTCGAGCAAAAAACAGGTATATGTTTTTGAGAGGTTTACGCATTTACTAAAATGCTAAACACAGAATCAAACTATACATGCATCACAATATTCACAGGGGGTTCAAAGGAAAGTCCATGTGAAACAAATTTACGAGCTCAGCGAATTATAACTTGTCACGCTGGGTGTTATTGTCACCTTTCTAAAATGTGTGATGGTTTGAGGGACTGACCAAGGATGAGATAGAGATTCAAACATACACTTTCAAATTAAAAATCACTATAATAAAGTATTACATAATGAAAGAGATTTTCGCAAGTATTTTTTAAATTAATGATCGTACGTTTCAAAACGTGTAAACCAGTTTATTCCGAATAGAAAGTTATCAGTACTGGAAAAAACAAAGTTTTTATTTTCATATATTTTTAATTTAATATATCGCTTGTCAGATAAATATGTTTTTATAAATAGACATTCAGTTTTCTTTGTTGTTCATTTGAACTTCTTCAGAAGCTACAAGTTTTTACTGATTCACAGGTATTTTTCACCAGTGGGGCACCGCCTCAACCGGAATAAGCTCTAAGTTCCCGATTGGTCTTCATACATGTGTGAGTAGAGTAACACATGTATGTGTGTGTGTAATTTAAGGGTGATGATTGGACAAGGAAAAGGAAGGAAAGATCACAGGCAGTCCGTGGCCCATTTGTGAGAGAAATAGTATTCGCGTTGTGTTGATCGGAGAAACCACGGAAAACGGCTGTCAAAGCAGCCGGCTTCTGCAATTCTCCTCCAGAAAGCGGCTGGTGACGAAAATTCTGCCAAAATCGGTACTCGAACACTTTACCTCCCGGTCAGAGGCACTAAAATGACATTATTTGAGGTTCTCAGCCACCTAAGACGGCTAAAATGTATTAAAAATACATTTCTGTACACACTCTATTCTCTTGTATGTTAGTAGCTATAATAAACGGAGTTTAATCTTTCTTATTTCTCATTTGGAAGCTTCCTCATTGGTTTTTCTTACAAAGTTTTTTCAAAAAGTCGCATACAACATACAAGTGTATCAACAATTCCTTCTTCAGATGTAGAAGCGAAACCATCAGGAATATTTCTCTGACCTGTTAATCAGAGCACCGCGAGCGCAAGTTGCTCGAACTTTCGGCGCTCGAGGCAGAATCGCTCGAGTGAGTTCAAGCGATGAAATGGAACGCAATGTAACTCTTTATTACAGACATTGTGTAGCGTTCTGCTTCGTGCCGGATGACGAGGTCAATCGAAATGGCGTTCATGCATGACTATCGCTTTTTTATCTTTTTTCTGTCAATAACACTGGTCAACATCTATGCATTGAATTCAATAGATGTATCTATGGCCCATCAAAATACTCTCCTTGAGTTTTGCCACACTCAGATCTGAAATCGAATCGTTTATGTTTTAGGACGCTCTGCTATTTCTACCCATGCCCTTGAAAAATTTCTTCATTAGCCCCAGTATGAATTAAACTGGAAAACACACATTTACACAACACGAACAAAAACACAAGCAAAACTTTCCCAACTTTACGCACTAATTAACAAAAAATCCTCCCTTAAAATAGAGACCGGAATGATAATTTACAAGTCTATAATTCGACCAACTATGACTTATGCATGCCCAATATGGGGAAATGCAGCAAAATCTAATATAAACCTGTTGCAAACTATACAAAATAAAGCGCTAAGAACTATAATTAAAGCGCCATGGTTTATTTCGAACAAGCAAATCCACCACGAACTGCAAATTCCGACAATAAAAGAACACATTACCAAACTGTCCGAAGACTTTTTTACATCACTCCCCTCATCTCCCAGCACCTCCATTTTCAACCTTGGACGCACAGCAGAACCGAACTTACGCATCAACTCACGCTTCCCTAAAGACAGATTCAGACCACCATAAAATACCAGAAAATGGGCCTCAAATAATATAACCTTCATCGAATAATCATATCAACGATCAGTCTCTGTACTCTTAATATACTTCCGTAATAATTTAAATTATTAATAAAAAAAAATAATAATAACCAAAAACACTTATCGCATCCGTCGAGGGCACCCACAGTTAGGAAATAAACCAAAAGCTATGTATGATTGTATTCACAACCCTGAAAAACATGTATGTTGAACAGGTAGACAATAAATTAAAAAAAAAAAAAAGCCCCAGTATGAAGTGAAACGTTGAAGGTTAAATGTTTCATGATTTTCAATATTTTTATGCAGCACTTTTCCAGGCATCTTACAGGCCAATCTCGAACAGTGTAATATTTGAAACTGGATGGACTGTTCCATGCATATAGCATCAGTTATACATGTAACCCAGCAGGAATCTCAAAATAATTGCGATTACTTTCAGGTTCCTCACATATCTTCTATATGAAAGAAGTGTAGTTCATACTATTTAATAAATTTTCATGGTTTTCTTAAGACTTCTTAAAATGCACGGAATGAACAAATGGAATCGAATGAACCTTGTTACTATTATGAAGTAAAATAGAGTTTAGAACTTGCTTCTGACACATCTATGAAGAGACCACCACTTGTTCGCACAGTGTATTAACCCAAGGGTTTGAATTAAGCCATTTACATTATTGCGGAATGTGATGCTTTCATTGGACGAAAAATACTGGATGAAGTGCTTGTTACATGTCTTTCACGTTGTCGAAATATCCTGAGTCTTGTATCCTCGGCCAGGAAGTTCCATTTGTGTATTCGTTCTCATCCAAGAAGATCAGCTTGCCATTTTGGTAGATTTAGGTCTTTAACCAGGACATTAAATTCCTCTTCAGAAAGCCTCGTTGACGTCAGAAATATAAAACTTACCGTCCTCTTCTAAATGTTCTTTTTCTTCTTCGCCTTCTCATGTAGGCTTTGAAACAAATAATTGTGGATGAACAAGGTAAAGGTCTGGTCCAGGAGAAACGTTTCGCATTGCTGAAGGTAAATTGGGATTCACAATTCATTTCTTGTCCTTTGCAGAGAAACCCACACATTTAGTGACTCAAAAATAGTAGCCATTTAAAAGACAGTTGCCCCACCGAAATATTGGTACAGGAAAAGGCGTACATAAGTATGTGCCTTTAAGTTACTAACGTAATCTATTTACAAAAAGATATGAAGTGGCTATTTCTTCTTCACATCGCACCCGCCCCATCTCCACGCCCCATCACTTGCACGCTACTTCACCTCCACACTGACCCACCACCACACCGGCCCACCTCCACGCCAATCCACCTCCACGCCCCTCCTCCACGCCTCCCCGCTCCATCACCACATCGCCTCCTCACCGCAGTCCCACCTCCACACAGCCCTTTCCAAACGCCTCCACACCGCCAAGCTTTCTCGCTGTCCTCATCGCCGCACCAACCCGCCACTTCTTCGCTCCAGTCACCCCCGTAAACCATGCCCAAACCTTGTCACCTCTACTACCCCACCGCAATGTCATCTTCGCTGATCTTGTCACCCTACCACTCCCACCACCGACGGCGCCTCTACCACCCTCGCCACCTGCAACGCTCCCGCCGCCTCCTCTGGCCCAGCCATCCAGATAGAACCGCCGCGTCCGTAGATTTCTAGCACCAGCCGACCCAGCAACTTCTCCGCTCCCCCTCCCACACACACAGCTCGGCGCGCCGCCACCACGTCTTCTCTGCTACCTCGAAACCCCGCAGCATCCAACGACGCGGTAATTAACGCCGACGCCAGTGACGACGCTGTCATCGTAGTTGGTTCGCGGCCGCCGCGGTGACTTGTTAGTTTGTTTTGAGACGAATAGCCCATTCAAATCGAGAAGTGAAATAGATGAAGTGTATCCACATACAGTGCTTCTATCGCAAATAGTGGAATACTGATGATGACGCCGTGTTTGGTCAGATGACTAAATTCACGGTGCCTACTCGTAAACAGAATGTTTAAGGCCGACGGTGTCAACGTATGTGGGCTACGGGAGCAGGCCATGACCCTGTAGCCGAGAGGGAGGTACTCTGATTTGAAGGGTTGTACAGTACAGTAGTTAGTTATAACGGGATGCAAAATAACGCAGTAATTTTAGTAAGTTTTTTAAAAAAAAATACTACAATTTTGAGAACAATGTTTAAAGGGAAAAAATTACAATGAAAGTTTTCGAAAAAAATAATACACAGGAGATGTAGTATTAAAATTACAACGGAAAAATAGGTTACATTATTAAAATTAAAAAATCAAAAATTGAATGTAAAGTGGGCGATGAAAAATGATAAGTAGCTGAATCTGAATCGTTGTTTAATTTTGTTTTAGAATTATGTTAATATACATTCGACATCTCTATGTCACTTATTGTACTAAATTTTAAAGTTCAGACTTTTTTGCCCTCTTTATTTACAAAGCTGGACTTACTGCAAAATTTATGCACGAATTGATAACTATTTCATTAAATGGTTCTCTATTATTGATAATTGATTTAATAATTAATTTTATGTCACTTTTCAGAGCATGAATCTCATGAGACTGGTTTTCTTATTAAGTAATAGATGTTTTCTTATAAATGTTTGAAAAATACACGGGCTCCACCTTCCGTTGCCGATCCAACTTCTTTCTCTTACACCAGATATTACAATGTGGTACTAATTATTGCCAAATTTCTGAAGTCGCCTAAAAAAGTAGAAATTTCTGAAGTCGCCTTCAAATAAAATATGCATTGATCGTATTTCCCTCTTACCTCATATCATTCAGAGATTTTTGACGATAAGAATATAAATAAAAATGTAATCAAAATTTCTACGTCAGGCCATCAATGAATATGCCTCAGAACAAGAATATTCAGAAATTCATATTGTGAATCTGTAGAATATAATATTATTACGTACAAATTTATCGTAATTATTTGAAACTATAGCTTATATGAGTCGAGCTAGGTAATTGCACACATTATCAACTGTTTCTTTCCAAATAATCCGTCATTCAGTTTCGCTGATGGTTTGTTCTTCCACTGCCCCAACCTTTCCTAACGCCCTCAGAAACCCCAGGTTCTCCTTCCTTTCGTTCGCTCGAGCATCCGTATCTTCGCGCTTGCCTCCGACGCGGTACTCCCCCCTCCGCGCAGCCGGTGGCACCTGCGGCTCCGTCGCGCGTTTTACACGCCGCACCCCCACCCCCACCTTTCCCCTCCCCTCCCTTCCTCCTCCCGAACCCCCTGTGAGGCTTCCCGGCCCCTCGCTCGCGGTATTGTGCGTTTTATTTATGCATGAGCGGGATCGCGCCCGCCGCGCTGCTACCCGCGGGGGTGGGGCGGCGGAGCGACACATTCGCCCCCCTCCTACTCCCCCGCCTCTCCCTGCCACGCCACCCTCCCCCGCCCGGCTGTACAGCGCAGTCCGCGCCGGGAAGCACAGTCACCGTGACACTCTCGCATAAACGTTTTAAGGCAGCGCCATACCCCGCGTGGGGGCTTCGAAATATGTAAATATTATTGCACGATGTAGATACCCGAGCACTTCCTTGCATAATACACACAGCTCGGTGAAGAGACCCGAAAGAGACTTAAAAACAATAACTCCGTCTTTATGGATGCCGAGTGCTCTTTTTTTTTCCTTTGTTAATTTTTTTCGGTTCTCTTCTCTCTTCCTGTTTCTCAAAAAAATCATGTTTTTTTCGTGTGTCTGCGTCTCCTGTAGGCTTTCTTTACCGCCAAAGAACCGGTTAGAGTTTCGTTTCTGACTCGGGCGCGCCATCAAACGGCTGCACTTCTTCCGGTCGGGAGTAACACGCGGGATATCTTCTCCCGCGTCTTTCTCCTCGTGAGGCGCTATCTGCGCCATTCACGCGGCGTTGCTCGCGCTGTCGATACCGCAGTTGAGGCGCGAACAGGAAGCGGCACGCCGCACGTCCTTGAGGAACGCCTTCCGCCAGATACCTTTGACGGCGGCGCCGGCAACACTCCGCGGCACAGTGCGTATCGGTCCCCCGACGCTGTTCTGCCTTCGCTGCGCCCCGCCGGCTCCCCGGCCCGCGCTGCGCTCGCTCGGTCCACGCGTGCGTTGCCAGTCGCATGCGTTTGCGAAGGCGTCGCGACGCCGTATCGCACGCGACTCCCTTGACACGGTTCTCTGTCTCTGGTGGCCGGTGGCAGAGCTGGCGTCTGCCGCCCAGACAGTGGAATGATTGATTATGTCGTGTTTCTTTGCTTATTAACAGCTGTAGTTATAAGTTCCGTAAGAGTAGAATATGTTTTATCATAAGCGGTGGCGATGTTCTTTCTACGCAGGACGGTCAAATACAGCCACGACCTGCACGTCGGATTGCGGTATTTCCTCGTCTAGGTATCTCCCACCAGTGACGCAACACCCCAGCCATGACAAATTTTAAGCTCGCAACTGGTCTCGCGACATATGTGGGAGTTGAAATGGATGTGTGTGTGTCTGTGTGTAATAAGTAAGAGGTGAGGATAAAATAAGGAAGAGGAAGAAGTGATCGCGCGCTATCTGTGGCTCGTTTGTCGGGTAGAAGATATCTTTCTTTTTTATTTATCCCAATATGATTTCTGCTTAACAAAAAAGACATCCACAATTACCTGACTTTTTTCATTGAACTGTTGATGTTGATGCACAAAACAAGTCACATCCCGAAAATGATTATATTGCAGGAGAACTTTTTATTAAGCGGCCAAAGAGAAAATGTTTTACTGAAAATACCGTCTGCCATGAGAAATATCTTAAAGAAATTTTACTACTAAAAGTTAATGAATTTATAGAGATATCTTAAAATTAACAATTTTTGTGATGCATCACTTTCCTCACGCACGACCATAAAACTTAAAATATCAAATTATGTCTCAAAATATCAAAGTTAGCAGTAATATACAAATATGAGAGGTTGTATGCCCAAATGTTATGTATTAATATTATGTACAAACCCCTGAAAGGCATAACTGCCGAACAGGAAGAAAATAAATTTTAAAAAAATCAAAAAATATGAATCATACTATTAATAGTTTTACTAGATGCGTTTTAATTGCATTGTATAGTTTCTGGTAGAAAAATAAATTTCGTAGAATGGAAGCTTTTGGCTTAAGAAATTTGAACGGAAACACCAACATTCGACACAAACTTCTACGTAATTCGATCTCAGACAGTCATGAACTGATTTACAGATGTCGACTGCTATTATCAATCACTTCTATAGTGTTCTTACATCAGTTATAGTGGCGGAGATGTACTGAAAGTAATAAGTCCTGGACCGCGCACGATTCTTCCTTTCTCATCTCGTTTCTGCTTCTTTTTTATGGCCCAGGCGATGAGCTAGTGTTTCAATCTCAAATGGTCCGTCCGCAGTTAACTTGAAAATATCTGCCAGTGATGCCAGAAGGTGCATGTCAGGTTAAAGTCCGAACTGAGTTGTAGCGCTGTTGTGGGTGTATGAAATAGATTTCCTTAAGTTGGTATTAATTTATGATATCAAAACTCGAAGAACTGTTTACTATCGCAGAATTTTTTCAATACAGCGTTTCAGCACGTGTATTATAAAATAAACTAACGGAAATCAAGTAATATCTAAGTTAAAGGCAGTTTTTTGTCATAGGAAATTTGCTATAGAAAGTTTACACCGTAAATCAATTTAAATACTTTTCAAATTCCTCAGTAATTTCTGAAATAACTAATGAACGTTGTCGTTAATTTACAACTGTAAATAGAGACGAGGGCAGAAAAATATTGCAATAATCTCCGCTGAAAAATTGCGTAATTTGGGCTCTCCTTTTTAGCACCGAAATTGGTAAGAACCTTCGCCTCGCGTGGTAAACTGCTCTTCCGAAGGAAATAAACATTTCATTTTCAGTCGTGATCATTAAATTATTTAATTTCTCACTTTTGCCCTATATTTAAAACCGCGACCATTCCTTTTCGCAGGTGATTGATGCCGTTGGAGCAGCGTTGGAGCGCAAATAAAACCTGCAGGAGGACAAGCGCAGTGTAGGTAAAGAAGGAGGTAAAGAAGCTATCAAGAGTAAAGAGATCTCCTTTTAGTGACTTGCAGAGGTTGCCGAGATTTTACCACTTTTGCTTATATTGTCATTAATTTGATTTACTTCCCACAAAACTTCCTGTAGATTTTACGATACAAGTCTAATGAGTTAATTGAAATTAGTTTCATCCATTTACATTGAAATTAATGGGTGTACAGTAGAACCTTGCTAATCCGACCCCACAAATCCAAAATTCGGGATAGAGGAAATATAAACAAAATATATAAAATCCTTTTTTGTAGGGTAAAGTAAGAATTTCATAATTATTCTAGAACTGAAAAACTAGTTATTGAAACACAAGTTGTCGAAATAAAACGATAATTGCACTGGTAACTACGGTGTATATCACATGTTTTTGTAGCAGTAATTTCATTTAGAAGAACTTGCAAATTCGGTAATCTCCTTTTGCCGAAAGGAACTGAATCTGCTCGATGATGCGATCGCTTTGCTACGTTGCCATTTTCTGAATTCGCATGAACGTTGCATTTTCTGGTAATCCTATATGTACGGTATTTGTACATGCGCTGTACATTTTTTCAGATAATCCTAACATTTCCGAATCCGAGCACTCCACACTCCCAATTAGTTTGGATTACTGAGGTTTTCCTTTTTCTGCCAATGCCACGTGAATTCAACTTATGTATATAAGTATGTTCGAAAGAACATAAATATAGTTCCATTTTATAGATTTCTAATCTCGTGTCTTTGCATTCATTAAATTGTCATTAAACTCTCCCTTTCTTACTTCCTGGTCGAGAGGTAAAAGCTTTGCAATTTCTAACTCTGCCGAGCAAATCCCGTGTGTCTTCTGAGATAAGTGGAACGTAAGATGGTTAGGGCGAAGGTGAGAATAACATGTGATTATGCTCCAAGGCGTGGCTGTTCCACCGGTGGAAATGAGACTGTCTTGTCCGCTGACCTTGCATTGAAACGCGAGAAGCACACTATGCCTGGAGCTCTATTTTAGAACTTACTGTAGACGTTGTTAGTGGTTAAGTGCACTGAAGAGCGCGCGTATGTTTGTGTTTGAATACCTCTTGCAATTCCTTGCATTAAGTGCAGTGAAACCAAATAAGCGGATATTTTTGATTCTGGAGAAAAAATTTCATTAGTACAAAAGATCGTATAGATGGCCGCTTAATGTAGCCTAATTTCTCTATTTGTAATGAAGCTAGTATGTTTTTATTGGCGCCATATAATTTAATTTACATTTTATTGATTAATATCAAAAACACGTAAGAACACGTTTTACGTAAGAACACTTAAAATCGTTTTTTCTGGTATTTAGTCTGTTTTTCATACGTCACATAGTTTCTTTTCATTCTTGGTCTTAGTTCGCAAGTAGATTTGAAGCGGAAGTTCTCTCCTTCAGAACATTTCATAGCTTACATGAAAATCATTTATTGATATCTTAAAAAATAATCACCCAGAAAAAGACGCAACTCTAGGTAACACTATTCTAAGATATCTAGTGTTACATTCTGCCACGAACATAGAAAGTAAACTGTAATTAACATCGATCTTACCATTTTTAAATCGTAACA
>BOPP01000185.1:506637-523184 GCA_017312745.1 Gryllus bimaculatus
TTTATTTATTTATTTATTTATTTATTTATTTATTTATTTATTTATTTATTTATTTATTTATTTATTTATTTATTTCAATTTCATATTTTAAGATAATTGACGTTAGTTGGTGCGAACTCCAGCATAGCATGAAGCAATTCCTTTAGTTATTAAAGTATGTTTTTTGATTGTGATGGATTTTATACATTGGCCAAGATTCCGAATATCGTAATATAATTTTTTCATTTGTTTAGAACTTTTTTGAACCACGAGGATGATGCCTTTCTCAGAGCCAATATTTCAAGGAATCAGCTGTTTTTGTATTGGAGGTAAGCTTTATGTCATCGCCGTTTTTGTCCACCTTACTGCTGACAGTTTTAGAGGAGCACACAAACTGCTAAGTAGGACGTGGTTGTATACAAAATAGTTGCAGAAATCCTATCTTTATACTCTACACTACCGGGACCGCCAGAATCAATTTTTACTAGTAATTTCACTATTACTATTAATATTTTTTTTCATTTAGTTAACTAAATACTGTAATTTTCTATGAACAATCGTTGATTATCACTATGTTAAATGCACGCATGCAATTAAAATTGCTCCGTGCAATTGAAACTCCACAACTACCAATAAGAATTCACAAAAAGACTGAAAATCGTTTCATTAAATCAATATAACACAAACGTGGCAAGGTAATTCCAGTCGACCATAAAACAAGAACAAAAACGCTCGTTTCAGATTACGTACGTACATGAACTACACATAAACAACGAATGAATAAAACAAAATTGGTGAAGTAAACGTTTGTTAGACTCTAGCTAACTAATAGAACCACAACAAAATTTAACCCGAATAAATTACATGTTTTACATGTAAAGCATTTGATCTTAATATATCACGAATGTGAAAATGGAAGGATAGTACATGTATAAACATCAGTTGTGTGTGTATTTATCTGTTGTGCGAGTAAAAAGGTCCGTAAAAAGTACACCAGCAAACTCAGTCAAAAGACTCATCTTTTTTTTTACTTCCTAATATTTATACTATTGTATTCTCTCTCTAACCGGTGTGAACTTTTCATAGGAAGAACTGTTTTCGTAGCTTTGTCAACTTCTTCTAATATTTCATTCAGAATGTATTCAGTAAGATACATTTGCAAACATGTATTTCTCCTCTGTCAGAATGGTGATCATATGTGCACGATACAAGGCCCACTAAAATAGGTCTTTTTTAGAAGCAACTAAACGTCTTCCAATGTATGCCTCGAATGGTAAACATATGCATGTTTTTTTTGAAAATTTAAATTATTCTTATAAAGAAATGAAAAGAATTGAACGTAACATGTGGACAAAATGGTGAAATTGCACTCGTGGTAAATACGAAAACTCTCTCATATGTTAACTCGTTTTCTTAAACATACCATTCGTGCAATTCTATCCATCTTAATCCACTCGTTTGGTGAATTACTATTATTTTACAAGCCTTATACAAAAAAATGAAACGATGACAATAAATATGCAATAAAAGTTATAACTTTGCATATTAACAATATTCACTACATTTTATACACCATTTTACCATTTGCACCATTCACAATGACAACGTGAAAAAATTACAAAGTACATAGATAGTATTGAAAATAATTTTTCACAGAAATGGATGAGGAAACGTGAGTAACTTTTCTACAAATTTAACACCTTTTTAATATTTTTTCTTCACGATATATTCGTATTTAGTTTGAAAATTGAAATTTTTGGGGTCATTATGACAACTGTGAAATATGTTACTGAAAATAATATATTTTTTTACAAAACATATTTTTAAGTAATTTGGAGAATTTTGCGACATGCGTCCAAAAGAAATCTTGAATGTCCTTTTTCTCCTGTTTAATAACCAAGGAAGGCTTTCCCTGACTGCTTGTGTACGCCAATTATACATTACCGTACCAATAATTTGATCGGCAACGTGATAATTTAAAATTCACAACGTATAACAAGAACTTTTCAAAGTTACCGGAAATTAAATTAATATACTTTTCGATTCTTTTATATGCATTTCTAACATAGACACCAAAGGGGAAAAGTAAGTACTACACATTAAGCATTATTAATTACTCTCTATATTTTAAATTATTTACTAAGATTGAGCAAGGCGCCATGAGCTTTTTTAAAATAGAGAAAGCAAATAATTTATAAATTTACATTCAGATACAACGAATTATTAAAATATATTTTTCTGATGAAAATACTATGTAGAACGAAACTCAGTTTTATCAGAAAGCTTCGCTGGAAAAGGCGTTTATTCATGTATTGTAATATATTCATTGCTTGGCAGTTATTGTTTTTATTTCCTTTCTTCAGTATCGTTCTTAATTACTGCTGTTCTTTATATAATTGCATCGCTTCTCACGTCCAACAACTCGCACGAACAGGATCGTTTCTTCCGACGCGCAGAGGTTTGACATTTCTTGAATAATGTTTGATTCCATGCCAGTGTTATCCAACGAAGTAGATCGTGATAACTAGCTCTCGACCTTCAGGGCTCCATCACCCGACACTCACAACAACCACCCCCTCCCTCCTCCTCTACCCTTGCCCTTCCCCCTCCCTTTCCATCCAGTTCTACGACGTTTAGCGCTCAGTCCTCGAAATCGGCGCTTGATAACGAATATCTGCTGCGCGTTTGCATACGTAATTGATTTGCTCGGAAACAATTCCCGCGCCGGCGGAGGGTGACCATGGGGCGGGGGAGGGGAAGATGTGGCCCGGTCGCCGGCGGGGGGGGGGTCGAATTTGGTATGCGAAACATCCCCCTCTGCTCTGGCAGGCGCCGCGGGCGGCGCAGGAGAATAGATTATGATGCACTGCCGGAGCGGCCACATTGATCTTTTGGGACGCGGCGGCGGACGACGCGTGGAGCGGCGGCGGGCGGCCCGCGAGCGGCCCGCGCGGGGCGCGCGCGCGGCCGCCGCCGCCGCCCCGCCGCCGCCGCTGCCGGGGTCGCCCGACCGCCGGCGAAAAGCCCGAACCGCGCCGCAGGCGGCGCGCCGGCGCGGCACTCGTCGGGCGGGCGCGGGCCAGCGGCGGATGTTAGTCGCCCGGCAGCCTTCGCGCGCGTCGCTGGCGCTTGTTCGCCTGCCCCCTACCTCGGCCCTTCCTCTCGCCCGCCGCCGGCCTTCGCGTCGCGCCCCCGCGTCCGCCCGCCCGCTCGCCCGCGGTGGCTTCTGCGTGTGACCGACAGACAGTGCGTGCTGTTGCTCCTCGACTGACTGCGCCTTCGCCCTCCCCGCCGGTCTGCGACCTCCTCGAGGTGCGACCGGGCTGTGGGTGGACCGCACACTTCCCCCCTCGGAAGAGGGTGGGATTTTCATTGTGCATGTACTGAACGTCACCTTTCTCACCGACTGTGTACACATCAATTTTTTTTTGTTCCACCTAAAAGAAATCACAGCATTCCTTCATTTAATATTTATTTTTTGTTCGGATGGGAGTATTTTGAGGAAGAGATCTGAGTGTCCGTGCGTGCAAGATTGAGACAGTGAGCGCTGTTGCTGGCGATCGCCGTGGGAGCTCCGCAACGCGCGCCGCTGCTGCAGTCGCTCGGGTGAGTCAAGTCGCGCCGCGTCGCGTCGCTACGCCGTTGCGCTTCGCGAAGAGCAGAGCAGCGCTGTCGCTGCCACTGCCGCTGTGGCACCTCTGCTCCCCGCGTGCGGCCTTGCAAGGTCGCTGGGCACCGCGAAGCGTCCCCGTCCCTCGTTGCGATCTCGCGGCACTCCACTTGCCGCGGAAGGTTGATGTTAGCTGCGGGTGCCCTTGAATGAATTCGGTTACTGCTTAGCGGTTCTCTTGCGTTCATTCAGTGAGGCTGAGGGTAAATAGAATAAAAGTTGACCTCGAAAAGGACACATTTGTATCCTGAGAAAACTGTACTTCCCTTCCTCGAAAGGCAAAAGAGAATATGTCAACACGTGAATGAAACATAGGAAAAAGTAATGTTACGAGTGATGCTTTGTAAACTAAAACATACCATTTTAAACGTCCCTTTTCCAGAGGCGATACCCACATGGTATTGCATTATTAACGTAAAATTTCTCGCGTTCGTCTTTTATCGCTCCTTCCTACCTAAATGAACGTACCGTCAAGTTGATTTTCAAGACATCTCATTACCGAGTAGAGATGGGCGATGGAGATGTCAAATTAGGTTCATTGCAGTAATTGAAGGTTGTTACATAGTACGCCTGCACGCATACTATGTTCGTTCTAATGGTGCAAATCACGTTCAGAGCTGGACAGGTGCGGCAATGGAGCCAGTATGTTCTTGTTACTGCGCCTCGTGCGTTAATTACTGAATTTCACTTGGACTGCTTTAATGCTGTTGGTTTAGTAGAACGCTGAGTGTGTTTCGTGGAGAATCCAAATAAAAATAATGATCTGTAAAAATGTTATTTCTAGATAATTTGCGTTTTGTTATGACATTTTGACGTACGTATATTTGTATAGCGTTGGAAAAATTTTGCGCTGGAGTTCAGAATTTTCCAAGAAAGAGTTTGAGTAAATATTGCCGAAATTTTTATTGTCTCATTCATTATTCTAGAGATTTTGTGAATGACTAGTCAATAAGTAAAAATAACAACTTGATTCAGATGAACGGATGTAAGTTACAAGTATTAAAACGGAGTCAAAATAATATTGATATCAATTGTTTCCTTGTGTAAACGTCTCCACAATAACTCATCCAAATTTTCCAATTAATGTCTTATTAGTATGGTTGCAACCCTTGTTCTTTTCGTTTAATTTTCTCTGGCGTCCTTTATTATGAACGGAAAGTTTCGTAAGATATGTTTGCGTATTCAAAGCAAAGTGACACGAACCAAAATATATCAATACAAGATCACTCGTTGTTTTTCGAATCTCTTTCTTGTGTTGGGTATCCATCGCTGTTGCAGTTTTCCCACTCTGCGAAGTGGATATCTTGTTTTCGAATGATCGTTCTTCGCCTCGTGGGAGGAACATTATCTTGTAGCCGAGTTCGTCGTCGCCGAAGTGCGCTCTAAGGAAACAAAAGCTCGGTGACAGATGGGATGGAAGATACGGAAACAAAAGCTTAAAGACAGCTGCACCATCGTTTCATGGACATGACGCCGTGATTTGACGACGTTACTGTTGGCGTAGTGGATTTCATTTTTGGAAGCAGCGCTTTCACCTAATGACTGAATAATGAAAATAGAAGATTTTTAAAAAGTGTTTTCAGGGAGGAATCTAATGCCGCAGTCTCGGTATTCTGATGTCAGCGTTCAGTTGTGTACGGACGAAGACAGCAATTTTAACAGTTTTGCTACTTTATTATCGCTCATTGACTACTTCGTTATCATTACTTTATTATTGGATTTCTTTTTTACAATATATTACTTAAAAGAATATCTAAATTTCATTTTTGTTTAGCGGAATTTTTTAATATTCTTTGCTTGACACTAACAGTAATGTAGTTTGTTGGTTACGACAGTGATGCAAATTAAATATGATAAAATATTTGGAAACACGTTTATTTCCGTGGCTTTTTTATATTTTCGTGTAGTTTTTAATGATTTAAATTATAGTATCTGTCAATAATCAAGTTTTGGGATTTTTTTCATTTTATTATGTTTTTATTACATATTTGAAATGCGTAATTTTCGTTATTTGAATGGCACAATCCAAAAAAGAAACCTAGCAGTTAGAAATTTAGTTGCAATTATGGTCAACTTTAAGATACGTTTATAAATCTTCCTGTGATAGGGTCGTAGCACGGTCGGGCATTTTACATCCGAAAAGAATTGGGTACAAACACGTATGACCAACACATGTTGCACTGTTTTCGTAATTTCTTCATTATTGCGTATTTTTGTAGTATTTTCAGATAAGGAACGTAAATAACCGGAACAAGTTGAGGTGACGTACAATGAATTTCAACATAATATGTTTATTGTTAAGTTTCAATAATTATTGAGCCAGTGTTTTGTCTCTTTTACCTGAATTACAAAACTCTTTTAAATTGACTGGAAAGAGTCGTGAACTATTTGAACTGCTTGGAAACTTAAATTTTTCATATGCAACGGGTTCTTTCAGCCGGTCTTTCCGACTCGGATGGGTTGCGTAACTTGTAAGTGTATCTTTTTTTCGTTTGTTATTTAAGGTGGCATCAACTTCTAGGTCATAAGTGACCAGTATTGCTTGTAACGGTATGGTAACTGTCAGGATGACACGATATGATGTTGATAGGGGGTGAAAGGACGAACACAACACAGCCATGCCCGAAGCTGGACTAGAACCGGTGATCCTTCGGTCCGAGATCGCTACGGCACTACTGCCTTTGCGATCTCGGTACCTCTCGCTTACCGGATCGGCGTGTCACTTTTCTTAAGCCTTTACCTTGTTTTCTCGTATTCGCGCATTGCTGATAGATATCATTTCCAGGGATTCTGTACTAATAATTCCATGATGTTTATTATCATATACTGCGTTTTAGAAAAAAAAGACGTTTCGCAAGTTCTGCCGGAGCGTTTTATTTTAATTGGCTTGTTTGGATAAATTAAACTTTTGCGTAGATGCAGAGGCATATTGCCGGGATGAATTATTAATTTACGCGAATTTTAAATTGTTTTCAGATTGCTTTTTGAGAATTCTTGAGAAAAAATTTCTGGAAATCTGGAGAGCGTCGTCATAACTGTATATTGTACAATGATTGTAAATGTTCATCAATTACAAATTGTTATTAAAGTTTACAATTTTGACCTTTTTGAATGTATTCTTCGTAAATCGAAGCCTTAATTGATATATATATATATATATATATATATATATATATATATATATATATATATATAGTGTACTGCATCACTTTGAAACATTTAAAAAACCTGTAATGAATTATTTTCCGGATGTTTGTGTGGCGATTTCAAAAATCCATCGAAGCCGCATTTGGATCATCCATAGTCGTATGTGGGTATGTAACTATTGTGACTATGGTAAGAACTAACTCATACTCATCTTCCGATAAATAATCACGAACAAACGGAGAACCCACAATGCATACTTGTTATTAATAAAATGCTGTATAGAGTCTTTGTAAAACTACTTGAGTTTCTAAGCGTAAAAGTGAAACATAAGCGTGTGAAATGAACTAATTCAAACACAGAAGCATAGCATAATGATTTCATGTGTTTGCTGCGGTTAATGTATCGCGATTTTTTTTTACCTTTTTGGAAATCCACGTAAAGCGTGAGAGAAGGTGTGACTTCTCCCACTAGGCACAACCGCGACTCTACTGATGAAGTCGTTTAATTTCAGACCCAAAAAAACACAACAGTTTTTGGGTGTCATAAATACTCTCCACGTTGAATTAACCCCCTTGAAACAACAGAATCATAGTTCGTAAGCGTAGACGTGAAATACAAAAGGTATGCAATGAACTGATTGAAGCTCACCTGCAGAGAGAAAAAAAAGCTTTTATGTCCATGCTCATTTGGTTGTCGATTCCGATCGATTTCCTGGAAAACGCTCTGTAATAGGTGGTTCCTTTCCCTGTCTCTGTAATAGGGTGCCTGCGGCGGGCGCAACCCGATGAGGATATGAGTCCAGCACTAAGCTACACAGTGGTCTGAAAATGATCCAAACACGTGAAGAATACAAAGTTCAATAAGCACTTTTGCCCATGTGGAAATTGTGTTAGGAGAATGAAGCTAATGAATCGTAATCATGTTAAGAAAACAATAAATTTAAACGAATTGGTTAGATTGTTTTTCAAGTACATTTTTAACTAATTATACATCAACGTAAATTGTATATAATAATAATTTTATGAATTTGTCATTATCGTTGTTATTAAACAGAAATGTCTTTATTATTGTTCATTTTATAGCATAATTTATATTAATTTTCTGAGGCCATAACGACTTAATTCAAGGACAATATAATGACTCTTTAAAATTTTGGATTATATTTAGGGATAGAGATTTGTATACAAGAAATTGAAAGTGTTATCGAATAAAGACGCTTTACGAATAAAAATTAGCGTATTGGTATTGCCAGATGTCAAAGATTTAACTAAATGGGTGTGTATGGCTGAAATGTCTATTTTGAAACTCGTCGCCTAGATGTAAAAATTGCTGGTAGTGATTGTGATGACACGCCTACTCTATCCGCGAATATAAATAAAGATGTTAATCGAAATTGACTTATGGACATTGACAATTAGATAGGCGAATGAATATAGAGAGGTTAATGAAGATTGACGATGCCTTGATGAAATTAATAAAACGTAATATTTTTTAGTTCCTATTTGTAATTTTTCCGATACGTTTCTATGTTTTCCTAGCGGATACATGCGTGGGGAATTTTATTCGTCTTTCCGTCGTTCACTCTAGTTAAGTCCATTCCGTTTCACTGATTTGGTCATACAACGCGACTGCGATATTTCATTCAACGCGTCCCTATCTGCTGGCGGGAAACTAATTTTTTTCATTCTTACAATCCATTTAAAAAAGTCAAATATAAAGACTATTTAAAAAATAGATGACACCACACTAAGCGAGTAAAATATATTTTAAAAATGATAAAGAAATGTATCAAAACACGTCGGTTTTGCGTGCGCATGTTCGGCGAACGTTTGGACAACCGTGCGCTGCGTCGCTACAGCATACGATTCTCCTATCTGTCAGCGCATTTGTCTGTGTGACCGAGCACCGCCGCCACCCCGCCGCCCACTCGCCCTCGCACGGTCTCCCGATAGAACAATAATGATTCGTTCAGTGCTTGCGCCGCTGTAAACCTCTCGTGGAATTGGTGCGCAGTTCCCGGAACGCGGTGTTTCCTATTCTCTGCCTTTGTTTGGCTCCCGTCTCTCTAACTGGTTGTTTGTTCGAAAATTCATTCTCTACTTGAAACGAAACGGAAAGGTAAATGCAAGATGTACGCTTTTTTTATTATACACTTTTCATGACCACCTACGACAAAACAGACTGGAAATACAAATACCTCCTGTGACACGCAAATGCGAATATTAATAAATTATCTCCGTAACCATGCAAAGAGAACGATGAAGTATATGTGTGTAAAGGATTCATTAGAAGCTTCATTTAATGTCTGCGATGGAGGAGAAGCGCGATTTGGCCATGCATTTATGAAATTATTAGAGATTAGTAGCAAATGTAGAAAACTAACAACCCATGAATACACTTAAAGATTTATACTGGGGAATTGAAATATTATTATTATTATTATTATTATTATTATTATTATTATTATTATTATTATTATTATTGTGAAATATATAGTCAATTTTTTGTGGCAATAATTAATAATACTTAAATCAAGAACTCTTTTCGTTAAATGCACTCAGTAATTAATAAAAAAAAACTATCTCGAGACTGTTAAAAACTCTTGTTCTTTTCTCAAAATATACTGTATTTGCTGAAGTATTTAGTTCTGTGTATTTTGATGACTAGATTCAAGCGAATTTAATTTCAAATTTTGAAGAAACCGTAACTATATGTTAAAACTGTGTTACCTGTTAAAGGTAGTGTGTTACCTTTAGTGTTGAATTTCTTTTAAATGTACTTTTGTTTATGGTTTGATTACAAAACATACATACAAAACATAAGAGGGATTTGGATGCTCCTAAACTTGAGTAATTTAAGAGACTACTAACTAGTAGACTTTCCCATGGTTAACGTAAAGTGTTAGTCTTTCTAAATAGTACAGTACGTGTGCTCTAATTTACTATTATCATCTTTTTAACTTTTTTGAAGGTAAAGTTTTAGAGAATTAATATTAACAAAATTTATTGATTAACGTTGATATGTTTTGAACTTTTATAAACAGCATCTTATTTCATAACGATATTCTGAATGAATCGTTTTTTATTCGTGAACGAAAACGGTTGGGCCCTTTATGTTTTACACGAGCAAAGCCATAGCAAACGAGTTAGAGTTGCGAGCAACCGCTCCACGAAAGGCTTCTTCGTGATGAAGATGCCAGTCTCTAAACGTCTTTCCAGCTGCTTCCTCTAGACGCCGGTTTCCCGGAGTGTGACTTTAACCGGCCAGCAGCCTCGTCATGCCTCGGCGTTCTTCTCTGGGCGCGTGTGCGGGTTCATCTGTTGAACGCACGCTTCGGAGAGGCTTTTCTTTCTCACGTATTATTTGATCCTGCCAGCCACGCTTAACCGTTACTCTTAACTACATTTACGATAAAAGCGTGTGCGCATCTACTAGCCTATTACTTTAAAGTTCAAATCTCACAAGTATGATTAATGAACCTAGTTGACACGTACGCATTCTTACATATTTTGGAGTATATTACCTCAGCAACATTAACATTTTATTGATCAAGATGACTCTATTGGTTCCACAGACGCGTCATTAATTTATTTGCGCGTATTTTGCAAAAGTTGCTTCCTTGAAGACATTAAATGGCTCACTGGGAATTTAGATAGCAGCAAAATATACTTATAAGTGGTTTTAAATCTCAATATATTAATATGCTTTAAAGTAGAATAAAACACATTTTATATTACGAGAATTTACTATGAGATATTTCATTAAAATACTATAGTATAATTATACATTCGAGTTGAGGCATAGTTTTAAAATTGAGTGAAATGCAATAAATTAGAACTTTCTCAACGAATCCTACGTACGTGGACGAGAATAAATTACCAGGTTTTGATACAATGTCTGTTTTGGTGAAAGCGAGAATTTTAGGTGATTTCCAACGCACCTTCCATCAATTGTACGATGCGAACTATTTATTCTATCTACTTACAGAATCTGTCACAAATTTTCCGTATTAATTGGCAGCGGCTTGGATGATTTTTACCGCCAGTAGAATTTGTGATCTTCGTGCACGTTTCGAACACTGTACAAGCAATGCTCTCACTGTACTGTACTCTTCAAGCACTGCACTTTCTACAACGTGGTCACCTCTTCAATCGCATCATATCTTGATTTCGAGAATCTTCTCACCGCTCTAATTGCAAGGTCTCCACAGCTGGTTTTTCTCCTTAGAAATTCCTCTCACTTGCCTTTCGCGATTGTTCACAGATTCATTCTCAGGGTCTTGGTTCGGAATTTCGTTGCGTATTCCTACCACTGCCCCGTGCGCAGCACCCGTGGCACCCTATTGTGTGGCTCCGTACGCACACACCTTGCACCGCAACGCGCCGGTGCCTTGGCACGATCAGACGGCCTGCAAACCTTATTTGTCGGACCTCAACACTACGCGGTCGCTGCCACCACGACCTCAGATCCCGCTTCCACCGCTCCGTTGTCGCCTCACCCACATCCGTCGTCATCACCCTGCTTTTGCTACAGTAGATTCCATCGCTTCCGTCACCACCGCAGTACACGCAGTCTCTTCCATTCTTCCTACCTTCCGTTTCTTCTGTCGTTATTTGCACCGTGTGTTGCTGGACATTGGTCGTTGCTATAGCTTTTGTCATTTTCGTATAGTCCTTCACTTCCGCCAACGTTTCTACCTTTACCTCATTTTTCATCTTCACCTTCATTTCCACCTCCACCTTACTTTCCACTTGCTCTTCTGCCGCAACCTTCATTGGCATTTCTGTTTCACTTCTTCTTTCACCTCTGTTTTTCATTTTCTCTTTCGACCCCATTATTCTGTGTGTGGCACTTGTACCTGACTACGTGTATTGTAAAATTGTGTAATATAATCTCACAGAAATAAATTGCATTATTAAAAAAAGGTTTACTCCTCCAGAGTATGTGGAAAGTGTTTTGATAAATTATTTTCTGAGAAAGAAAACCACCAGTCTCCACTAGTCAGGAAACACACTGTTCAGCCTGCACTCCGCAGAGGCACGTAGTGGAATCATGTTCACATTCACGTACATATGAGTGTTCATGTTGCTAGGAAAAAAAATGAAGTGGGGCGTGTCACGGGGGAGAAAGAGGTTTGTTGCTGGAGCTTTGTCAGTCACGTAGTTGAAGCGGCTATAGTGAAGTGTGTTTAACAACAGAGCGTGCCATATTGAGATCGTATGCCTTTTTTTCTTGGAAAATAATTAAGTGGGAAGTCTTATTTGGACAATAAAGTGTGCAGTTAATGCTAATCGTCGATACAAGGGGATGTGTTTTACCTGTGCGAAACACATGAACCATTTTGTAGAGGATCATTAAGAGATGAAAATTTTGTGCTTCTTAAAGAACTTCATTTGACATTTTATAAATATCATTATATGTTTCAGTTTCATTATTCACATTATCACAGATTTTTAATAAAAATATCAAAATTAGTTAATTAATAATTTGTGTTATTTTTGATCCGAAGGTCATAGTGTGGTGGCTATTTATTGTTTAAAAACTTTATATATGTATTTATCAATTATAACCTATATCTCTAAATGCGTTCTAAAATAACGTCAGTAATGTAGTTGCTAGGTATTCGTTATAGCAGGGTTGTAAAAATAAGAGCTTCTTGATTGATCTAACATTATTCTCTAATGTGGTAATCACAACCAAAACATAGTATTTAAAGAATAGTTTGGATACAGGATTCATTGGACTATCAGTTTTTTCATAAACAAAAGAAATACATGGAATAAAGTGAATTGAGTAAAAGAAATTCAGCTTGTTCTCTGACTTCTAAGAAAAGCTCGGTTCACATTCACACAATGGTACAAGTAAACCGTTTCTTTTGACCAAACAAACAGAAAAGAACCATGCTTGCGCGTTTATTGAGCCTTTTTGTACATTTCAGTAATATTTATTTTTGTAAATACAAATGGAAATGTTCGTCACTCTGGCGTATATCGTACTTCCAATAGCAATGAAGTCATTCAGGGGAAACGTTCACACGTGTCATACACATATATCTGCCGGGTTGCATACATTGCGTCGACGGCGTTGCATGTTTGTCGCACTGCCAATGCAGTGCGACACTGTTGCTTAGGATAGGAAGAAAGTTCGAAAGGTTATATTACCTTATATTTTAAGAATACTTACGTAGTAAACGCGTAGAAAATACGCAAAAAAGATGAGTGAGCTTCGCATAATTAGTATCCTGGACTTCGGAAAATCTGAATGATTTAATAAAATTACCCTGGTGTAGAATTAAAATTTACCTGTTTTAATTCGTTTACAGACTAAAAACACATCCGGACGTATTCGGACGTATTTGCACGTCATTCGGGTGTCAAAGGAAAAGGGAGAAATATCTAACTTCCAACTTTATTGGCAAGGTACTAGCGTAAAATGGAATGTCTGTTGAAGTGGAATTTAAGAGGTCGTCATTGCTTATTAATCGCCCACAATTCTAGTTTGGGAATGAAAAATCCTACAAAATTACCGCCTAAAAACGAGTGAAACTCTGGGGTATCTGGAATTTCATAAGTCATATAATTTGCGAGAGGTCCAGCGACCACATCGTCATTGAGTATTTGTCCACACGAAATCTTAGGAAAATGGTGGCGCTGAGCGTCGAGACGCGGCCGGGCCTCGGACACAGAGCGCTCGCTGCGCCGGGTCACCCGGCGCAGACAAAGGCCGAACGATATCAGGTTTAGCTCAGAGGGAGCACATCAAAGCGGCGCGCCTGTCGCTCGGCGCGTTATTGGAAACCGCGCGAACGCGAGTCCGCGCCTGCTCCCCGCCCCTGCCCCGCCCGCTCTGCTCCGTACACCACCTCTGCCCACCCTGCTCTTCATCCTTCTCTTCACCATATTCCAATTCCGTCTCACCTCGCCCCACACTTCGCTTCATACCACGCTCCCCACCTTGTTCCTCGACTCGACCCCCAGCTCGTCCATTAGCTCGTCCCTCAGCTCGTTCCTCAGCACTTTTCTCACATTGCTCTCAAATCTCACCTTGTTCCACACTTCTACTCTCACCTCACCGTCATTTCACTCCTCACCTTGACCCTCTAGTCGCTTCTTCTCTCTCCTCGCCCTCACCCTATCACTCACTTCACCCTACTACAGCCCATCATCCATTTCATTTTCACTTTCTCTTCCTTGTTCCTTGTCATCCGTATCTGTCTTAGACTTCCATTTCTTTGCCAATCATTCTTTCTCTTCCACTCCCTTCTAAGAATTTATGTTCTCTTTCATTATCATCTAGCCATTCCCTTTATCCTCCACTCTCTTCACATCTTTCTTCACTTTGTATCTCTTTCGCTTCAGCTCTCTATTCTTTTAATAATTTCATTTATGTTGCCTTGGTCACTACTTCAAATATGTTAGACACCGCTTTATCCGCCGCTAGTGTCCTCTGTGCCGTCTGCTTCAATTCGGATACCGCGCCATTCCCTTTCACTATCAGTATCGCTCACCCATCATAGCATCACCATCACATTTTCTATCATCCCCATCATCACCTCTACCTCTTCCCTTTACCTAATCAGTTCTTGAAATAGCCATGCTCTACATCGGATTCCCCGGTCAACGTCGATGTCGCTTCTTCCTTCCGTGAATGCTTTCGTGTATACTTTCGAAAATGATCCACTTAAGTCGACATTATTATATTTGAAGTTTGTTTCTTTTGGCAGATAGTCGGCTTTCTTAAAATAATAGTCCAGTTAACTGGGAGAAGTATTTTAATTCCACTGACAATATTTTAATTCCGCACGTCGAATTCAAGAACGTCAAATGAGTTGAGTAAATTTGTGGGAAGACCGCGGGACATGAAGACCGGTATTGAGTTCGAATCCACTCAGCCATATTCCGTTTACGCGCGTAATGTACAGAATATTAAGCACGCAATCCTCTTTGAGCAAAGGCTGTAAGAAGATATTACATAATTAATGCAACGCGAAAAGCGATGTAACGGTTGCCCGGTTATACGGAAAGTTAAACTATATTACAAATCTCGGTGTACTGCACATTAACCTCTCTCTCAATTAACCCATGTTGTATACATTGTGCATTAAAATTCGTGCTTTAAAGCTTTAATTTTTGAAAACAAAAAGTACTGGATGTAACAGATTTATAAAAAACGTCTTTTCTATCAATTTTGAGTTTAATACGATTGATTTCAAATATTCACATCGCTTTAAAATAAAAAAGGGCATTGATAGGAATAATTATTTTCATAATTGTTTTTACTGATTCGATTACTGAGTGCGGTAATGATGTATTTTAATATTCCTAACCATTTAATATTGGATATTCCCATGATTATTGATGCAATTTTTTTCTAAATATTTCCGTACAAAAAGTGATGAATGCAAGAGAAAGAAAAGCAAGTGATGAATTGAAACGCTTGTGAACTAAAGTACAACGTAAGGTTTCAGAAAAAAGCCAAGGAAGATTAAGTGTCTTAGATGGTTAGGAACGATAATAAAAATGGGCGTGAATGAAGTAAGCTATCTTTGATCAAAGTTACTTAGGCGTAGTGGTAATTTTGTTTGCGGTTATCAACGCACACTTCAGTCGTGTGGTACAGAAAGAAACATGATCAAATCAACAAAAAACAGGCAATTTCTATACAAGTGTGTGTGCTTAAGCTAAAGTAAATATTGGTATATTAAAAAAATTCCCTTTTTTGATCCAAAGCTTCTATAATATTGCATATTCGTACGTATATTATTTACATTATTGAATCAATATTGAATATTATACTATTTACATTATTGAAATCAAATATATTAATACATTAGTTTTGGAATTTTCGTAGTGTGGTATCATTTCCAACTTTTTATTAACATGTTTTACTAGGTGTTTTCACAATTACTCTGCTTAAGATTGATAAGATAATCAGTGAAAAGAATTTTGGACAAAGCATCACGGAAGTAGAAATAATGACGTATGGAAACAAATAAATCTATATATTACGGTCAGTTTTCGTATAAAGATATCTTGTATAATCAATAGAATTGGCACTAGTTATTACAGGATATAATGATGTAAATTCTTATTAAATTTGAAGTCCCTTCCTTAAATATTTTGTTTAAATATATTTTTCAAATTGAACCGGAGATTTTCATTAAATCATATATTGTTGGTATATTTCCTTAATAATAATAATAACAATGACAATAATAATAATAATAATAATAATAATAATAATAAATCAAAAATGATTAAATATTTATGAAATGAATGAAAAGGACATGAAAGAACACAAAACCTGCTCTGTCTTAGCGATGTTTACAGATTTAAACTCCTTATCCACAGAGGTAAACCGGTGGTCCAAAACCACTATGTCGATCACTAAATCTTATCATTCCTTGTGGTTTTTTGTAGAAACAATTGTCTAGTCGTTCAGTCACGTCCGTTTTCCCGGTCTGCCGGTCTCGCAGTCTCTCTCTCTCGGTCTCTTTCTCTCTCGGTCTCTCTCTCTCTCTCGGTCTCTCTCTCTCGGTCTCTCTCTCTCCGAGGGGGCCCATCGCCCGCGCGCCTCGCCCCGCCCGTCGCCGCCTCGCCGTCGCCGCCCTCGTCCGCCCTCTCCGCCCCGCGCCCCCCCCGCCGCGCCGCCGCCCCGCCGCCGCCCCCGCTGGCCGGCCCCCTGGGACCGCCCACGTCACACCCGGCCGCTCTCGATCCGCCCCGTCCCATCCCCCCCGCACCCTCGGCCT
>BOPP01000185.1:524750-567855 GCA_017312745.1 Gryllus bimaculatus
TGTCTACTCATCCGTCTCTCTCTTCCCGTCCTCTTCGTCCTCTGCTCGGTCTCTCTCCTCTCGTGTCCTCTTCTCGTCTCTCTCTCTCTCCGTCTCTCTCTCTCTGTCTCTCTCTCTCGTCCCCTTGGTCTCTCTCTTCGTTCTCTCTTCTTCGTCTCTCTCTCGCTCCTCCGGTCTACCCGGTCTCTCCGCGTCTCCTCTCTGTCTCTCTTGGTCTCTCTCTCGTCTCTTTCCTGCTCTCTGTCTCTCTCTCTCTCCCTGTCTCTCCTCCTCTCGGTTCTCCTCTCTCTGGTCTCTTCTCCCTCTCTCTCGTCTCTCTCTCTCGGTCCTTCTCTCTCTCTCGTTCTCTCGTCTCGGTCTCTCTCTTCTCGTCTCTCTCTCTCGTTCTCTCTCTCGTCTCCGTCTCTCTCTCTCTCTCGGTCTCTCTCTCCTTCTCGGTCTCTCCTTTCTCGTCCTCCTCTTCGTCTCTCTCTCTCTAGGTCTCTCTCTCCTTCTCTCTCTCGGTCTCCTCTGCTCGGTCTCTCCTCTCTCGGCTCTCTCTCTCTCTCGGGTCTCTCTTCTTCCTCTCACGGTCTCTCTCTCTTCGTCTCTCTCTTCGGCTCTCTCTCCTCTACGGTCTCGTCTTCCGGTCCTCTCCGGCCCTCCCACCCGCCTGCACACAATCACTCTCCAGTCCATCCACACCAAAACCCTCCCACCCAGTCATTCAGCCTCCAAACTCACGCCTACCACTTACACCCTCTCTTGCCACCCTCCCAACGCGCACTCCGAACTTGCCCCATCCGCCCAGTAAGCCCTGCCGCGAGCCGCTCATCACCCACCCAGAGCACGCTCGCTCTCCCACCGCCCACCGCGCGCGACGCCCAACGGCACGGCGGGTCGTTATCGATCAAGTCCACTTAAGACGGGCAGGTTGGGCACCCGCGGAGGGCGGGGGCCGTCAGGGCAATCTGAGACTGCGTTCACCTAATCGCCCGCGACCGCCCCATGCGTGCCGCGCCACCGCCGCCCACCGCCCCCCCGGCGCCCTGCCAGCCCGGGGGGGCCCGGCGGCTCCCACGCCGTGCCGTACGGGGCGATCTACCGGGCGCGTGCCGCCTAAATGCGCGCGTGCGCGCGGGGAGGCCAGGGCGTCGCGCCGCCGAGTTTCGGGAAAGAGGGGGGGGGGGCGAGGGAACGTCATGAGATAACTGATGACTGGCGAATGGGACATTAGAAGTGAGATCCATACGCAATATTGTCGAATGATTGGCCTAACGTAAAATTACGGACACGAATGACGATGAGTGTGAGGCATTGACAGTTGGAATTGAACGCGAGAAGAAGTAAGACGACACTATACTGAACAACACTGCATGTTTCCTAAGGTATACAGATTCTTATCGTTATCCCCTTAGTAGTTTTAACAATGAGATGGCGGGAACTGTTTGAGTGACCTAAACCATTCGGAGATTTGCGTGTGGATATTGATATGTTAAATTTGTTATTAAATGTACGCATGATTCAATACAGAGGGTGCGTTAAGTGTAATTTAAGTGAATAGCTGCTGGTGTGCATATGACACTACAGAAGGGAGCTAAACATGCAGAAATTGCGTGAGTAAAATTTAAGTTGTTTTGTGCAAAAATATTTTGTGTTACATGTAGCAGCATCTCGTGAAAAAATGGCCATAACGATAAAGTACGAGAGAGAACTGTATTATTACATGCTCGTAAATTTTTATTTACTTAGCCACTCCTCAAGTGAAAATGTGTATAAGAAAATATACAAGAGGCATAGGCAAAACAGAAAAAAAATGTTAACTCTTTCATGTAACCAGACAAGTAGTAATGAGGTTTCATATCATCGGCAGAGAGGGCACACCGATGTTTTGGGCAACTTCCCATTAATAATGTTGCTGTTTTTAACGTAGTATTGCCTTACTACTTTATACGTGGGAATGTGAACGAGTGGGGACCATGAAATTTTATAAAAAAGAGCACGTAGGTAGGGCGATTTAGATCCGTTTGAGTGAGTCGACCTCAACGTTATGGCCAAAGTGAAGGTCATAGGCAAAGACATCAGAGGAATCAGATATCTTGAAACAGAAAAAGGCAAGCGTAAAGGTATAATTGTACGAAGAGCTGGAGGAGTGATAGCGTAACAAGGAAATGGGTGGAGGTGTATGGATATGGGGCGCAAATGGAGAGCGGAGTGGGCGAGGCGAGGGCGAGGCGAGGGCTGAGGCGAGAGCCAGGACGGCTGGGAGTGGCTGAGGGGATGGTCGGTGGGGAGAGCGGAGGCAGAGGCGGAAGGCGAAGGCGAGGGCAGAGGAGGCAGAGAGGCGGAGGGCAGAGGCGGGAGGGGCAGAGGCGGAGGCAGAGCGGAGGCAAGCGGAGCAGAGGCGGAGGTCGGAAGCGAGGCAGATGGCGGAGGGGCAGAGGCCCGGAAGGGCAGCAGAGAGTTAGGCAAGGCGGAGGGGTACAAATGGCGGAGGTACAGCGAGGTAATGGCGGCGTGGATGGGAGGGTGGGCGGGCACCGCTTGAGGGAGGCAAGGTGAGGGTGGTGACTGTAACGGGGCAAGGGGGCAAAGCGAGCGAGAAGCCAAAGCAGGACTTTCTCGGAGTTCTGAGAACGGATCTAAGGAGGGTAACGTATTTTACTCGCTCCGCAAGACATTATTACTGAAAGGGAAGGAGTAATTCCTACTTTTCCCCTGCCAGCCAGAGAGTGCGCTTGCGGACGCATTCGGGCTGTATGGCAGCTGGAAATTGGAACTTTTACACATATTGTGTAAAAAAAATGATAACAATCATATGGTGCAATTGGATACTGAAATTATAGCAGAAGTACTCACTGCATTGTGAGTATGGATATATACTTATACTCCTTATTTCCAATCTATTTACGTAGAAAGTATTAATGAAATATTAGTTTATTCTAAAGGTCAGTCTTGTCACCCTTAAATCTCTTAATATACTTCATGATGAATCCACCAGCGGCCAGGTTCTATGAATTTATTTTTGTCAATAAATGTTCCAACAGTATCCACATCTTGGCTCTGATACATACAGACTGTCATTTATTGTTAATTATTCTTGTGTCACATTCACCTTTAATAAATGTATCAGCTGTGTTTGGCTGTTTTGTTGAATCTATCGGCATTATGGGAAGGAGAGATAGTGTTTCAAAACAAGATGTTATATAAAACGAAACAGTAAAAAGTTAAAGATAGAAAAAACTAGGCGAGAAATGATAGTGTCATATACAGTTTTACATATTAAGAAGCATTAGTAAAAAGTATTTAAAAGAAGAGAACGTCGTCAAAAGAGATTAAATACTATTATCAGACATAGCTATGACCATACGAAAGTGACGTCGCATTATTTCGTAAAATAATAAATAGTATCATCCAGGACCCCCTGTGTTCTGTCTGATCCAACCCGCCACCCCGCCGCCACCTCCTGTATGATCATCCCGGCTCCCCCTCTGTTCCCCATCCGTCTCCGATACAGTCAGCCTCGCTTCCATCTCCTCCTTCTCGTGCCCTCGTCCCCACGCCATTCATCGCTACACCCTCTCTACTCCTTATAGCTTTCTATCACACAGCCTCCCAGTTTGTCCAATCCACACCGACCGTCCTCCCTCTCCGATTCACTCTCCGCCCCTTCACCGATTCTCCTCGTCCCACGCCGACAGCCCATAATTGACACTCTTCCCACTCCGATTCACCCCGTCCCTCCTCCACTTCCTTGCCTTTATCTCCCTGCTATCACCGACAAGTTCTGTTCTCACCCCCTCTCCATTCTCTCACTCGTATCTACGCGGTCTCTCCGATCCACCCTGTCCCCGCTCTCTCTCTCTCTTTGATCCATCAAACCCCCTCCCTTGCCACGTCATCTCCAATCTGTGTTGACTACTCTCACCTCATCCTATGCTATTCTCTCTATCCCGCCCCTTTCAAGTCTCCCATGATGGCATCTCTCCGCTGTGACCTCTCCAATCTACTCAGCACAATTTTCCCTCACTCGGCGCTCAGCTTCATTCTCGTCAGTGCTTGCTCACCAAGGCGTTAAATGTTTCGGAGTTGTTGCTGTTTCATTTTCATTTCTTATTTCTTGCACTTTCACCAGCTTACCCTCTTATTTTTACTTCTTTTTTGTACCATCTCCTTTGTTCTTAATTCCTCCACATTTCCATTTTTACTCCCCAAATCTCACCTGCGATCATATCATTTTCTATTCTCTCTCCTGTGTTCCCCACAATCTATCCCTTTTCTCGTATTCCTTTGTTCTATCCATGCTCATCTCTACATAGCGATTTCCACTTCCACTCCTCCATTTCCATTTCCATCCCTTCTCTCAACCTCTTCCAATTCTGCATTTAAGCATCCCTCTCCTTCCAAATTCTGTACTGTGTGAAACATTTACAAATATTGTTCTTATAACATTTTCTCATCTGTTACATTGCACTAGCTGCTGAATTGCCACGGTTTTTCCCGTTCTCGTATCACCCATCTCCCGGGTTACCCGAACCCCTGTTCTGTTCCCTTCGTTTCGACGAACGTCTTGTTCCTTAGTCACTGTTCTTGCGTCTCGCGCTGCTCGTTTCGAATGTCACGGATCCCAACATGCCGCTTCTTCACCATTCCCTTCCCCGCCGAAGCCCCGTTCCTCTCTCGCGCCATAATCACTTTGCCAAGTCCTTCTCCGTAATGCTCAGCGGTGCGTTGAAAATTGACTTTGTTGACTTGTCTTTTCTACGCCTTGTACACTGGTGCTGTATCTGCAGGAACTCTGACCGGAAGAATCTAGGATTTCAGTTCTATGGTGGCTTTTTTTTTCGATAGTAGTAGGTAGCTGAGTCGAAATCAGTCTCTCAAGAAGACAATTCTAGTGCTAGATACTCTCATAGGTTGATTTCTGTAGTTTCTTCAAACAGTTTCAGGCGAATGTTGGAGCAATACCTTAGCAAACGAAACAGCGCACGCGATACTTCCGTTCTTTTCTTTGTCCTTTATTATAGTTTTGCACACACACACACACACACATTTATGTGCACTACAATACTACATATGTCGGGAGAGTGTTTAATGCCTGTGTCGGATGAGACTGCACTCTGTTTAGGGAGATACCTGGAGAGGGAAACCTCACAAGCTAACACGTATGTTACCGACGGATTCCCTCATTCTGCGGTAGAGGATTATCACCATCTCCCGAGGGATAGCATACCCTACACAAACGCACATGCATATATCGTATCTCTCTCCATCTCCGCTTCTAGAACTTGATGCCTCTCCTCAATCTATTCAAGTGCCTTATTCTCTCGTTCGGAGCACTCTCATCTTCGGTAGCACTTCATTTTCTACTTCTAGTCCCTTTGGCCTCAGCAACTCTCTACACTCGTTTCAGCTTCCCTTTACTCAGCTGTAACAGATGTATTCTCCTTAGTTTTTATCCATTATTTTCAGAGTTGCAGTTATCTTTTTACGTCACCTCTCTTTTTATACGATGTTATATAGTTGTTTTCATCTCCACGATTTCCTTCTGTTACTGGCAGCTCTTTATCACTGTTTTCTCTTAACCCTCTATTACTTTCGTCGCCTATTCTGCTACACTTGCAACTACAGCTTCTGTCTCAACCCTCTGGTCAACCCCTCTTCACATACCTCCCTTTGTGTATTAGTTTTTGCCTGCGCAGCTCCCTCACCCTGTTGCTCAAGAACCCCTAACCAAATCAACGCCTCATTGTCTCAACCCATCCCCCGCCCTGGACATAATTAATGTTGCACCTCTTTCCGCCACTCGTCTCCTCATCACTCGTCTGCCCTTCTCTCCTGCCCCATCTCCCACTGTTGAGTTGGTCTCTTACGCTGGTCCATTGTTCTCACATTCCCCCTAAACCCGTGCGAAACATTTCCAGATCCATTCACTATTCCACTGGGAGAACAGTGGAAATCGTCTTAAAACGCTGTGCAATGTTATAAATCGTACCTGATTTACTTAAAATGTCGTTTCTTTATGCACGTTATTCAGAAAAAAGTGTTTAGATGTGTATACGACAAGGTGGAGTACATTCCTTGTAACAATTGTAGTTACTGTGTTAGGCCAAAACATGGTCGTTCTATTTAAATTTAGTTTTCTCTACAATCTTAAACAATTTGTTCTCTCTCTTCCAACATTTTTAATCCACATATTGTGACTAATGAGAACAATATTACTAACATTGTAACAGCTACAGCGAGTAATGATGACAAGGCACCAATTCTCTAGTTTCAATTTCTGGATCCCTGGTGAGTTAGAAACGAAAGTTTCGATATCAAATCGGGAACGGTGCTCTTCTACTAACTCACCTGAGGTCAAGCAATTTAAATCGGAGAATACTCTCAAAATCAGAGTTTGTCTCATTTGAAACGCTTCCATCTCCCCTGCCACCGAATTAAGGGAGAGATTTTGCATGGAGAGACAACCTTTCGAGTTCAAGCGAGCCGTGTTAAGAGCAAAGGGGGCCATGAGTCTAATCCTTACAAACGGGTCTGAGTGATAATTGCCTTCTCAAGAGCAAGAAACCTGAGACCTAAGATTCAACAAATGGAAGGAGACACTTGCGAGAAGAAGGGAAACAAGAATCCAGGCGCCATCTGTAGGGTTGCGAGAGAAGCAGTTCCTTCTCGCAAACTGTTTGTCAACATTGTTTTAGATATTTTGAAATAAATTAGCTTCAGCGTTTTAATTAGTTTGAGCGTTGAAAGAAATTCATTGGGAATTGACGATCATTTTTTGTAGAACATTAACCGGAAGAGAGGAAATGTTTCACCACAGATTTCAGCTCTGATATTTTTACTGATTGACTTACGAAAAACGTAGGTAATATTATTCTAATACTCTCTGAATCACTTAAGTTCTATTCTTATGTGTTGCTGATTTCCCTTGGCTGGGTAATTTTTTACATTGGGTTTAATTAGGTTAAAATTAAATTTAAATTAACCAACAAAAAGAGACGCATAAATAAATTATTTTTCTCTAGTAAAATTTGTGTATTAATGTTGTTAATTTATTGAGCAGATCATAATATTTTTACAATTACAAGTACGATGTTTCGTATTTCATTAGTTTTGTCACGAATAGCAATTTGCAAATTTTATTAAGAAACTCCCTACTCCCTTCACGAGTTGTGATCACAAGAGTAACTACGTATGCGTTTGCTATTCCAGCACGTGCCGTCACGAGAGGCAGAAGAGCCCCTTTGCTCTAGCATTGCGATTATCATACCCGTTGCGTGCTAACGCTAATTGCAAAAGCCGCCGCCGTGCGCGCTGGCCACTTTAATCCTTGAGCCTCCTGTGTCCCAGAGCCACCGCCGCCGCTTCCGCATTTGCCTGTGTCATCATACATGCCGCTTGCTTCCTCACTAGCACGGGTCGTAGTTGTGCCATCCTCCATCACCGTTGAAGTAATCGTATCGCAGCCGCCAATGTAATCGCTACCGCCAGCATCTTAATCGCTATTACGAGTCTCACCAACGTAATTGGTACTACCTTCGTGGTTATCACCTGCGTAATCTCTTTCACTGTTGTCACTAAATCGCTTCTTCACCAAATTAATTACCACCCTTAAACATTACTCTGTTTCATTCTGTATCACTTTCTAGTCTGCATTTACCATTCTGAGCGTACTGATTTCCCATTTCCTCAACAATCTCGTGACAATTTCTTTCACTTTTCCTGTAATATTCTCAACAGGAATTCCCATTTCCTCAACACATATTGCTTGCACTACTGTTATCTGTTCAATAAACTTTATTGTCCACCTCTATTTCCTTCGCACTAATGATTTTCTGTGATGCATACAACCGCGATTGCATTTACTTAAATATTCATCTACGTATCACCACCTCTCCATATTTTCCACCTTTACCATATTTATCACCCAATAATATTTTTCGACCTCAAACATAGTTTCGTTTCCATTCCCACCTCTGCATAGTGTAGTAAAGGACTCGCAGTTGCCAGCTTCAGGCACTTGCACGCTTGTCCCCGATTAGAAGCGCTCTTAATAAGAGGTGATTTGTGTTTCTAGAATTTCATTTCATGTGATTGGTTGTTAATGCTCTGGAGAGGTAATTGGGCGAGGTTTATTGGATCTCATCGGTACTTTGCATCTTTTGTGGAATTACTGGATGCGGCGTTGCCGATTCTCGCTCTGGCTCTACTTCTCTCGCGCTTTGATTTATTGTTCTGTGGGCGTATGAAATTTAATATTCAGTTCAGTTGTTTGACAACGTTTATTCCATGATTTTCTTTATGAGTGCATTTGTAAATTCGCGGTTTAAAGGAGATACTAATTCTACGGATTGATTTTACATGAAATAATTTTAGTTTCGTGTTGTTATTTAGAATTAAGTTTATTTTTAAATCGACTGAACTTACGTCGATCGTTATAAAGTGGTAAAAAATTGTGATACACTAATTAATGTACACGAGTAAGATGGAAATCTTTATTGGGAAGAGAGGTTCTTTTTTTTTGCTTTCGGAATAGATTGACAACGAAACATATGTATCCTCATTCACATGCTGCAGTGTATTATTTCAATATATTAGTCTATTACTATTTTTAATTATTATATTACATTAACAATATATAGTGATTTAACAGCAACTTTATCAGTTCCCTCTAAAATTGACGATAAGAAATATATAATTATTTTAAAACAGTTTGTACTTAAAACCTCGCTATTCACAGTAGATGTCAGAGTGGAATCACTTCACTAGATCGTCAATCATCTTCGTCACGGTCATTTTGCAATGCCGGCCAGCTGAATGATGTTTTTATATCCTTTCAACTGAGATGGAAGTGGATTGTGTTGAAAAGAACACTATTAACTTTCTCTCGAACATTTTCAATTTTTGAAAACCCTTTCCTTTTGTATATATGTGTGTATGTGACTATGTGAGAAGTCGCTTCCTGTGACCTACGATAATGAGTCGTACTTGGCCGACAGTTGTATTTTCACTCCTTGATATAAAAATTTTACATAATGGATTCAACAGTTCTGGGAATGAGGCGAATAAAAAAAGTGCTGATAATTGAGAGGTAGGGGTTATACAATAAATGTCCTGGTAAACTTGGGAATGTCAATTACACTTCTCCTCCTTCATAACAACTGAACGGTGATATTCCTTGCAAGTCTAGTCTCTTCAAAAGCAAACAGGTAGTATCTAATTATTCCTCGTAATGTTGTCCGACTCCACAAAGAAAAACACACTTGCAGTGTGTGAGACCGATCGATGGCTAGTGCAGCGAATGAAGGGCAGAACTGGAGCTAATATAAGCGCAACACATGATGGCGAACGTCGACTTTTTCGACCGGAGATTTGTAACGTTGCTTTGTCCCGGCAGGAGCGTCGCATAAATTTCTCAACGTTCCTCTTGCCTCTTACCACGTCCGTTTCAGTTGCCACGGTCTTTCCGAAACTACAGCACCCCTTAATCTCTAAGGCCGACATCTTAAAACAAATACTTACATTTGCAAGTAAAGTGAATTAGAAGTGGCATTTCCCAATTAATGACAATTTGTCGTCGCTTTCATGCTTCAGAATATAGTTCTAGAATAGAGGTTCCAACTGAAGTTGAGCTGTGAAACGCTTTTCCATTTCAAAATTATCGTCTTAATAAAATGATGATATTATGGACAGTGCACTAGTAACTGGTTTAAAACAGTAAATATAGTAAAATACTGAACTCCAAATTTTTCACATTGTGTAATGAGAATATTTAACATTCATAAATGTTGTTTGGCAATATAATAAGTATGCTCTAAGAAAATAGTTAAGTTTGTATTTAGTGGAAGATATTTTGTGATTTATTTTTCTCATGTCAATGGTAATACGATTTACAAGCTATGTTTATTTGAACAACCGCAGTATTCTTTGATGAAAGCATCTGCAATTGATTTTGCAAGGTTATGAATGGAATGCAAGTGTAACGTGTGGTTTTCTCATCAGAACTCTTCAATAATTAAACCAAATACAAACAAATCCTTTGAATTGCTCTCATTAAATGAGTTCTTGTGTTTCATCATGAATGTCTTTGATATTACAAGTGATCGGATTTCTTAATTGATTGTCGTGTACTGCGAAAGAATATAGAGTGAATTCCTCTATGCAAAACTATGAAAAAGAAATACGGCTTGGAGGTCTTCATTACGTTCTTCGTAGTATTCAAAATTGAACAAGAGTTTTGAAGAACAAGAGAAAACGTTTATGAAATTTACAAAACAAGTTTGTAATATTTTAGCGTAGAAATACCCGCAGCTTATCTTCAAAGAGAGGTTTATTATATTTGACGCTCCCATCGACATTTCAGATATTAAATTTTATATCCCTATTGTAGCAATAATTTAAATAAATATGTCCCAGTTGTGGCAAATTGATATTAAATTTTGGTTCGCGTAACTGCTCATGCAAATACGTATTTTTTCTATAAAAAGGGCCAAACCCTTTAATGTTCAAAAAGTTTTAATTTTGACAGATAGTGCCCTTCAACGTGAAAAAATCATGGTTAGCATTTCGGAACACGGTTGTATGAACATACGTGTGAACTTACGATTATCTGAAGTTACAAGCCCAAACCGTAATACAATTATACTCTCTTGGAGCTCTTTTTTAATGCAGTGCGTAAGCCAACAGGACACATATTTGATACTAATGGTTGACAGAGAATATCACTCACTCACCAACTCTTTGGACACCCTTTACCCGTTCCCCACCCAACTTCCTCTGCTCTCCGGCAGGGCGCAGCCCCGACTCCCGTCCTCCTCCCTCTTGGCGGTGGGCGTGTGTTCACACATACCTGCGTAAACATGTGCCTCACGCCACCGCGCAGCATGCATGAATTAACTTCGTTACACAAAAGACGCGTGCGTCGGGTCCGCCGGACGCGCGCGCGCGCGTGTATGTGGCACGCTCCGCGCACGCGTGAGTACGCGCCAGCTAGCGTGCGTGCGTGCTCTCGCCGGCACGTATGTGTGGCGCGCTGTGTGAGAGAGCTGCGAGAGACTCGGAGCCACAACTTACCTCTCCGCCATGCTGGATGGGAAGGAAAGGCGGATCCAGTTTCCGTAAGTTAACGTGCCACGAGCTGCTGCCGCCACCGTTGCCACCGTTGCCACCGTTGCCGCCACCGCCACCGCCACCGCCACCGCCAGACCGCCACCGGCCGCCCGCCGCCGCCGCCGCCGCGCGCGGCCGGCCGCGCGCCGCCGCCGCCGCCGCCCCACCGCCCCGCCGCACCGCCGCCAGCCGCCACCGCCCCACCGCCGACCGCCACCGCCACGCCAGGCCACGGCCCGGCACGACCCGGATCCCACCCCGCCACCGCCACCGCCCGCGCTCGCCGCCTCGCCCGCCCGGCGCCTCCAGCGCCAACACCTCGCCCCGCTGTTCCCGAGAACGTCCGTCACTACTCTAGCCCTGCTACCTTCTGCGCTCCCTGCCCCTGCCACTGCCTCTCTGCTGCTGCTTTTGCTGCCGCCGCTGCCTCTGACTTCCATGCTTTAGTTACCTCTCCCCTCACGGAGCCGTGCTGTTGTGTACTACAAAACTCGTCGCTAAAAGTAGAGTAGCGGGAAGTATATTTTCACTAGAACAATAATGAAAATAGTGATGCGAGTGCTGTGAGTAGTGTTCAAAGCAGTGCTGGGTGCGCTAAGTTGAGGGGCGGTGTGAGGTTGGCGGACGCAAGGGTTTGAGGGTGGCGACGAGGATTTGTGGATGGCATTGAAGGGGGTTGAGAGCAACGGCGAAAGGTTAAGAACGGCGGCGTTGAGTTGAGTGCGGCGGGGAAGGATTGAGTACGACGGCGGGGAGTTGGGTTGAGTTGAGGGAAGTAGCAGTGTTGACGATAGAAGGAACGGCGGCGCTGAGAACGGTGACGGCGGCAGTGTTGAGGGCGGCGTTTCCTTCGCCACCAGAGGGAGCCGTGTCGGCTGTGGGTGACGCGCGCCGTGCCTCGCTTTTGTTTCGCTCACGAGTACGCCTCTCTTCCTCCCCCCAGCTCCAGGCGTTTCGGCTCGCTTCTCGCGTGGGTCTCAATCCGGGCGTCGTTAGTCGCTGCCTGCGGCTGCGCTTTCCATACACCGCCGCCCCTGTTCCTCCTCTCCCCTCCCCTCCCCACCCCGCCGCCCCTCGCTTGTTGGAGTGCGCGAGTGTGTGGGTGTGGGTGGGCGCGCCCGGCAGCCGTTTGCCGCGACGCGCTCTCCGCAGCGACTTCAACGCGGTCGCGCTGTTGTTAGCTGCGACCTTTCATGGATTTCTCGCGGCGGCGTTTGTGTCGAGAGAAAGTTCTGCGCGCCGAGTAATCAGCATACGCCTCACTGTGTTAAATGTGTGGCAGTTGGATATGAGAGTTGTTAGCGTACTACGTCGTTCTGCAGCGTTTCTGAATTTTTATAACTCATTGACTTTTATTTACTAATCCGTCGTTCAGGAATTTCAAAGTTTAGTGAATAATTATATTTAAATTTATGTAATTTTGCGGTAATATTTTCTTAAAAGTGAACAAATAATTAATTTGAACCCGATTTTTACGTCTATTCATTGTTAACGAACTTTGGTGCTTGTAACTGTTACAAATCTGCAATTCAAGGAAAATTAAGTGAAACCCTTGTCACGGACATTTGCTCGTCTGAACAATACACGCTTTATTTTAGTAATTTATGCATGTATTGTCGACGAATATGGACGTTCATTGTTAGGATGCTGTTGCGTTTGGCTTTTGTTTGTTGCTTCATTTGCAATCCTTTGTTAGAATGATAGATCCATCTCTTAACAGAGATAATTGAAACACATTCTTCATTCAATGCAGTAGATGCTGAACAACGGTCAGGAATATCGTATATATTGTAACCTACCCATAATAATCTTGACGCCTTAAAAATCAATAACATGCAGAGACTGAGAATATTTTTTTAAAAAAAGGAAAAAATAAAACTTCGTAGAATTCTCTTTCTATATTTTCAACTTATTCTATTCACAACGTCAAGATATATCATTAAAAATCATTTGAATGTAATACATTGTGTGAAGTAGATTATATTTATTTTTTAATTGAAGGACAAGCTGTGTGATATATAAACGGGCTATTTTCCTACGAAGAAGAAGTACGTACAGAAAGAATAAAATAACACAGATGATAAAACAATCACGTTATTCTACCGAATACGAGAGGATCACGTATGTGATAAAAAAACTGTTGCATGATGCTTAGAAGATTTTTTTGCATGCATGTGAATGTCATTTATCACCTTTATTGTGATCTATGGTGCTAGACTATTATTTACAGTTATGTTTTTACTATCATGTGGAAATTGACTATTCCAGACTAGGCGGATAGCATGGTATCTCACAACCAATCTTGTCGTCTGCCTTCTGCCCCAGTCGTGTATGGGTGTTGATTTTCATATTAAAGGGTATTTGTAAGTTCTAACTTTAACTAACGCAGTTTTTGGCTTGTGAGTACTGAGAACACTTCAATGTTAAATCATTACGGTGGCACGAGCATTAAAGCATAGGAAATACGTAAATAAAAAAGTAGATACAATTTACTAAATGTAGTTTATCTTTCTCTCAAACGATACATACCTTTTTCAGTTGCTCAATCATTATTTAGCCGTGACCTTCACATGTATCCTAGCAATGTTTCATAAACATATTATTGTTCAATGAAAATTATAGAAGTTTCTTAGAACATATGAAATGTAATTAATAGGGTGAACGATTCTTTTGTACCGCAATCTCGGTTTATTGATATTAAATACCCTTTGATTGAAAATGTAATAAAATATAACACGTATCAATTGACTTGAACAATGAGATACAGCCGTATAATTAAAAAATAATTTATTAAACTACTAAACAATATGATATCCGAGTAAATTAAAGCATAATGATTTGCGTCAAACCAAAGCGCAATTTTTATGAGTAACAAAATTATCAATATCTTTCTACCTACAACAAGACACTTTTATGAGAAGCAGTAGCATATAGAGGTCAAAGATATCACGGAATGGCGCGGATGTCTTTTCGTGAAGTCTCCATTTTTCTAGTACACTTGCAGGTGACACTTCATATGCAGCTGCGCCACTGCCTGTCACTCTGGGGCACTTTAATAAGAGGCCTGGCCTACAAATCGCGACATGCTTGCTCACGTTCGCCCACTCCATCCCTGCTGGCTCGTCCCCGGCCCGCCCCTTTCCTCCACCCCGCTTCCGCCGCTCTGCACTTCGCTCCGCCGCGCGAGACATTAACCCGCCATCGCCCCCGCGGGACTCCGCCCCTCTCAGACTCTCGCCGCGCACCCCCAGGGAGGTCACGAGGTCGCGGGTGCGCGGGGCGCCACCGCCAGCGCAACGACCGTTGTCGCACTACCGTCACAACCACGGCGATGACAGCCGCAGTCACCGTCACAGCCATACGAGCAGCCACACCAACTGTCACGTTACAGTCATTGTCGCCTCACAGTCTCCGTCGCCGTCGCCGTCACCGTCACCGTCGCTGTCGCCGCCAACTTCCACAGCCATCGTAATTTTCATCACCACTTTCGACCACCGTTACCGTCTCCGTCACCAGTTTCGACCTCCGTTACTGTTACCGTCACCACTTTCGTCCACCGTTACAGTCACTGTCACCACTTTCGATTATCGTCAGTGGCACTACGTCACCACTTTTGCCACTTCATAGACATCGCTACGGACACTGCTATAGCACAAAGCGACCGCACTTGACCCTTCACTAACATATTTTTTTCACTCCTTTCCTCATCACTTCTCCGTTTTTACTCTCACTATTAACCGTATATCTCACTGTACATTCTCATGTCTGGTATACGTGCCAGGATTTTGATTTCTTTCTTGAAAAACTTCCAGTGTCGTATACATCTCTAACAAACCGCACGTAACCACTGCCTTTTTCATCTCATTGTTTCTTAGCCACTCAATCGCTTTTATTTCGTTTCGGCATGCTTTAGGTCGTAATGCTTAAAGCGTAATACTTTAAAGTCGCAGTCACACTGACACTGCTTCTTTTACCACAACCTCTATCTTAATCGTATCCTCACCACAACTCATCCTCAATCTCCCCACCGCTCGTGAATCCAAGCATTCTGTTCTCTGTTCCATCTTCGTTCATCAAGCCATTTCGTCAGCACCATTTCCGCTTTCTCGTTTGCTTCCACGAGCACTCCCTCGTACGCGGGCAAACTCTCTTTTCTTCTCTGCCACCCCCCGTCTCGTCCTCCGCGTCCCTCTTCTGAGGTCCCTACGGCGTTTCTTGCAACGCTCCGCGCGGCGTCCTTGTGAATTCTTGAGCGGCGCGACCCTCCGCACGGTCTCAGGAGGCCATGCACCTGCTGCTCGCGATGCGCCGGGCATTTTCTGCTCTCTCCCTCTCTCCTGTAGAGCTCCCTCTAAGAAACTGCATTTATTTTAATTGACATCAATATTAATCGTTCTTGTTTTTCTACGTTCAAAACTTGACCATTTGTAAGGACCATCTTGATCATTGTAAAGGAACTGATTTTCTTATCCATGTTTTTATACCGCTTAATCATTTCACAACTTTTATGTTCTGTTTTTGCGTTGTCTGCAGTTTTGTCATTCTAGTTATGTATATTTTTACGCAAACTTTTATCTTAAGTTTCATTCACTTTCCCGTTTTTAGTTCTTTTCTTGCAGTTTGTGAACGTATGCCGTTTGCAAAACGTTATGATATTAGTTCCATCTTTCAAGTATTTATTTCCTAGCGTTTCTAAAAACGTATCATTATTTGTTATAATCAGTAGCTTTTAAATATTAACAAAACGAATTTGCTCTGTGAGTATACACTATGGATTTCTTGTTAATAATACTTGTGATCGTCTCCCTATTCTTTCTGAATGAACATTTAAGGATACTGCCGTATGCTGCAACCTGTTTCTCTTGTTCTTTTCGCCTGAATGTCGAGGCGGCCGCCGCTTCAGCCGCTCGCTGCCAGGCAGCCCGCATGCATTATGCAGCCGCTGGTCCCCACAGGCGGGCCCTCGCCGCCCGCGCTTGGACGCGCTCGCACTGCACCAGTGTCTTCTCGACTCCGTCCTGCGCGTCGCTCGCCCTCGCTCGCCCTCGCCCGCCCTCGCCCGCCCTCGCCCGCCCTCGCCCGCCCTCGCCCGCCCTCGCCCGCCCTCTTCCCTCCCTCGCCCGGCCTACGCCTGCCGCACGCCTGCCCACGCCTGCCCCCCTGCCACGCCGCCCACGTCCTCGCCGGCACGCCGTTCACGTCCGTCACGTCCGTCCACGTGCGTCCACGCACATCTCCCATTATAACTACTGTGATAACGGGTCCAAGGACGCGGTGCATGAATATTTCCTTTCCTCTTCCTTGTTACTACACATATCGGCAGGTTAAAGTTTGTCCCGGCTGGGGTAATGCCAGACACTTGAGATGGGGAATATTCCGCAAGCCGGGATGGAGGTTGGCATCGGTTATTACCATCGAGCAGAGAAAGAACACCGCCACTTCCCGTGAATAAAACATGACTGGTGATATATCCGTTGAAACACGTCATAATCCATCAAACGATTATCGCCACGTCGTGCGTTGCACACTATGTAGATTCCGCGAACCCGCTCTACGACGAAACCTCGTGTTTTATAAGTCTTGGTCTAGAACGTCTCGTCACCTGGGCCAGAGTCGTCTTGCTGCAACCTGTTTAGATCTGAAATGAAAGGTTTGCCAACACGCTTAGGGAGAGGCGATCTCCAGAAAGGCAGAATTCCTTTAACTGTCCCCAAAAGTCTTCGTCGTTAACTTTGTTCTTCGTTACGACTCTTCCGCCATACTGGAGAAAATAGTCGTCACTCGGTCGGATTATGTGTACAGAAATGTGATATTACGTCTTTAACATTTTATATTCTCCTACGTAATTTTCACTTGAGTCCGTTTAGCCAATTCGTCTAGATGAATTCTTCCTCATGTTTGTAAAAGTTCTGCTCTCCAATATAAACACGAGTTCTTTGACAGTGTTGTGGAATACATAGTATAATTTTTCATTTTTCTTCCAAATCGTTTCTTTGTTGTGCATGAAACAAAAAAGGAATCATTTTATTGGCATATAATAATTATCGTAAAACAAGTTTTTGGGGTGTAACCACCATTTTACTTTCTTCTGGTAATTGGGAATAAATCAAAAAACTTGGGTTTTGAAACTGGGTTCCTTGAACATTTAAATTGTTCAAAACTACTACTTTTCTCTCTTATACTAAGTTATAAAAATATATTATTAATAATATAAATAACATTACTATGCGCACTTTTCCTCTGCGTATTACGTAGTAATAATGTTTTGAGAGTAATACGTAGGGACATTGAGCTTTCGAACTGCTAACGTTTCCTTTTTTTAGTTTTAGATGCTCACCTATATGCACAACAAAAACAGTGAAAATGCCGTTCTTTAAACATAATTACTCTGCGACAACATACTGCGACAAATAATAGGGCTTATTTCGAATTTTACGTGTGCGAGGCGCGTTCGTCAGCCTGAGTCACCCGAAAAGTTTCCACTTCGTCTAATATTCCTAGAAATCAATACGTGGCGGCGCTCACTACATGAAAGAATTCTCCGCTGAACGACAAACGCAATCAATTTGTCTCACTTGAGAGGTCTCTTTCTCTCTCTGTCACGCTTTGTAATGGATACGCTGTGCACGTTCTGACGTGCGACGAAGACAAGCGCGAGAAAATTGCTTTTTTTTCCCGCCGCCGCCGTCTCACTCAAGCTCCCGACAACGATATAAAGCCTGGCAATTACCACATCAGATTTTCTCGTGTCCCCGACAACGACGGCCTCAAATGGTACAGTCCAGTACTGCTGGGCTATACTACTTTTTTTCCGCAGCAATTACAACTTTCTACCTCTCCACTCGACACAGTCTTAAAGAATACTGCCTCTTCTTAGAGAACCTTACTTCCTTTCACTTGACTGAATCAGCAATCTTGCTCCTATCCTAGTCGCAGCGTCGTTAATGTTACATTCACTCCACTGGCCCGCTTCCGTTCAGACGAAATGCCCATAATGCGTCTTTTCGCTATCTTCATCTCCAGTGCACTAAGTACTGCAATTGTTCCGCATTGTGTTCATGTTTTCTCTTTTCCCCACGACCTCATCCTCCTCCCAGCAATCGTTTGGGGACTCGGAATAAACGTATATTACCACATAGACCACTAGGACCAAATCGCCACCGCTTTGCTCGCTTGATAATTGACCTCTTTCTGGTCTCTCCCCGCCCATTTCGGGGCCTATACGCTCCATATCCGACGATCTCTCTGGCGAGATGGCTTCCTCCGCTCTTCTATTCGACACCCCGCCCAGCTTTGCTCCTCCGCTCCGTCGTTCTCAGCCTTACCACCTTCATTTCCACCCCAGCCCCTCAACCTCCACCCCACCCCTCCGTCTCCTGCCTCCATCTCGCGCCTCCCGCTCTCCCCGCTCGCTCTCCGTCCCGCTCCGCCCCGCTCCGCCCCGTCCCGCCGCCCGCTCCGCCCGCTCGCTCCGCCCCCGCTCCGCGCCTCTCAAACCCCCGCTCCTCGCCCCGCTCCCTGCGCCCCGCTCCGCCCCGCTGCGCCCCGATGCCGCTCTCTACGCCTGTCCGCCCGACCGCCGTCCGCCCCGACTCCGCGTCCGCCCCCGATCCGCCCCCGCCTTTCCCCTCTACCACCTCAATCCCCCTCATCCACAACCTCCACTCCGCCCCGCCCTCACCCTCCCCCATCCTCGCCTCGCCTCCACTACTCCCGACTGCCCGCCGCCCTCTAGCCACGTCCCTGCCATCCTCCTCGTCCCCGTCATTGTCATCCTTACCCTCAGTCTCGCCGTCGCTCTCTACCACTACTTTTACCCCTACCACCCACCATTACTACCGCCGCCGCATCCACCGCTGCCTTCGTCGCTCGCATCGCCCATACGGCGCAATAAACTTCTCAAATAAGCACCGCATTGCCGGTATTTAAGTCCCATAAAAACGTCAGTGGCAGCTTCACGTATTTCTCTTCCACACAATAATACAGCTTAGCGCTTTTCTGCTCTCCTTCTGCCAGACGCCTCCTCCCTTCTCTTCTCCCGCCCCGCCACCGCGCCGCCTCCCGTTGCCCGCCGTCGCCGCCACCCCCGCTGGCCGTTCGTATAAACGCGTCGCTTTAAAATTTAAATTCCTATTATAAATATGCAACGGTTCTTTGCGCCGTCCGTCAGCGCAGTTCACCTTGGACCTCGAGATATTGCCGGCGGAAAATTAATCCGACGGCCATTCGTCGCCGGAGTGGGAATGGGGTGGCGCGGCGCGGCGGCAAGCAAGCACAGGTGCAAGAGGTGTAGGGGGAGATGAAGCGGGGTGGGGAGGAGAGCAAAGAAGTGCAAGAGAAGGGAAAGGAAATTTAATTGCGGATAAAGGCGGGACGATAGCAGAGGATGGGAGTTGAAGCCGCCAGTGTGTGTGTGTGTGTGTGTGTGTGTGTGTGTGTGTGTGTGTGTGTGTGTGTGTGTGTGTGTGGAATGGGATTGAAAGTAATCAGGAGGGTAAAAGGGGGAAAGAAATGTGAATGAGAGTCAAGTATGAGAGAAGGAAGAATTTTTAGGTAAGTGAAGGTCGGGAGAATGAGGACGGTGACTAGAAGTTTCGTGAGGAGAGCTAGTAGTAAAGGAAATGTAAGGAGAGAGAGGAGGAAATAGTTTTCATTAGGGACAGAGTAAGCTAGGATAAATGGAGTATCGTGGACAGATGCTGCAAGTGGTAGGCAGATGAATGATGCTAAAGGAGAGATACAGGAGGAGAAGAAATGAGGAGACTGCAGATGCGACGTGATACATCCAGGGAGTCGGCTGAGGAGCATTTTGTGAGTGTCGTGAGGGAGTTTGTGTTTATTAAATGGTTTGCCGCTGCCACTGTGTCTTCATCGGCGATGGAAATTCTTTACGATTTTACTGCTTTGTGAGGACATAGAAGAAATCCACCGAACCTCTTACTAATTTTCATGAAAATGCGTCAGTTGCAATCTAAAATGGGCACGTTTATTTTATTCCAGACTCTTTCTGAATATGCAAGTCTGCTTTTTAAACGGATTGCTACCCTTTTTCTGTGTAATGAACGACCTCAATGAACCATAAACTGTTCAGTTTATCGTTATCTTTTATTTATGACTTCCCTTTTCTAACACTCTCTGGTCATGTTGAGGTTAAAGAAATGACAGGAAAGTGAGACAAATCTGTGAAATACGCTTTTTTATTTTCTCTTATTGTTTGGTTTGCTGAGTGGAACAGATATGCTAATTTAAAATGAAAGTGACAGATACGATTTTTTTAATAAAAGATGGCGGAATGTTTTCATTTGTTAACAGTGTTTATGTTTGGGCTTGTTTCGACGAAACGTTATCATTAGCAAGAAAATGAAAATAGAACGATATTGGAAACAATAATCTCGGGGAAGTAAAGTGATCAAAGATTTATATTTTGAGTTTTTGACGTCTTACTTTCCTTAAAATAAAACGCCTTTTTCAGCACAATTATTTTGATGAAAAAAACTTGTTTTTGGTCTTAATGAATGAATTAAACATTATCGTATAATTTTACTTTGCACCTATGAGTTTTTTATCTACAGAAAGATAAGACTTTAATATTTTTTTACGAATACTAGAATATTAAACAATACATATAGTACAACAGTTCATTATATACCAAGAATGTCAAAAACAGTGCTGTATCTTAACACAACACATTAATTGCGGGGGACCTCTTCTTTGGATCCTTGCTATCACATAACGTCAGTTGCCTCCTCGAGGGTGACGCACTGAATATGAATATTTAATTTGTAGGCGCATTTTGATAATAGGTAGAATAGCACAATTAACAATTTGCAGTTTTCAGTCGAAACTGAAACTTTCATTCTATTTTGTTTCTGGATACTAACAAAGACCTAGACATATCTCATAACGCCAAAGTTTTCAGCGTTTCGAATTGTAAGTTTGTAATAAGATGTTTTGCATTCTTTTTATATTCCAGGACATCTAGGGAAACCATGAACACCTCTCTCATGAGCGTAGATTGCATTGTTTCCTTTCAATTTCTCCGCACGTTCGAAATTAATACAGTAAATGCATTGCTGTGATATGAAGATACATTAGCATTTGCTGCCATTAACGTTAAATACGAATATTGTAGGGAAGTTATTTTGGTATGTTTTTTAAATTGTAGACCTTGAAAATGAAACATATGTTTGTTTAATAGTAGGCATGTATTTAAAATGAGGATTGAGTTTAATTATTTAGCAAAATTCTTTTAATAGTACTTCAATAGAATCAAAATTTAAGCTTTGGGCTCCGAATATTCGTCGCTTGGTAATGCGACGGACCGTTTATATATTTATCGCTAGGTTTAAGAGAAGTGATGCGATTTTGGACGTTTTCCTCAGGCTCTGATCCAGAGAACAAAATAACTTGTATGAGAAAACTTACAAACACAGTTTCAAGGGACTATTAGGTTATTAGTAAAGTTAGTGAGACAACATCGATTTTAGGAACAATTTTCATGCCAGAACAATCACTCTTAAATTCGTAATATTCTTGTAAACTAAAAAGTACTTCTGGTATTATTACGTGTGCTACGTGTAATATGTATTTAGCAACATTTATTCATTTTAATCTAGCGAAATAATTACTTTTCAGACTATTTATATTTCGTAGTAATACTTTTTAAAACAAACTAATGTCGCTGCCCTTATCTTGGAGGATATCAAATTGTACATTTTATCTTTGCGCAGACAGCGTGAAATTAATTTGATATAACTGTACCGCACGAACGTCGACGAACTTTGCGGCAACTTTATTTCTATTCTCTGGCTCGCGTCAAGGGCTGCGTTTAACTTCGCGGGAATCCGAGCGCGTAATTCGCGCGTGGAATTCCGTGTCAGCAGTCGCGGGGACGTCTCGCGCAAACTTTGGCGATTATCCCATCTCGCGCGTTTGCTTTGTGCACGGGGAAAAGTTCGTGACGTCACTTTTTCCATGGAAACGCACGCAAAATGTTTTTTTTTGAGCTGTAGTGAGAATCTGTATCATTCGCTTTAATACATGCTTTTGTTACAGTAGTTGTCTTTCGCATGCTAAATATTTGCACCATTTGTTAATGTTTTTCGTTTTATCAGGTGCGTTAACTGCTAAGGTTATTAGTTCTGTAGTGCATGTGTTTGTCACAATAGGTAGTGGCGTTTGTCTCCGCTTAATGGTGAGGTCTGGAGCCGAACAACACGTCGACTTGCATGTGTTTTCCCATCCAAGTATCTCCCACCAACGGGGCACCAGACCAGCGAGACTAGTTATAGGCTTTCGGAATATGTGGTAGTGCAGTGCATACTTGTATAAATGTAAGTGGGAGTAAGAAAGGCAAGACGACAGGACAAGGATGAGGCAGGTAAAATCGCGTACGGTCCGTAACCCATTTGTCAGGGCACTGCTCCAGCATTCGTCTGGTATTGATCGGAGAAACCACGGAAAATTACCGATCAAATCAACTAACTGCTAGAATTCTCGTCGAGACAGCGGCAGCATGCGACTGAGCTATCTATTGAGTTCCGAAAAGTCTGCCACTGTCGGGTCTCGAACCCTGGAACTTTCTGGTGACAGGCACAGCAGTGACATGAGCTGATGCTCCGACGCCGGTGTGTACCATTTGTCTGTACATACTCTGCAAATATTCAATCCATATCTTACCATTCTTTAATTCATATTCTACCATTCGTCAATGTACATTTTCCCATTCATCAATACATGTTCTACTACTTCTACTTTTAATCTATGTTGAACGAAATTTCACTCTCCATCCCGACTTATTCGTGACACAATTGTAGTATAATGCGGATTTTCATTTGTGAGTGTAACGATATCTACAGGTTTCATTACGAATTGCTTTTGAGATCAGACTTTGAACTCGATGTGCACACAACCCAGATTTCAAAGCATTAATCGTGGATCGATCGACGTAACAGGATCATCCTCCGCCCTGAAGATAAGTCCGCGCGGGAGGTCACAAACTCTCAGACGAGTTTCTGATGTTCTTCTGTTCGATCAGGTCTTCTGTGATACGTGGTTCGTAACCCCTTTGGAAGTATCGCAGCGTGAAGAAGGCATGCGATTTTTTCACTCGCAACTTGTACTGATAAACTCGATTCTTCAGTTCAAAAGGAACTGTCTCTTTCTAACGCCTTAGTATTACGTTGTTGAAAGTCTTTTTGAGATGTTGAAGGAACAAGAATTTTACCACGTATACCTTGTAATCGGGATGCATTACCGGATCAATAATTGCCGACTTTCGAAATCAAGTATGCATCTTCGATAATAATTCGATAATTAGACGTGCGTTCATGACAAAACAAAAAGAATTTGGATAATTTTTTTTGTTAGAATTGTCCTGCCTTATTATCACGATAATACAAATTTGTACATAAACTCGAACATTTCAGGAAGTCAAACAAACATAAAAGCATTTCTACAGAAACAATCATATTATAACTAGTAAAATAATTGGTAAAAAAACAAATATGAAGAGAGAATTAAAATGTATATAAACCACAATTAATCAGTTTCACCACGAGCTACTCTAGCTCGACAATGCTTGTCGTTACTCACGTTATCAAGTTATATTTTAATTTTATCCTGGCGTTTCTATTACTAAATTATCCTCAAAAAAACAAGCAATGGATCAATATTTTGATAATCACCACATTAAATTAAACCTTTTGAAGAAAAAAATTCTGGTGATACAAAATATTAAATGTAAAGAGAGATTTACTTATGTAGAGGTAGGAGCAAAGTTCTTAAAATATATCAACAGAAATGTTAAACGTATTTTAGAATGTGTTCACATTGGGCCGAGTTACGAGAAACGTTACGATAACATTCCTTTTCTATTTTCAGATAATAGCAAATTTTTTTTCCTGTAGTTATGAACGAAATATAAAAGAAATTTAACATTATCTTCTACACTCATATATAACCATTCAGCGTGGTATGTTGTATCCAGAGCAATTTCTTTTCACTTCAATATAGGAGTCACTTTTGAAACAAAATCGTCATTTAGGGCGATGACATTGCAAGAGGTAATGATGAAACCATTTACAAATGAGCTAAGTGTGAACGAGCGCACTGACAAAATGAGTGTACAGACGTAACTTTCAGCTATATTGCCAGCAGTGTCCAAGCAGTAGCTGTCAAATAGGTCTCTTCTAGTAGGAGAACAATAATTACAATACGGTATGGCTGAAAGGAATGTGTTTTCCTTGCCAATTCTTGCGATGAGTTTTCCTCTAGAAGAAGACATATTTACCTGCGTTTCCTATCATTTGCGATATTACGTTCACAGGCTGGACCAGCTGACTACCTGCTCCCTCAGAGCCGCTGACTACCCCTTTTCACTTAGAGGTGCCTTGGAATGCTATCGGAATCTCTCAGGGCCCGGCGTTGAAGGGTTAACAACATTAATACTCTAAGCACAACAGTCATGTCCTAGTAATTCCCAACGATTCGGTCTTCGAGTGCGCCACTTCCTGAGCATTTACGTCGTGTCTAGCGGTGCTCGTCGCTTTGAATCACGCAGCAATTGGAATTCCCCGAGCGCATCAGGCTTCTTTTTCCTAGAAAATTACGAATGGGTTGTGGCTTTCGCGAACGTTTCCTGTCAACTTGAATTGTCTGAGGTATCAGACGGATCACCACGAGCTCTTCGCTGTCATGGGCAGACACGTAGCCCGCTTCTTATCTCAGAGCAAGCGTCTAAATGTATGATGAAGTTATTTGTTGCGTACAATTAGGTTCTGTTAAAATATATTATATACAAGAATCTTGTATGGGGTAACGACAGTGAAAGGGTTCAGGATAAATTGAATACTTCTTTTATTTGAATTATTTTTATTGGTTGAAATACGTTAATTAAAAGATAAGCGTAAAAGAAATATTTAAGTATAACATTTTAATTTATAACCTTGTAAATTGACATTGTGTCATTTGTTACAATACACTTTATTTACACAAATTAAGTATATATTACAATTTTTGCAGAAACAATCATTTTAAAAACATTGAATGTAGTATATTTGTATTCTACTACTTGTGTTCCCCTAGGCTCGTTTCCTCTGATTATTTGAAAATAAATTCCTATATCAGTTGATACAATCTTTTGAATGTTCCAAGGTTTCATCATTTTTGTTTCATTAATAATTTTCATTACCTGTGAAACAAACTCGGTGTTATTGGATTCGCGTATAATCGTATCTTGGAAAATAGAGATTTCACTGAATATACAATGATCATCTTTCAGAATTGAATTTGCGTCATTTCTCAGGCTGATTCATTAGTGAATAATGAATTCAATAATAAATTAAATATTCCTTAGTAAAATATATAAATAATTGTGTATGTTATTAGTTTTTATTTACAGTTGAAAAAAGTGTTACATTTAGAGTTCAGAAGCAAAAGATGAAACCCTATGAAAATGTGCTCAATTGTTCTTCTCATGCAGTCTAAATATCAAACTCTAAAAATATTTTATGAGATGGCATTACTTAATTCTCTTATGCATTGAAAGACTTTTGAGCTAAAAAAAATATTTTTCTTTCTTTCTTTCTTTAACATCATAAAATATTTAAAATGAATATCCACAGAGTTAAGCACTACCGAAGGCGTGCACTTGCAAACAGTACGCAACCTGCACTTGGATTGTTAACCGGCATGCGTAGGTCGTTTGACCGTTCCCAACTTGGCGCGGAGTTCTTTCATTCCCGAACTCCCCGCTTGGCCGCGCGCCGAGCGTTGGGCGAGCCGTTTTCACATCGCTGGCGCAGGTAATGAGCACCAGCACGGCGGTCGTTGAGCAGCGGCGCTCGACTCCGGAGCCTCGTTCGATACATCGATATTCTCCTTCGAGGATCTACTGCGTCGATGCGCGTAGCGGCGGCGAGGATCCCGTAATTCGTCTGCGCAGATTCTCTCGAGCGGAACTTATTTGAGGAGGCGAGCGGTTTAAGGGCTTTTGCTGCGCGATGGGAAAATAATAAGGCCGCCGGGCGAGCCCTGGGGAACTCCTTCCGCGGTAAATAACGAGACGTCGGAACGACGTTCTCGCTAAACGGCCCGCTATCGGAAAAGTGCGGGACAGAAGTGCGATGAATATACACGTGGGACAAACGAGCTACGTGCAAATTAACAAGAAAGCTCTGTCGAGAATGTTTGTTTTGAAAGCAAAAACGGTGTGTTTGTTTAAATACGGAAAGCCTAAGCTTTACATTTTTGTGAGGTGAAACGTGAAAAATTATTTGACATTTGTTCCATAAAAAAGTATTTTTTTGTTAAATTAATAGAATAATTAATACTTTGCTTGAAGGTAAACTTCTAAAGAAGCTTGGTATATATATTACTAGATACACATGATATTAACAGTGTAATAAATCTCAAAGCGTGTTTTTCAAACAAAATTATCTAAATAAGCAATGTGTCTCATATGTTGGTGCGTCCTATACTCTGGTACTTTATTCCTGTAACAAGAAGTAATATTTTGGTAAATTTAGTTCATTTGACAGGTAGTTTTTATTTCTAAAAATGAAATAATGAGTAAATAATAATCTCGACTTTGGCTTCACATATAGATAAAATCTTTACAATTATTTACATATGTTAACTTACATATGTTTTCAATTGTTTGCATGCATATCATTTCATCTAGAGTCAATACATTTCACATTTAATAAAAATTAGTATTTTTAATGAATTAAATTGAATTTCTAGATGATTATTTTTCTTGCTAACTTACAAAAAATAAATTGTGTCCTAAACGTTGGCATGGATCTTTGAAAATTACCTCTGTGTCATTTGTAATGTAAAATGGCAAGTCTGTTGACAGTTATCCATTTTAAATGTATGTTCTTTTCGCGTGCGCTTAAATGACGAAAAATATTGTAATTCGCTTTAAAAAAGACCGTCAAATTATTGTTTTGAGTTCTACACCATGCTCTTGAGTTGACTTATATACAATCGAATAGGACTAACATTGTCCTTTGTATTTCAATTGATAAGAACGCGGTGGTTGTGTAATGAAAGGGAGATACTGACGTTTATTCATGGGAAGCAGTGTCTAATTAATTGTTTAATTCTGCATACTCAATTAGACATTACCATGCAATAAATGAGCCTTCTTATTAAGAAAACGATAACCGGTAGTTAGCATTAAAGTTTCAGTATAAAATTGAAAGTCTTCTACCAAGTGACTTCGTGACAGTAATTGTATATAATGAATGCAATTATAGTATTTCCCTGAACTATCTTCTAAATTTTATATAATCTTTTTCTCTAGTAATTTCCTTTTCTGTGAACTGTTTGCAATGTATTGAAGCTAAACGATTTAATAAGGAATGAAGATGAATGGGAATGGTCCGAGGAAGAACGAATGCACCATTGTGATGCAAGATTTATGTTTCTTCAAGGGGATACCTGAAAGAAGAAATCTTTTATTTCCCTGAAGCCATTATTTTGCATTACGCAATAACTATCATGGTAATTAATTATTATATACTATATCTATATTAATATTATATATTAATGCCTTGAGACTTAGAAGATTGACGTGGTGGGAGTCGGGCTACGAGAATTCCCACTAATGTAATGTCACCCGGCAAAAATATGTGACAAAATACAAATATCGCTGACTTATACTTATTTCTTACACTAACAATCATTAAAGCGTTGCACTTTGTCAGAGCAATCCAAAAAATTTATCTGAGATTCAAAAATTCTAATGGCGACCCCATAACAAAGATGTCGCATTGCTGCGAGAACGTCCATTTTTCCCAAGCACCGCGCACTCGAGAAGCGAAGTGGTCGCTTTCCGGCTCGCTGTAGCGGAACACACCACACTCTCCTTTCCTTGCCCTCCCCTAGGCGCTTTCCTTCACTCTCACTCTAACTCTCACTCTCTTTACTCGCTCTCGGCTCCGCACCACGACAACGCGAATCTCCATTCCGCTGCGGTCTCCCGCTGCCCGCCAGCTCGAGCGGATTTGCATAGAAGTCAGCGCAGTAATGTCGAGAGGAAAGGTAGGGTGAATACGGGAGGCACAGCAGCAGAGGTTGAGTTGTGGGAGACACAGGAGGTAGGAGAGCGATAGGAAGTAACGGAAGCAGGGAAGGGGTGGAAGGAGAACTAAGGGGAAGGGAGGAAAAACGGAAGAGTTAGGGGAGGGGGTGAAAGGGGAGGCAAGTGCTGGAGAAGTAGGGTAAGGTAGGTAGGGGCGAAAGAATGTAGAGTACGTAAGTGCGCCGGAATGGCATGGGATGAACGAAGGGAGAGAGCGCCTGGGACCGCATAATTGTATGGAAGTATGCTTAGTACGCATAGTAGTCTGAATAAACGGCGTGAGACGTGATCACGACGAGGACGGAATGATTGGCGTTGTGAAAGTGGATTCAGCAGTCGTGAACGAAGTGACGTGTCATCTGCATAAACAGCTTCAGTGAAGTGGTCTGTTTAGGTGGTTTGCTAATGTTGGTTGAGCTGCAATGAGACTATTGAATAACGCGAATTCGGTGGATGGTTTGGGTTACTTGTCTGTACTATCTCGCGGAACATGGTAACCTACGCGACGAGGATGAGCGTCAGATTGGTAGACATCATACACTACGGACATCACACGTGCACATACATACATTGGCGGACATCATACGGTTTGAACGGATGAGGTGGACGAGGCAATTTGTTGAGTGGACGGCGCGGAGAGTGAGTCGGTGGTGCTGAGTGTGGGAGGACGACGCGGGCTATGGTGTGTATGACCTGGGCAATGGTGTGGTAGGCACGAGCTGTGGGGTTGGTGGTGCGGACTGTGGTGTGGACGGTGTGAATGTGGGCAGAGGATGGCGCCGGTTATGGTGTGTACGTCCTAAGCTATGGTGTGAAAAGCGCGAGCTGTGAGTTGGACGGCACGTGCATGGTAGTCGACCCGGTGTATGTGAAAGGAACGGAATAGGTTGTGTGGACCAGCAGGATAAACGGGGCGATTGGCTTCGCGATGGAGGATGTGGAGGGCGGTAACGACAGCGTTCTGTGGGGTTATTTTTCGCCGCCGATCGTCATCGCTGTCCGGCGGCACGCGGGTGCCGCACGCCACGGGAGGGGGAGGAGGAGGGGCTCTCAATAAGCATTGTGATCGAGCCGCATTGTACGGCGCTCGTGATGTATATAAGAGCGAATGGCGGGGAATGTCACAGAGTGGTGAAATATAAATGGAGCGCGGCGAGACAATGGGCGCCGGAGCCCGATCACTAGGGAGTGCGCGTGTACCGGGAGGGATGGGGGAGGGAGGAGGGAGGGAGGGAGGAGGAGGAAGCCGACAGGCTCGCGAGTGGGGTGGTGGGGATAGTGTGGGAAGGGTGGGGGCGCAATAAAATAAAACTACGGCGGCGCGCTGTAAGCCGCGGGTTTGCGGCTTCAGGAGGCACCCAGGTCGCCATTGTGCTCCCTGCGTGGCTGCGCGGCTGCGTGGCGCGCGTGAGTGCTGATGGGGGTAAGCCGAGGGATGAAGTTGTGGGGGAGCGGCGTGGGCGGGTTGGATGAATGTTTTCGGTGGCGGTGGAGGGACAGGGCCAGGGACAGGCGGGAGGAGGTTGGAGGTGAGAGACCGGTGAATGACAGTGGCGGTTGAGGGCGAGGGGTGAGCCGGGGCGTGTGATGGTGTGGAGGGTGTGGCGGGGAAGGAGAAGGGCCGAGAGGGGAGATGCGGGGTAAGATGAGGGCGGAGGGTCAGGGGTGGAAAAGGGTAGGGAGGATGAGGTTGGAAGGTGGTGATGACAGAGGTAATGGTAGTGGCGGATTGGGCGAGGAGGTGAAGCGGGGACGGAGAAATGATGTAGAGGGTGGCGGGGACGGAGCAGAGCAGGGAAGGAAATGCGGGGGAAGTTGTGGGGCAAAGAGTGCGGAGAGGATTGAATGGCGTGGATGCGGAGGGCGACAAGGAGGGTAATGACAGTTGAGAGCGGAGGAGGTGGAGAACGGGCAGTGTAAGGGTAATGCGTGTAATGGGGACGGAGAAGAGCGAACTGTGTGCTCACGTGCAGGGGAAGATGTGGGGCGGAGGGCCAGCAGTGGAATAGGATAGCGAGGAAATGAGTTGGTTGTGGATCGTACCGGGAGCGAGGCCGCCGGCAACGAGATGGAGTGGGGCGGGGGCGGAGGTCGACCGCCTTTTGGACGCATGGCCTTCGGGTGGATCTCGCTCGTGTTTAGCCGTTGAAAAGAAAGCGTGGATGGGAAGGGGTTGCATGCGAAGGTCTCTCGTGATGAAGGTTCTCGTATCATGGAGTCTGGAGTGCCCCAGGGATTTTGTGGTACTTAACGGAAGACGGGGACTCGAGAATGGGAAGGTTTTTTTAATAAAAAACAACAATGGGCTTGTGAAGGCTTTATCTAATTTTTTTATAGATTTTTACCAAAATGCCTGTATCTTACATCTCATCCTATAGAAAACTTTACAAGGAAGGGAAAAAGGCTTGTTTTTAAGATACTATTAAACTTAAAAGAACGTTTTACAGTTTATGACATGGGTTGGATTGCATTCCTAAAGTAATTAATTAGTTATACAATGCTACACGTAATTCACGGTAGTGCCTCCTAGTGCGGGACATGTGATAATGTCTTTATTTTTTAAACTTATGTTGTAGTTTTGAGTTTGATATTTTTATATTTATTCTTCAATTTATTCTGCAGTGGATCATACTTTATATACAGAAAACGTTTGTGAATGATTCATACTTTTGTAATTTCGTAATTTTGATTACTGATCGTCGACTATACTTGCATACCTTCCACTTGAACCACTCGTACAAAACTTTCATTAACTAATTAGTGAATAAATGCTTTCATTGGCCTTGCGGAAGCATTGCTAGTCGACTGGTATTGGAATATTTCTGCTGCACGCCCTGTCGAGTATCAGGTCCTGCAAACGAATTTTCGCAGAAACACTCACTTGGGCGTCACCATAAACACTCTCTTCGATGCTCGAGGTTTCCAGTTTACGAGGTACTTGTACCTCGAACAATCCTTCCCTAAGCCAAACAGTGCTGATGTACGTATTATCCGTTCGTCTCTTTGTGGCTACAGTTTCCTTTGCAGCAGTCGGTTCCTCGGATAGCAGGAACACGCGGATTCTCGGAAGTCCCCGTACGCGAGAGTCCGGGCACGCAAATGTTCTCGAATTCCCAAAAGGAGAGCTGATTCCCCGAAATTCGAGAGTTCTCGAGTGATTGCCCTTTGGTTAACATTGTGAGAGCATGCCTTCGACAGTCACATTTCCATACAATGCATGTTGAAAAAAAATCTGCAAAAGAACGTAAAATTTCATCGTAATGTGAAAAGCACGTCAGCAACACGCTGCTAGGTAGCCCTGATGAATCCACCTGACCGTTTTGTGCCGTTAATAATGACGTATTTTCACTCCATTGTACAATATTCCGTTTGACCTATTCAGTAGTATGTTTTTGGGAAGTTCTTATTAAACATTTTTTGTTAATTTGTTCCAATTTTCAGTTTTAAAATTATTGGTTAGTTTAAGTTATTAGTTAATTTAATATTCAAAAACATTTTATTAATACATTTTGAACTGTATTTATTTAAAAAAATTATTGCGGTGTAATTTGTAAATTCTAACATATTTTAATTGATTAAAATTTGAATAAAAATAGTATCTCTTCAGTTAATAAGATTATTTTTGTTTCTATTTCTTCGTCACAATGTATGTATATTGAATAAACACAAAATTATATCAACGTTAATTAGTATTACTTACAGAAAATATAACAAAAAATATAATATGCAAATTTAAAATTACAAAAGTATTAGTAATCTTTGAAAACTTGCATAATAAAAATATAAATAAAATACAATTTCAGTACGCAGTCAAAACGAACAGTCTGAGCGTATTTAAATCATCACAACGTTGCAAAGCAGAAATGTATCGTAACTTTGAACAGTAAAAGAAAAATACTAAACCGTCATAAAATTCGCTAATTATTAAATGTACAATGAACTGACGTAAGGTACAAAGGACACATAGAGGCAATGATGCATGGATAAGTTCCAGATAAACAGAAATTCTCATGGAAAGTAGAGTTGATCATCAAGGGATATAAGACTAATCAATTAAACTAATTGAACATAACAGAATTTGATGAATACAAATAAATACTTGATTTTCTATCTTCAATTAATGTACTTTTGTGTGACATGGAAAAACATCATATCTTCCGACAAAAATTTGGTCTACATCGTAAGACACAACTATTTCTTTCATTATTTTTCTTATATTCAACGTTTCATATTTTAAATCTCTCAACACCTAAAAACACGATATCTCATATGAATGTGTTACCGGATATAATTATTTTGACAAATAAAAATTAATTTTGCCATCAATTGTTGAATAGAATTGTAACTTAACATTCATGGCATGGCGATCAAATCCCTTCGATTGACGTGAAATTTGGGGAGGACAAAGAGGATACGTGTAGGTTTTATGAGGGTTATCTCGTTTCCCCTGACTTTCCTACTTTTAAAGCCATTGAGAATTCTTCTTCGAGGCGTTCTAGGCACCAGTAAATGTGGGTAATTAAGATCAACGTGGGAAAACTTGTCACGTTAAACTTCGCATTACGCTCATCATTTTTTCTGCAATAATTTTTTGCGACATCTTTCATTTCTCATATACGTCTGCAAATTGACGCTAAGCTTTTATCTCATGCTCATTCAAATCAATAAAGTGATAATTGATGGTTTAATTAAAAAGGCGTGTGATCGGTTTGTGGTGATGGAACGATTCTGGATGGAAGTGTGGGGTAGAACGAGATATCGGACTGATTGATTCATTAATACAAATCACTGGTTCATTTGCAGTGGGTATACACATAATCTCTTAGTGAGAGCACGCACTCTCTATCAGTAGGTCAGATTGTTGAATTGATCTTCTTCGATTACTTAGAATAGAGAGTATTTGGTAATCGTTTGGTTAAGCCAAATGCCTCTCATTTCTTTTATTCAGCACACCCTTACAAACGTCTTCCACCATGTAGGGATGTTTTCTGCTCAGTACTTGCCTTCAGCAATGTGGGGCAAATTGTAGTACTTAGGTTCAGAAGTTGTAAAGATCTATATCTCAACTTACTATATTACGACAGGTAGAAAAAATATGCAACATAAAACAACCTTTTTAATAAAAAAGTAATATAATTATTATTATCACACTTCTGGTGCGTCATTTTCAGTAATTCAGTAAACTTAGAAGGCCAAATTTAAGACGAACCATTTTTTGAAATCTGTTATATTTATTGAAACATTATTGTATTTGTTCGGCACACAATTCCAAATATTTAAAGTGCCTAATCATCAGACTAAATCCAATACATTCTATTAAATACTATACATTTTGTTGCAACTTAAAAAATAATTCCTGAATAAGATAATTATTTCTCAATGTCATGCATCATCGGTGACGAAATCAGGAAAATCCAACAGTTTCAGAAATTGTGATGATACGCAATTTTCCAATAGGAATCCAACCGTGAAACAAAATATTATTGATGCTATATGTAATTTTATTGAGACGTCCCGTAAATGAAAAACATTTCGTCAGTAAGTAGAATACTGAATACACATTTCGAATCTCTAAAATATTTTCAAAATTATCCACACAAGCATATTTTGGAAATACGTTTCTGGAAAGAGAATACGTATTCTACTGTCGTAGCTAAATGGGGTGGATTTATAGTTTTCCATTAGGATTCATTCTTGTTTGCTCAAACCTTGGTAAACTTCGCATGGTTCGTTTGGGAGAGGCGTTCGAGTAATGAGCCAACAAATCAGTAGTAAATAATGAATCGACAGGATTGCAGCTCTGTACAAATATTTTGATCGTTTGCACAAAGACCCCGTTCAGTGACACTTTCTCCCCCAAACAACATATGCTCAGCCTTTCCTCGCTAAATCGTTCTCACTCTTTCATCTGTCACAATACTGTACACTGTACACCCACAACTAACACTCAACCACCCATGAACACCATCACGCTCGCAGATCATAAAAGTCTAGTGGTTCTAAAGAATGGCACACACTTTCTCAAAGTAATGCTTTCTATTTTACTTTGTGTGGTCTGTCTTTATGGCCTTGCTCTTACTCTTGCCATGTATCGCTGCTCAAAGTACATTTTTTTGACAATTTCTCGATATATCGGTTTCCTAGCAGTAGAAACGAAATATTACTTTGAAAACATTGAAGAAGAGTAAACCCTCGTCCCAAATCGTAATTTTTATTGAAACATTTGGAACCGTTTGTAAGAAAATGGCGTTTGAGCTGTAAATGCGAAATTTGAAGTCTTCTTTTTGTGTGTATAAATATGTGAGTAATTTTGGAAAAAACAAAAGAATGCAGAAAAATGAACTTTAACGTTTTTAACAGTGCAGTTGATACGGCATTTATATCATTTTATAGGATACATAAGGCACTACCCGTACCAAAAGTTCAAAGAAAAAATTTCGAGCCGTTTTTGAGATCTTTTTTTTTGCAATATTTTGTAAATGCCCATATTGCTCACAATATTGCGCGAACACTACTGAAACTTTCTTAAAAAACATACATAACCGTAAAGAAAGAACTAATTAGTGATAAAAAAGTTTACTTGAAAAAAATCTCTATTTTCAATATTGTAGTAAGAAAATCGAACTTTCACAATTATCGAAAATTCAGTGTTAACCTTGAAAATCGGAACGATGCCACCTTCATAAGTATTTTACTTTATTTTTACAAGAAATTTAAAGAAAAAAATTGTACCGTTTTTGAGAAAAAAAATTGTCAATGCACTAGTGGATTCAAGTACCCTAAATTTAAAAAAAAAGTTTTTCAAAATCTCAAGAGGATTATTATTCTATTCATCTTATTGTCCCCTTAATTCTTAAACAAGGTGACATAAAAGTTATTTCATCTCAAAGTCAGTTTGTTATATCTAATACTGGCAATGGAACATTTAATTTCTATATGATGAACGCGAGAAACGGGTATATGAGAAATATTTACGGTTATATGACACATAATTATGAAAGGACCTGAGCTCGGGGCTCGCTGGAAATATCTTGCTTCTATCGTTAATCGCTACAAAACTGAGAAAACTACACAGAGTTTGGGCAATTGTGCAAGCAATGACGCGTAATTACTTAGTAACAAATAATGACGACGCACAATTGTGGTTCTCCCAAAATATAAAATCCCTGTTGGCACAAAGGCATTTCGCGTTAGCATTTCTCGCAACCACTATTTTGTCTTTTTCTCTCTTCCAAGTCTTTTCCCGCTCTCTTTCCACTGACCACTGTTCCAACCCCATCCCGCCATCCACCCTTCGCAGCAATACCAACCATATTTGCCCCGCCTCCCTCCCACCCGCTCGCGAGCACGATCGCCGATCGCCGCGCATGGATCGGTGCTGATGAGGAGAGCCATTATTATTGTATTAGCGGTCCATTTATTGCGTTTTTCCGCTGGTAATGAAACGCTTCGCTCGCCTCCCGGCCGCTCCGACCAGCTGCCTCCATCCCGCCTCCGCGGCCGATGTGTCTGTTTCCCTGACCCATAATCCTGCCGTAATAAATTCCCTCAATGAATGTCTCGTGTGGATTTGTGCTTTCCCAACCCGGTCGATGGTTATTAATTAACGATGCGACTATTAATCCTATTACAATAATTCACCTAGTCAATTATAATGTATCATATTGGGGCGCGTATAAAATAAAATTGCGCTGAGTGCTTAATTGGTCGGGAGAACTGAAGCGTTTGGTAGTGGTTATTATTGCCTCTATATTGTCCAATTTGTTGGTTTCCTATTTCTGAGTTAATAAAGTGAATTGTTCGTTTTCGATTTGTTTAATGGTGTAAGCCTATCGTTCTTTAATGTATATTGTGACACAATATTTTTTAACTAATGTTCGGGCGGGCTTTATGATTTATGCTTATAATAGTTCAAGAACTCAATACTTTTCTATATTCCATAATGAATAAAAATTTAACATGCAACTTGGATAGAGTTGTAGTGGTACACATGTCTCAATTCAGACAGACAGTAATGGTGTAATTAAAAGACTTCTGTCAAATCTAGGTGCGAGGAAATATATTAGTTTTTATGTAGTACCGTATTTGCAGATTTTTGTTACTGGTTCTCTGAGAAATATCATAAAAAAATATTTCCGTACATTTTAATATACATTTGCCGTATACCACAACTTCCATTTTGAAAAAATCACAATCAAAAGCACTAACATTATTTCCTTATTGAACATGTCAAATATCATAAACTGTTGTGCACAAACTAGCCAGATATGCACAACATAAAAATAGTAAATCTTAACTAATATTCAGCTTCAAATAATATCCAACCTTAACGAGCTTGAACAGGTCTGCATTAATCTACCTCGGCTAAACAAAAGTGGTTTAAAGAAAGAGAGCGGGTGACGGTGTTGAGAGGGGAAAGGGGAAGAGAGAGGGGTAGAGGGAGGGAGAGTTTGGAGATAGCTCTAACGGTCCCAGATGCTCTATCCGTGAAGCAGCTAATATCAGTGTATTTGGCGCAGTACTACTCACGAGAGTGGCAAGTCAGAACTCTTTTTTGTTAATTATCTTTATCATCATCATAATCACAATCCAACCCTGATCAATGCCTCAGCTTCAGGGTCAGTGTTTTGTAATAAATGTGAATATTGCTGAATGCGAATCGAGTACTTATCGATAAATACAGTTTTTACCAACGAACATAAAGGGTAGTATAAAATCAACTTTGCCTCCCTTAGTAAATGAAGGACAAAAATACAGTCAATAAATTAAAAAAAAAACTATTTAAATCAATATTACCTAAGACATTATTGTCGCCCTGGACGTCGAATAGAAAAGATTACACGACACAACTACTCGCACGTCACAGCCCCCGTGTGCAAACTCGAGGTCTCGGGCAGATGAAACTGAGCAGCGCAGAATCCTGGGTGAAGGTAGCGGGGCGCTGCCCGGGAGCAGAGAGGGTTTCCGCGGGCGGCGGTGAAGGTAGCGGCGACGCGTCTGCGGCGGTGTTAGCGACTCGCTGCCCTGTGCTTCCGCATTTGCGTGCGGTTCCCATTCCCTTTCCAGGCCCTTTCCTGCCTTGCCCTGCCCTGCCCTTTCGCCGCCCCCGACCTTCGCCCTAATTGGATTCCCGACGGAAGCGCCGTCAACCGCCGCGGCCGAGCAGTTTTCACCGGCCTACTCGCCCTCGCCCTCACCTCGCCCTCGCTGCCCCTGGCGGTCGGCTCGGCTCATCCGCGCGCCCGTTTGCCCGCTCGTGTTCGTCCGACCACGCGCCCTTTCACCCACACGCCCTTTCACCCACACGCCCTTTCACCCACACGCCCTTTCACTCATACTTCTTGCCACACGCCCCGTCCCTTCACCTACTCGTCCACCCACCCGTTCGCCTGCTTTGCCTGCCTACCAAGCAGCCCGCCTGACCCTACATCACGACAGTCCACCCGCCCACCAGCCACCAGCCCACCAGCCCCAGCTCCAACCAAGGCCCACCAGCCCACCAGCCCACCAGCCCACCAGCCACCAGCGCCACCAGCCACTAGCCACCAGCCCACCAGCCCACAGCCACCAGCCCACCAGCCCACCAGCCACCAGCCGCACGCAGCCCACTAGCCACTAGCCCACCCGCGCCCTTGCGTCCAAGACGCTAGCCCCCAACCCACCTCCGAGACGACACCAGCCACCCCAGCCAGACCACCAGCCCATCCACCCGCCCATCAGACCCCCAGCCCATTTCACCTGCTCAACAGACCACCATACATCCAGACCATCCGTCCGCCCGCCCTTTCGGTCGTTCGCTTGTTTGTTTGTTTGTTCGTTCGTTCGTTTGTTCTTTCGTTTGGTCGTTCTGTCCGTTTGTTCGTTTCTGATCATTCCCCTGCCAGCTCTACGACCGCCCACACGTGCCTCTCCCCCTGTTTGCTTCCTCACCCTATCGCTTTTCCGTCCACTTACTCACTCCCTGACTCGCCCGCCCCTCCCTCGTCCGCCCGCGCGCTCATTCGCCCACTTGCCCCCGTGCCCTTTGGCTTTGCGTCCTCTTCGCGTGCCATCTGTGGTCACTTTGCTGACGTCCTAGCCCTGCCCGACTAGACCGGCACCTCACTCGGGCGCCGCCACGCTTCACGCTGCGTTCCATTGTATATGGCACAAGGAGCCAATCGCGCATTGCTTCGTGTGAATGCTGTTCTCGACCCTTTGAACCTTTCAATGTCGTCTCGTTCACTGCCATTGATATCTTATCACCATCTTTCCTCTAAGTGCGAATTACACGACTAAGAGTTTCTAAACAATAACAAAGTGATTCATTGTAAAGGGTGAATTAAAAAACAAAATCCAAAATGGAATGGGAATATACGATTATTTAATATTACTATCGCTAAAGTAAAATATGCATTGAAATGTGCAAACTCTAAAAAAATTATATAACACTGCTCAATAAAAGCAATACAGAAGGTAACTGTTATTGAGATGCTAATTCCTTCTCTCGTTGCTTACCACGCGATTCAAGGCTTAATTTTGGTTTTGTATCCAAGCGTCTTCATATTTCCAGTGCCGAACGCTCCCAGTGTTTTAGCATCCAAATTTCGTGCAGATCTTCAGCAAGAGACCACTAATAGTCTCTGTATGACACTTGTCGTGGCTTTGTCTTCCACTGCTGCGACCGGCACGCCGTCACTAAATTCCCTGTAATGTTTCTTCTCGCTCATCGCTCTTATCATTCAATTCTTGTCACCTTCTGTGCTAGGCTCACCTTTGCTAATCCTTCATTCACTTCTGTGCCTGCCTCATTCTCCCCTCTCGATCCTATCTCATGCACCGCCTTCTTTACAATCTCTTACTCCACTGTTTTACCATCTCCACTACCACCTTCATCATCTCCTTCACCAACTATTCACAATCTCTTCCAACATATTTTTACCATTTCCTTGATTTTCTCCACCCCTATTTGTAAACCCTCCCTCTATATCTTCTCCACTCCTCAACTGTCATCCTCGTATACTCTACTTCTTCATACCGCCCCCTCTTTCTTTACTATCTCCTTCAACACTTTAACAATTTTACTCCTCCAACAATCTTTACTTCTCCACCACCACCACCACTATAATTTTCTACATCACCACCTGCACCATCTCCTGTACCTTCATTTCTTCCATTTCTTTCGTCTTCTTCTCCTTCACAGCAATCTTAATGCCTGCACCACCTTCTTTAACATTTTTTCCTTCACCACCTCTACCATCGTCTCTATCACCTCCTCTTCCATCTCCTCCACCACTGTTTCTACAATCGTATTCACCTTCTCCTTCTTCACTACAATCTTCATGCTTGCACCACTTCGTCTAACTTATTTTCCATCACCATCTCTCTCATGTCCCCCACCACAACTTCTTCCATATACTTCACCTTCTTTTCCTTCACCCTTATCCCAATTGCCTGTACCACCTACTCTACACTCTTCTTCTCCCCCAACTCAACCATCTCTTCCACCTCCTTCGCCCCCTCTACCATGTCCACCAACACCTCCCCTATCTCCTCCATCACCACCACAACCTCCTCATCCTCCGTCACCACTTTTACCACGTCCTCCACCAAAGTCTCTGCCATCTCCCCCACCACCTCCACCATATCCTTTACCACGTCTACCATCTCCTACCCTTCCTCCATCACCATCACCCCCCCCCACCACCACCACCAACACCACCACCACCAACACCACCACCTTTACTATCTCTTCCGCCAACGCCTGTGCTGACGTATCCTGCTCGTCCACCACCTCTACAGTCGCCGTTACACTTGCGGATTCTCCTCCCGCAAGTGCCGCCGCGGCTGCCGTCTCGTGGGAGCGAATTTGGCGCTGCCCAAGCGACCGCCCGCGAAACCCTTTCAGCGCGCGGCACCTGCCCGTGACGCGGCCGGCGGCGGAGGCGGAGAGGAAAGAACACAAAGGGGGATTCCAAAAATCTTCGACCGGCGGAATTTGAGTAGATATTCTACTAGGTTTTTCTTTAAATGTTTTTGTGGTCACTAAATGTGAGTGGAATGTCATAAGTTCGGGATTTAATGTAAAAAAACTAGATCTTGCTGATATTCTAACACCTCTGAATAAATATTGCCAACTTTTAGAGCATGTAAGGAAGTTGAAATCACTTTTTTCCATTAAGCATGCCATGCGATATTTTATAAATACACGTTACACAGGTGGCACCTGCCCCTTACGATACGCAACCCATCGTGCACATCCAGTAATAACTGCAAGTAGAATTTTTTTTTTCAAATCCCGAATATTAATATTAGGTTTGTTTATATCTATCCTACAATGAGAATGGTCGTTCAATATTGGATACTGACTTGAGGCGTCACCGGGTTCTGTGAGTGTTCGTGTCCTTTTGAGCATAAGGCATTGCCGATCTCACTGTGCCGTTTCAGATATTATGACTTTGTTAGGATTGGACAAACTAAGACGATATGATCAGTAGTTTCTCGCTGCATTATTATTATTATTATTATTATTATTATTATTATTATTATTATTATTATTATTATTATTATTAGTACTCTTGTATCTTGTATTCCGGTGTATTGGCTTCTCATTTTCAACGAACGTAATCAACAGCATTTAATCGGTACCAAATTAAAGAACGTAATTCCGAAGACTTGTAGATTTGTTTTCATGGTGTAAAATAAATACTTCCATTGTTAGAGCAAAATGTGATTGACTTCTCACTGAATTAACAAAGAGACAAAGGGTAGTAATACAAATTACAATAAAAAAACTAATAATACATTGGAAGAAGACTATTTGGCGCGTGTGACCGCTCGTTGTGAGGACAGTTGCCGGTCCGAGGGCGGCGAGCAGCTGGCAGCAAACGGAGGGGACGCCCGGGAAGGGCTCCCTCTTGAGAACGCGGCGGCGGCGGCGGCGGCGGCGGCGCCCCTCGTCCGCCGCTTTTCTGCGGTTTCTCTGCATGTTCCAGTGGCGCTGCCTTGCGGTGGCCGCGCGGCCTTTGCGCAACTCGTTACCTCTCTCCCCCTCCCCCCCCCGCACTCGTTTCCTGCTTCGCGTCCATCGGCGCCCCCTGCGCTTTGCTTTCATTTCTTTGCTGACGCTCCCCCAGCTGGGGCAGGAGACGGAACGCCTGTGTTTGATGTCCCACAGGTGGATGGAAAAATTTAATAAAATAGTTTCATAAAACGGGGAACGAAAGTGACGTTGAATACCGCCAGCAGCAACTTTTTTAAAATTTTTAATTTTAAAGTTAATTTACTAGTTTTGCTGCGTGCTATTTTGTAAATTATTTTCTGTTCGTGTGATAATTTCATTTTTATTTCCGACGAGTTCGTGAATGATAAAACATTTGGTGTTGGATGTTGCCGTTGAATTAAATATTAAATGACTTGATATACTTTAATAGCGTTTCATTAAGGCTCATCAAAATGTGGGACGAATATTAAAATATAGTTTCGCAAAATTCTGAGAACATTTGATGATACCAAATTCAAGCTCATCTTGGTAAGTTGGGTTTAAAAAATTTTATTCTAAGACCTCAGTTACAGAAAGTGTTTGTTACATTTAATAAAACATTTCTGTGCTAGAAAAGTTGTTTGGGATAGAAAATCGGTGAATAGAAAAGGAGGACTTAGAAAAAAAATGTACTGGTTGATTACAAATGATGTTTCATTCCCATTAGCTTGTAGGCAGTCTGGCAGTCAGCGATCAACCATTCTGTTTCCCCCGCATCTTCGTCGCATCCGCGCCGACGCGCCGCATCGTCCGCGCTCCATCACCCACCGGAGACGCCTCACGCTCAGCCCTTCCGGACCCCTTCAGGGCGCGCCCCCTCGGTGCCTCCACCAGCACCGCTGCCCCCGTCGCGACATTTTTGTCACCAGCTACACCTTCGCCATTTATGCTGACACCTCCCCCGCCTCCTCTCCTCGTGTCCACTAACTCCACACTCTGCTGCCTTCACTGCCGTCCCCGCCACATGCGCAGCTGCCGTTACATTCCCCGCCTTTTTCGTGTTCGTTGTCTTCCCCACCTTCCACATTTTCCCCATCGTCTCTGCCTCTTCAATCGCCTCCACTATCTCTACCGCCACCACCGTGGGAACAGCCTCGCACGCCTACCACGCATTCGACGTCTCAATCGCTTCCCACGCCATCCACGACTCCACCGTGTCACCTTCACCACATCTTCGCCCGCAACAGCAGCCGCTGCTGCATCTGCCCCTGTCGATATTACTCCGTCAAGTTCCATCTTTTCTCCATTTTCCAACATCTCCGACACCAACCGTTGCCAATTTTCTCTCATATATCGCCACCCCCGTCCATTACCAGGCTTTCATTGCTTCTGCAGCTGCTATTTCACAATCGAACCACTCTATGACACGACTTTTATCACCACCCTCTCTAACAACTCTTGATCCGCCATCTCTACCCTTGCGTCCGCTACTGAAAAAGCAAACCCCTTCATTCATACCACAACCATGTCCACTTCCCCTAGCCGCTGCAACACCAACCTCCTTCATTGCTGAGATGTCCACCACGAACGCTTCTGCCACACCCACAACCACCGTCGCTTACCCCAGCGGCTCAGTGTCAGGGTCGCGTCGCTTGCCGCTCTGCCACTTGTCATCGCGACGAACCGCTTTCCCCCCTCCTCTGTGGAGTGGGAGGGGGAAGGATCGCTCGTGACGTCGCCGGAAGAGGAAGCGGCGTGCGCGACCACTGCGGCCGCCGCCGCCGCCGTCGCGGGCTGCTCCCCGCTATTGTGAAGTGGTAACCAATATCCGGCTGAGAAATTGACGTAATATCCGCTGTTCGACTTGAAGTAAGATTAATAGCCGGCGCCGCCCGCAGAGCGCTGTCGGTCGCGAAGCACCCTCGCCCACACCCCGACGTCCGCCCACGCCGCCGCGCTCACCG
>BOPP01000185.1:567873-620175 GCA_017312745.1 Gryllus bimaculatus
CCCCCCACACGCCCTTACCCCGCGCTTCACAGTGCGCTGGTATTTCTGCGTCTGCGAAATGCTAGGAGAAAGCGTGTGGTGTGTTGCTCCTCTTGAACAAGGTTTTCGTCTTAAGGTGTACTCGTCTTCTGGCGGTAGGTTCCACCTCTGTTCCTTTTTTTCCTTATCTGTACATATGATATGTTTTCCGCGTCTTTGATGCGACGGAGATACCATCTGGGGTGAATACCAGAATTCGAAAATTCATAGTACGTTTGGATGTAGGATTTGTAATGGCCCTAGCCAATAGTATCAGGTAATATAATTTATATATGTAACAATTACCTATTATATAAATAAGTAAAATTTACGGTGGAGAACGATTATGATATGTCCAGAGAAATGGAAAACATGGAGTGAAGAAGAACGGACGGGGACTAATCGAAAGAGAAATCCACAAAAATAGAATTAATAGAATTATTATCAAGTGAAATATCTGGAAGAACGAAAACAGCATAGTTTGGGTCTGAGACTAGTGAGGAATAATAAAATGAGGGGGAATGACTGAAGGTTGACAGACATTGGCAGCTGAGAGGTGGAATGGGAAAATACCGGCGAAAGGACTGGAGAAAAGGGACAGTTCTGGTGGCGACACGCGGTGTGGGCTATGTGTAAATGCGTAAGCTGTCAATATAAGAAGGGTTCTCCCTCGGAAGGGGAGACGCGCGGGAGAAGGTTGAAGGACTTAAGGGGATGACCAGGGTGACGAGGGGGAAAGGCGTAGCGAGGGCGCGGCGACCGGATTGCAGAGCAATGGAATTTTGGAAACGAAGAAAAGATGACTGTGTAGGCCAGAGCCCCGGGGGCGAAAGACAATGAAAGTCATTAGAGCGGAGCAACAATTAATTGCGCTAGAACGATGATAGCGACACAAAACTGTGAATAATAGTACAACAGGTGCAATTAGACCAACTTTTAGGTGATGAAATATCAGAATTAATGAGACTGTGTTGACGAAATTGAGATATTGAAGAGGTTGAGATATTGTCGGCGTGGACGGGATTGTCAGGGCGGACAGGATTGGGTGGATAATATTGTCGAGGTGGATGGTATAGTCGGGATGAATGGTACTGCCGGGTGAACGATGAGTGGTAAAGTGGACGACGATGGTACAAGGATTCGATTAATTGACGAGTGTGACATGACGAAGGTTTTTCTGGCATCCATCCGTCACACACAGACTACTGTATATTTTCGGAGGTTGAGTAGGTTGTCGGAGAACAATAGATTGATAAAACCGCTCGTATCAACTTCTCCAAACAAACGGGGGCGCCGTTGAGCGAAGCATTAAGAGAGTGTCGCAACGGGGTGGAAAGCGGCGCGGTTCTCAACAAGCGACATGTTCCTACGCTCCTCTCCCTCCCCTCCCCTCCCCTCCCCCTCATTTTTCCTCCCCTTCCCCCCGCGCGCGACGATGCGTCGCCGCCACCGCCATCGCCGCCCTCGCCCGGAGGCGGCCGCGCGCGTGTTGGAATTCACGAGGCCTGACGGGCGGAGGGCGAGCGCCGAGTGTATTTCTCATGTTCACTGTTCGCGCGCGCACCCTCCTGCGGGCTGCGCGCCCTCCAGTGCCTTGTCTGCGTGCCGGGGGGAGCCGCAGGCAAGTCGACGTTTACGACGAAAAATTGCTGTTCTTGGATGCGAAGAATATTGCGAGAAATTTGCCTTAAAGGAAGATAAAATTATTTTTAGAAGTTGGTATCGGAGAATAACCATTATTTTGAATGGTATTTAATTTAGGAAAACGTTTCAATCAACCAAAATGTTCATTTTTATATGTTATTTTAGATTTATTTATTTTCTTATTATTTTACTTGTTTATTTATTTTCTTATTTATTTATTTACTAACTTATTTATTTATTTACTTATTTATTTATTAATGATGCAATGAGAAGTATGAGTTAGCAATAATGATGATCAGATCAACTCTTGGTCATAACTGGAGGAATGAGAGGTAGTGGAAAGGGGAGGACCTCAAGAAACACCTCTAGAGACTAATTCCGCGTGTATTGAGAATTAGCTGGTTATCGAACCAGGACTCCGGGGGTGAAAGGTAGAGGCGTTGTCAGGTGCGTCTCAATCCACCTCCTCAAATGAGAATTTTATGATAGAGTATATTGAAGAAAAAACGGTACTTATGAATTTCATCTTTTACAAAAAATAAGTGTTTGGTTGTAATTGAAAACGACAGAAACAACGAAAAAAACAGTATCTATTTGGAGTATCAAAATAATTGGCTAGATCACGGGAAATATTAATGTCTATCCTGTACGAGAGAAGATAATGTGAATATCTACGCAAGGTGCTACACAAAGGCATATGGGGAGTATAATAGACCTAGTCATAAGACATTGGGGGAGTTGGGGGAACAACATGGGTGTTCTTATTTCCAAGTTATGAGGATGAAATAAAGAGGGAGGGATCAGTAAAAGGAGAAAATTTTCTTTAACCTGAGATACGTTCATTATTTCTTTAATATCATAACTATATGGGGTATTTTTAGAACATTATAAAGTTAACAACTCTGAACACTTGTACATAATAAATTGCGCGTGGGAAAACTTTAAACCAATACTCTGGACACATCTGAGCTAGTAGACAACTTCTGGACAAAAATAACCAGGCATGGTATACCGGGAAACCAGAAGGCCGGTCGCGTGCATTTCCCTTGTACTTTATTTATCCTGGAGGTTGAACGCTCGCCGGGGACGGAGACGTCTGAATATTTGTTCATCACTTGTTACCAAAAAACAACATTAATTCACCTTTCAAAACAAGGCTGTACCGTCGGAAAAGTTACTTCCCAACGAACTTCTGGAATTGCTCTGAAAGTTGACTTGTAGGCAGCCGATGCCACTCCCACCACTACGTCTCCAACAGCAGTTCATCACCACCAATGCCACTTCCCCCGTCACAAACTTCTGTGACCAGTGTTGCACCTACTGGTGATAAATTATCAAGTTGGACGAGTTCGTGTATGCATCTCCTTTTCGCGTACGGATATTAGCTTGTGAAGGCGTTGACTTCTGCGTTATGTTAAAAACATTGTCTTGTCGCGTGCGTAATATTAATTTAAATGAACAGTTTTGCTTCTCACGTTCTTTTTATATTCTATAATTAGATATTAATTAAACGTCCACAATCAAAAGCCCTGTATTCGGCATTTGGTATCGGTGAATAAGAGCAAATGAGCTGTAATAGACTACTGATGTCTTTCTTCAGATGCTTTATCATATTGTTGCTGTAACAACGTTGTCCGTTTTGGTGCGATGCATGTGACGTGTAACGTGAATTGTGAAACAAGTTCAAATTCATACATTAACACGTCCAATTCCTGTTCACCGACGGTAATAGTGAATACGTGTCTGAAAGTCATGTGCATTTCGCAGATCTGAATTTCAAAATTCCTTGTCTCTTTCCTTTCATTTTTATTTTTTTTTAAACATTGTAAATAAAATACGAACTTTCTTTGAATGTACATTTCTTTCTATTTTCTGTGTTTAACTTATCTGTACTGGCATATAGGCACATATTTATTAGTAAAGATTTACCTACTTTCTTCGTTGCATTTCATTTAATATTGAATTTCATGTAAAAATATATCACCGTTAAGTAAACCTTGGATAAATCAGTTTGTTGGACAAAATATGTAAATTTTGTGATTTTGGGCTAGATGATACGTCAGCTGCATGATGACTAGTCAATAAAAAGCGAGGAAAGTTTAGGCGTACACTGGACAATCGAATGTTGGTGGAGGTTGTAGAGATATCACATTTGAAATCTTTAGAAAGTTTACCCCACTATCCTAAGAACCATTCAGCAAACATAAAATATAGTAGTTGCATAGAAAACATGTTTTGTTGTTTTTATTCTCCAAAATAAATCTTCCTTAAATGGAGTTAGTCTGCTTATAGAATTATCATTGACAATCATGTCATTCTTGAAAGAAAGATTGTGAGTTCACTCGAGATCTCAATGAGTGGACCGCTATTTGTGTTTGTAGAAAAGAACTTGACTCCTGCATCAGCAAAAATGCTGATAAAGAAAACCACTCTAAAGCTACCCAAAAAGTATCGTGCACATTGTTCAGAAAACATCAGATAAAGTACTCTCTTATAACATTGCAATAAATTAAATGTTTTAATAAATGTAGTTTTCACAAATACTGCATCAACGTATATACTGTTCTTTACAAACAAGAATATCAAAATAGTTTCTGTTCCATAGTTCCTCTCGTAATTAGCAAATATTTGCCATCAAGAGGCCTGTTCATTGAGCGTTGCTGTTGCACGTCGTCAGCAAATGTAATAATTGAAACAGAGTATGAGAGTTTTATTCGGTATGCGCAGTATTAATAGAGACCGAACAACACTAAAATATTTGCATTTTAAATAAAAATTTAATCTCTATTATTGTTTTAGAATTTTTTTGTGTTCCTCGCTATCTCAAGAAAATCTTGACACTTCTCAAATGGCAGGAGAGTGCCAATTTTTAGTAAGATATTGAATTTCTAGTAATAAATTAGTAACAAACAATAATATCTATTTCGGTGTGTTTTATAAGAAAAAAATACTTTGCTCCAAGTAGTGAACACAGTACAATGCTTATATATATATATATATATATATATATATATATATATATATATATATATATATATATTAATGTAACTTTTTTTTGCGAGTTAAACCAATCACTTGATTCGCGTTCTGTATACATTCTAGAAACTGCATTGATCTAGTCTTACAATATCACATTTCTCAACATATACCTCCGACAGCAGCGCCGTATCGGTTCTGGTTTCTCACCGCCTTCTATTAATCTTCCGCCTGAAGTATATTTACCATAACTCGGACGGGTTCAGTGCCCGGCAAAGCTCTCTTGATCGGTCCAACGTCAAAAGCGGAAGCGACGGTGGGGTGATATCGGCGGGGTTGAGAACACGGGAGACGGGGTGGGGGGCAGGAGCGGAAGCTAGATCGTTGGCGACAGCCTCCGCGGGCCCTGCGTCGCACACAGCGCGAAAAAAAAGACAAGCGATGGGCGATTGATTATTGATTCCCCAAAATGGCGGTGGCGCGGCGCCCGTCAGCTCTTTCGGGGGCCCGAACGCCAACGCCCGCTGCGGCGCCTCCCACGCAGTTTTGGATCTTCCCACAAGAAGACCCCGTGCACGTTCATTTGCTTTCACTCTGAACTTTTGAACTAGCTCTCGGAGCTCCGTGACACATTATTCAAGAGAGTACAGCTGCTTCATTGGTCGAGTGAATAAAGAACACAGTGCAAGAGGAGAGTTATTGCCTTCTTCTCCGTCTTCATCATCTTTCATCATCATTCTTCCTTTCTTCATACTTCTCCTTATTCTTTAGTGTCGCATATAATATTATTGCACAACAATTGCAATTTATCTACAAAACAAAATCGTGTAGCGCAACCAAGAAGACTACTTTTCAGTAAGAATTTTCAAATGTTTTAAATGCTTCTGTAATGTTTTGAGTCATCACAACGCTGTACTTCTTTAGTTTCTCCATAAAATGTCGGCGCGGTAAAAAAAATATGAAAATATACACTTATATTTCAGAAATATTTATTTTAACTGATTACAAATAGTAGCATTTCAAAAGTCAAATAAAGAACAGTAATGTTTTATGCTTCATACATATTTGCTTTCCTGACATGATTGAAAAGATTTCTTCTTATATTCATCCAAATACATTATGTGATTTTTCTGTTTCATTTGAACTGGATATGAATAAAAAATAACTCTCTTTACGTAAAGTCAGTTTGTTGTGACGGGACAGAAAAACTTAATTGTATAATGCAATCATAATTATTTTAATGACTCAAATTGTTCGAAGACTTCTCATCTCAAACGGGAATAAATTTAGGTCTCCTGCTTTAGGCAAAACTTTTCTAACCAATATTATTGAGACTACTAGCGCTTCGACACTTTCATAGACCTGTTGAATTGCCCGTTATTGATGAGTTGCATTGCCTTGTATGAAGTATCGAATTTATTGTATTTCAAACTCTCCCTGTCTTATAATTTTACCAATTTGCAAAACGTATATAAAAATTAAGTTCTTATTTTTAATACGAATTAATGTACGATGATGTCCTGAAATAAAAATATTTCTGAATGTGTAATAAAATGTTAACATTAAGGCTTCAAAGTATATCACTCATTCAATTGATACGGTTGATTGATATTGTCTTTATTCATAGGCACAACAGCTTTCACAAATTAGCTTAAATGCAAATACCAAAGCTGTTCACTTGATCTGCAATTTGTTTAGTTTCAGAGAGTACAATATCATAAACAGTTTCATACCTTGTTCAGAACATTTATCAATTGTGTGAAATTCGTTGTTCTATCCGACGATAATTAATCTCGTGTTATATTTAGGCTGCCTTTTCAATTGCGGTTGTTGTATAGTGCAATTGGTTTCTGCGGTTATATCGTAGAACGTCCGGTTATAGCGTTCAGGAGCTATTCAGAGAGCGGAACGTATATGAGAGGCAATTGTGAGGCTTGCGTGTTCCAAACTGTTTAATCCGCGAATGAATTTCGCAGGAGTTCTAAATGAAGTGATCTTTCCCGTGGAAAAGGAATGAAATCAATTAATGGCGTGTGCGAAAAGACTTCATCGCATGTACAAAGTTGTTCTCTCTGCTTGGAAATAATTTTCAGTATGAAAAAAATAAAAGGAACTTCTTTCTCAAATGGTATCGCGCGTTAACTATCCACTCGGTATATACGACGTGCGTAAAATGAAAAAGAATGCGTTTTCAACCGGTGAGTGGTCTGTAACAGGTATTTGAATTCTTAGCCAACAGGTGTAAAAACAGTAATAGTGCCATTAAATTCTATTCTCTGCTGAGGTTCAGTTCAATTCTCACTAGGAAAATGAATTTCACAATGTCAAGTTCAATTGTTTCTATTTAAAAGTGATATTACGATTAAAAAGCTATATTCCAATTTCCAAAAGTTGGCTTTCTGTTAATTTGCAATTGCGAGGATTACGGTGTATTTTTGAAATTAAGTCACTTAATTCTGAAACTGAAGGTCAACTCGCCAAACTAAACGACCTTAAACTGATCGAAATAAAATTAGTTTTCCTTCCAAGCGATCCTTGCACATGATGGTATCTATCTATCCATCTATCTAGCTTCGTACCTACGGAAGTCGTCACTGTGTCTACACAGGGCAGTAAAAACATCTTGTTTTTCTGGGCCATTCAGAACGCCACCTCTTTCCACCTGCAGCAGCAGCAGCGGCGCGACGGTACCTTGCACTTGTCGTCACCGACGCTCCCCCCCCCTCTCGTCCCGCCGGCGTCGTCGTCCGCTTCCGCAATTTGTCAAACTGTTTGCGAACTCACTGGCGCCGAAGGACGGGTCGTCACGCATATCGATTGCTCCAGAGGCTCCGCCGCCTCCGTCGCCGCCCCCCGTGACGCGCGCGCACCTGGTGGCCGTGCTATTAACAATCACTTAGGCTCGCGCCCGCCGCCCCCGCCACCTCCGGCACGCGAACTTGCAGAATTTCCATTAATAACGCCCACTTTTTTCGCACGGGCACCAACTCCTGTTCTTCCTCCTCCCACTCCCATGCCCCCTCTTCCCGCGGTAGTACCAACTACTGCGAGGGCGGCCGCCCACCAGCCCGCCTTGGCCGCCCCCGTTGCTGCCGGAAGCGGGCGGTAGCGAACTTTGTTTCGCCCCGCCCCCGCGCCCGCGCCGGCCGCCATCCGCCCTAATTGTGACCATCAATCATCGCCTTCTGGTAATGAATGCCCGGCCCATGTCGTGGTTGCGGATGGGTCCGCTGGGCGGGGGCGGGGGGTGGTGAAAAGTTTGCTCTGTCTTCGCGCCGGCCGCCTCCCCGCTTCTCGGCCCCCGCTGCCGCCGCCCCGAGTCCCCGCTCTGCCTGGCCGTTCGTCTTCGTCCCCCTGTCCCGCACGTCCTCTTCCTTCGGTGGCCGCGGGGTGTATTAATAGCCTGGTCCGCAGTCGACCGCCTTCTAAGTTGCTGGGAAGAAGCACTGTACAGTTCTTTCATGCAGACGTTCAAAGTTGTTTGCGAATGTGTAGAAAGAATAATGCGACTAGGTCTCCTAAAAAGCAATGAAGTACTGAAACACACATCGTGTTTCTAGTAACACCTGAAATTTTATAATACAATTTTCCAAAATTTTTATTTTCAAAATGCGAAAACATAACTATAGAATTAGATTTCACTAGAAACATTGAAATTTAATATAAAAATGCCCGTCGGCTTTAGGATTTCGATCATGTGTCCTGAGAGATCAGAAGTTCAAACGGCTATGAGCGGTGACGATGGAATGACACTGTTAATAATCGGGTGAATGTGGTTTAGCCAATGATAAAACGAAAGGCTCATGATATAGGAGAATCCTGTTGGAATCTGTCGCAAGACAACTTTGCCTACCATAAATTCTCCACAGATTGATTGCCATATGAGCAGCGATTCATGAGCTTGCAGGACAGCGAAAGTCCTTCACAGTACACACAGTGTGAGTAGCCATATTCTGTGTACACTACAGCGTTAACTTTTGTAAATGTTATTCTAACGGCATCATAATGGGCATTTTTTGACTGATCATTTCAAAGAAATTTATTACGTCGGAAATAAATTGGAAGTTATACTGCTCCAACTAATCGGGATATGTTTTTAGATAACATAAAATTTCCATGAGAAGACAAATTGTGACATTGTTATATTCGTTAACTAAACAGCAAATGGTGTGAATGTATCGGAGGCAACCTGTTAATTTTCAAATTGTAGGCATACCATGGATGGTAATATTTTCTCGACTTCCTAATCAAACTTACAACTTTTGACACCTTGTTTGCATTGAAAGACCAAGTAGAATAATTTGGTAGTAATAATTCATTATAACATAATAACAATAATAATAATTATAAAGTAGCAAAAATAATTAGCATCTCTGTGATATTACTTGTAATTGATTTTACAATGTTTTTTCCTCTTCCAAAATAGTCATGTTAAAGAAGCACTTAATTGTTAATAATAAACAATTACAATAATAATTTAGATGAATGTTACATCACTTCAGATTCGAATACAAAATATAATTCTTTTTCATTTATCTTGCATATCAAAATTAATTTTGTAATCTTGTATTTTTTCATTTCATCAGGATACTGGGTTTCCTTTCTCGAAAAATCGTTGATATCAATTTATATAATGCAATTTGTTTGTTTTCGAATATGGCTGGAGTTTGGTTCAAAGGCTCTGCTTTGTTGCTTTCCCTACTGAGCATTCGAACTTCGTTTCTGGTGCCACTTCAGGATTCCGATTTCTTATCCGCGCCGTTCACCGACGCTCCCCTTCTCCAATATGACAAGTTAATTGAAGACTTTTCAGTCGCTTAACAAGGGAAAAAGTATTCATCTGCCTTATTAGATAGCCCGATACTTTCACGAAGATCCCTTCTTTCCTCTCTGGGGACACTCTGGGAAGTTCTTCATTTGCGGGATAAGGTGGGGGCAGAAAGAACAGGGGACGGGAAAGGGCTGTGGCAGGAAAGGACGGGGCGGGAATGACGGTGGAGATAAAGAACGGGAGGAGGGGGTAGGAAAGGCTGGAGAAAGAGAATGGGGAACGGGAAAGGACAGGGTGTGAGAGAACGGGACGGGAAAGACTTGAAGAGGGGACAGGAAAGGAGGTTGAAAGAAGCGGAAGACGGAAGGCTAGAGTAGACGGTGAAACGTGCGGGTTCTAGATAGAATGGAAGAAGCGCCGGGGAAACGAGAAAGGAACGGGGATTGAAAAGGAAGGGGAATTGAACGGAAGGATTTGGAAAGTACGGAAAATGAAGAAAGACGGGAAAGGGCGGGGAGCGGGTAAGAATGGAGAGACGAGGAAGGACGAAGGACGGGAAATGATGGGCGGGTGGGAGAGGTGTGACCATCGCTTCCCCTCAGATTTCCTTGAATGTTATTTTTGTGGCGTGCTTTCGGACGCTTAGTTTTGATTCGTTGGGACGTAGGTGTGAACCTCTTTATTTACTTCCAAACACCAACTACGCACATCTCACAACCGCGATGAGAAGAGATGTTTAATACGCTTGTGAATGTTCTGTGCAATGTAACCATTAATCATCACTAAATGTTGCTCTTCTTTACGAGTAAAAACCTCCCAGAGAAATCCATTGAGATGCATATTTGATAATAGTAGCTGAGCAATCTACAAGTTTTTAACAAAATAAATTTGGTGGACTTGTAATGAATACTAAAGAAACTGAAATCTCATCATTAATTGGCAATAGCTTTTATCGAATAATTTAACTTGAATATTTTTGTTAATACAAATAATTCTCAAAAATACATAACTAATTCTTGTGCTTATCACGATTGTGAATGACACTTTGGAAATACTTTCTGGTCGGTGATTCAGATACAAATCATTTTAAGATAATTGAATGTTTTATTTTAGATTTGTTGAAATTTTTTTTTTCTAATATAATTAATTTCCCGAAGATAAAGAGAACTCTAGTGTCTGGTTCTAGTTGTTTACTGAGCATTAAAACTATTAAATGTATATCTCTTTTATTATTACTAAATCGTAAGTTTCGTGGATCAAGTTACTTTAATTCCCTTCAATATTTATTTTGATATAATTAATTTTCTTTGATTATCGAGAATTGCGGTCTTCGTTGATTCACACTTCTCCAAAATGTAACACAGAATTTATACGTTCTAGGCTTATATAGAGCCCTCCTCCTCTACCCAAAGTCTGGCGATTAATTAAATTTTCTAACAGATGAATGAAATTTTCAATAAGGTTCTTTTTAATCCTTTTAGCTCCCGCGACCCACGTCGGTCGGTCTGTAAGCAGAAGGGTAGTACAGTGAAAGGGTTGATGCAAAAGAACTCCCTACTAGGGTGAGGACGATTCAGAAAACGTGGCCTAGGGAAAGAGACGTTAGGGGAGGAAAGAAACCGATGGAGGGTTGATTGCTCAGGGTCTAGGGAAGGCGAGGATTAGGATGATTTGAAGAAATGTGCTGAGTAAAAGGAATTAAAACACTTGTTCGTGAAATTGGTCGGAAATAATAGACAGTTTTCATGTTCTGCGATGTTGGAAAGTTAAGCACTTTAGTATTTGTAATAATGTGCGGGGACAACTTTTCAAATTAATGTGTCAGATGCAGACAAAGCTACGTACAAAGCACATAGCACACACGGTTTAAGATTTGTGTTTGTGTGTGGGAGTAGTCGTTCAACGTTATATGAAAATGTATCATTTCTTCTTTTAATAAATAATAAAAACTCAGACAACTTTAAGATCGTATTGTCGGTTACACATTGCAGATATATGCCGATACATCTGTACTTTTAAATTGATAATTTCTGTTTTTAATTAGCCGAGATCAGTTTAATGCAAATATTTAATAATATAGTACTGATTTCCCTTATGTCGTTTTTCAACAAGTGTGTTTTCTTAGAAACCAAGATGTGTGAAAAGGAAAAACAAAAAATATAAAGAATTATATAAATGCCTAAAATTTAATTTATTTAGGTATGCTGCACTTGCTAGCACACCTACTACTAGCGGCTGACACACGAACGACAAAATGACATTCATGATGGTTTTCCGGTTTCAGAGACTATTTTTGCCTGAGAACATGAAACTTTCCTGCAAAAACAAGTATTAAAAACACGCAATGCAGAAGTAGTAATGAAGTTCACATTTTTTACATTTACAATATTGCCAATTTGAAATTAAGAAAAAATCCAAAATATGTGTTATTTCTCAACATGAAATCCTGTCAGACGAGTCTCAGGAACTTTAATTCGCACGTTTTGCATATGGAATAGCAAGAGTCATTTTGCTCCCGGTACTCTGAGAGGACATGGGAAGGAATGGGAGTTATGAAATTGTTTCATTTTACTTATTTACGGACCCTACAAGTAGAGAATGTGAAAAACATGGCCATGACTGACATTTGTTTATAACATGAAATGTTTAATACTAATTTTTGAAATGTAGTCAGAGATAAGTGCAATTATGAATAAAATCATTTTCTCTTGTCGATGATAGTATTTAATTTTACTATTTAAAATTAAAATAAATATGAGCTTGCAATCTGTATAATTCGCACATCTATATCACTTACTACGCTTTATTTTCGCCTGCCTGTCGCTTGATTTAAAGTTGCACTTATTTAACGTATTCAGTAATCAAATATCTTCATATAAATTGATTCTCAAAATTTTACAATGCATCATTTCAACGATTATCAGCTTAGGAAACGAACAACATGAAATTAAGAACATCTATATCAATAAAATTAGTAATATTAATTTGCACAATACGCATAAATGTCATCGGTGAGATCGCGGTAGAATTTTCTGTTCCGTGAGTCGGTCTTGAGTTAAGGCCCGAATCCTTGAAGTCCGCTTGCTGTGACCGCAATTGCATTTCGCTGTTCTCTGTGCCCGTCGCCCGACGCTTCTATCGCGGTGAAATCGCCGCCTCGCCGCCGGCGGCGACAGACGAGGCTTTCACTGCTCCACCAGCACTCCAGGGCGTAATTGCGGGGAAATGGCGTACTACTGAGGCGGTTGCGCGCTTTTGCCGACGGGGGCTGCGAACGGGACGGAGCGTGGAGAGGAGCGGAGCGCAGAGCTCGTCTGTTTGAGAGGGGAGGGATGGGGGCTGACGTAGCGGAGGAGAAGGAGACGAGTTGGGTGAAACGGAGACACGAGAGGGCGGAGGGGACCAAATGAAGCGGGGATTTGACGGTACAGAAGCAAATAAGTGAAATCTGCGACAAGTATGCACATGTAAAGGAGTATGGAGGTCTTGGATTGTTGGGGATTGTGACGCAGCGGGCTTGTGGCGGAACAGGATTATGGCGGAGTAACGATGTTCGGGTGAGCCTTAAGTGCTTATCGCAAGTCCTGGAGGGAAGAGATTACCTTACGAAATGTTTGGATAATATTTTTATGGTGTCCCAATTATGTAGGTATATTGTCAGTACGATAAAATTTTTTCGATGAAACGCTGCTGTACAATACCTTTCCTTTTATTTTTTAAATTCCGTTTTCTATGCCACGCCTATTGATGTATTCATCAACATGGTTGCTTGTTGTGATACGTATATCATATGTATTGAACCCTTCTTCTGAGCACCGCCTAGCAAAGCAGAAGTAATTATTCAATAAATATTTATAGGAAGATGAATTTAGGACAGTTATACAAATACTTTACTTTTAATTTAAATGAGTATTTTTCGTCTACAACCATGCCCTTAGTGCAGCTAGTTTCTTTTCTATTTCTTGTATACTTGAAAGTTGTTGAAACGTTGCAAGCGCTAAATTCTATTGTTTGATGGGAAATACAAATATTATTACTAATTCTTTAATATAAAAATCCATCCATTAAGAGTAGAACTCTAAAAAACATGTAAGAAGAGGAATCAACAACAAGAGAATGGAACAACGACCAGAGGAATAAGGAAAAAAAATTGAAATGAAACAAGAGAGAAAAATAAAAGGGAGGAAAATACTATCGGAATGGCTGAAAACAATATTATTGTTACGAATATATTTATTCTTAAGAGTACTTGCACGTGTAAATATTTAAAATTGGTCTTAAACCGAAACATTCCGTTATTGTATTTTGGTTGCGATCTCCGTGTTTTGAAATAAAATCACGTAAGAATTTTTTATTTGCTTTTATTGAGATCATTTCAATGAAAACAGCGTCTGTTGTAAAGTTTGCTAGACAAAGGTAGTTTCAAGTTTCAAATAGTTCACAGTGTGAAAGAAGACATTTCTCAACTTTTATATATTCCTTTGAAGCCATGTTGAAAGTAAGACGCAAATATCGCAGGTCTCGCACAAAAAACGTGTTTGCGTTTTTGCAGCACAAGACGGATTCCATCATTTGTTCTCCGTCTCAAAATATCTGTTCAGAATCGTGCATCGCAAGAAAGAATAATCGCAGCAATTTTCTTCGAACACGAACGCAGTGGTAAAATATTTTATTTCATCTCCCGCAAAAATACCACTTTTTTTCTCCTCGAAAATTAGTGGAAGTATCACAACACAAATTTTGCGGAGATTCATAACTAAAAGAGTCACTGTAAATTCTTTATGGCGTGAAAACATGCAAGGACATTGAAATTCAGATCTCTGCGTTGCCTCGACTGCTTTCGACCCTTCTTCGCCCGAACCGTAAATCTGAACACGCGTGAAACCACCTCAGCATAATTCAAGAAACACTTCCTCCCTCTCGGCTTCCGCTCCTTGTCGACGCAGCTCCCTCCTCCCACCGACCCCCTACTCCACTCCCACCCCGCCCTCTCCTCAGCCGCATTCAAAACTCCGGCACATCGTTCACAATTACCGGCAATAAAATATTCATTACTCTAAGTGAAAACCTCCGCTTCGGACGAGGCGGCGAATCGAGCACGAGGTTTTATTGAACTCACCCCACACAACCCACCCCGCCCCACGACCCTCCTTCCGTGGAAAGCGCGGTGAAATATTTTTCCGGAGAAAATACTCCGCGCTTGCAGAAATAGGGGGAAGGCGCGTTTTTCACTTGTGCTTGTCTTTTGTCGGACGTTGGTGGGAAGCTGCTCCGATGCTTGCGTGCTAAGTTGGGGTTAATAACTTATAGCGGGGGGTGAGGTGGGGGGAGGTAGCGGAGGGGTTGTGGTCGCGGGAGGGGGGAGGGGAACTGTCTGGAAGAGCGGGTAATCCGTACGGCGAGCAAGAACTCTGCTGAGCGTGGCGGCTGCCAGTGCTCAGGGTGGGCTCAGCGCCACTTGCTCCACGCTAATGCCCTTTCGGGAGACCTCGCGACGGTGTCTTTGCGGCGGCGGCGGTCTCATCCTGTCGCTGCGGTCGCGTCTCGATGGCAGCGAGCGGTGGGAACGCGGGTGGGAGGGATGTGTTAAACTGGTTTTGTTCGACAGCGACACGGAATGTGTATTAAATTGAGTGAACCCTTCAAAAGTAGCGATCTTATCGTAACGACAATAGTCGCATTAAAATACAAAATATTACAATCAAATATATTTATCTTATATTGCTAATTAATTTTTATATGATTTTATTCGAACCTTTTAAGTATATTATCACAAATCATCAATTAGTTTTTAATTGTTTCAAATGCCTAATTCTCAAAATATAAAAGTGCATATTTATACTTATTTGGACTAGTATAATATTTGTGATTATAGTTTTGACACAAAAACAAATTGTTAATTTTTCAACGTATTATCAACTATTGTTTTCACTAAACGTCTGTACCCCTTTGAATTTTTAGTGATTCATAACTCTATACAATAATGTTTGTGTTTGTAAGCGCGATTGGTAATGATTAACCCGTCGTTAGTCTCTCTGGTGAAAACTTCTAACAATTCTTTGGGTTTTGCTGTAGCATAGATATTTTTTACTACGTATAATTAACTTCTCCTCACGTGCCTACGCTTGGCCACCGCCCGTTTTTCTTATTAATTCTGTGAAATGAATCGATCTAACATCTGATATTTGATTTGCATTGGTTACCACCATTGCTTTTTAGCGTCCTATTAGTTTTCTTATTCATGGGTAATCCCATCCAATTTTTAGAATTTTATTGCGGTAAGTACATATAACTCTTCAGAGATAAGGTTAGTTAAATAAATACAAGAACTATTTACGTGGTGTAAGTAGACGTTTTGGACTGCGTGCCAAGTTTGATTCTTGAGTGCGACTTTCCCGGGCTCATGGCGTCGCTGATTGGAACAGTTATTTACTCAAACGATTATTACATTTTCGAAGGTAATAAAACATAATAATAAATGTAATGGAATAATAATGTTCAGATTTGATTCATAAAACAGAAATAAATTCACTAACGGCTGTTACAAAAATGAAACTTTTAAGGCTGTTAGAGAAAATTCCTGAGAGATACATTTTTTTGATGGACTTACGTAATGTCTATTCATCCTATATCAGACTTTAGTACGCATACTTGTAACTATTGATGGTGATAATCAGCGAGAACCTTAGTTAAATATCTCAGTCCCTGAATACAAAGCAGTGAAGATCCCTTTGTTGTACACGCTCGTACTAAAATATTGTGTGCATCTTTTTCTAGATATTAAAAAGCGATGTGATTTGAGAGGAGAAACTCACCACACGCACCGCTGCCAGTTAGCGTGATATTCGTGTGATAGTTGCTTATTATCACTCCAGAAAATAAAGACAAATATTTTTCTTTTTATTTCTTAACAATATTTATAATAAGAGTAATCATAAGTAATAAATATTTTTTTATTGTTTTAAGAAATATGTAGTTACAAATCCGCGTTGTAAGAGTTACCTCCAATTTATTTCTGGATCACTGAAGAATGGAATCGACATTTCTGTTTCACTCTTATTCATTGTGCATAGTCTTCAAGTTCCCTCAATTATCATCTTCATTATTTAATCTTCTTTCAAGTACGTTTTCCAATACCTCTCGACAAGTTTCTGTGCCTAGAAATTCAGTTTGTTCAAGGACATGAAGTAATTAACTGAAGTATATTACATGAATAGAGAATGAGTACTGGGCAGTGGTGTGGGTCTGTTCCAAACGAGATCAAAGTTAGTGCCATGAGTGAGGTAGACTATAAAAGTAGGCGCCAGAGAATTGAGTTTATTTTGAGCATATAAGCTCAGGGTTTTCTGCATTGTTTAACTGTTAGTTAGATAATTTGAACTTACAGAAATATTTGAAATCAGTATACTTAATTTAAGAAAGCAGCTAATTTAGAATATGCTACAATAATAATTATTTCCAAATAATTGAGAAATTAAGATCAAAGATAATATTATTTAGCTACTAATTGTAAGTTGACATCTTGCCTCGTAATTATTAGTAAATTTAATATCCCTGAAGAACTGTACATGATGAACAGATAGAGAATAATTTTTTTTTTAATCTAGATGTAGAAACGTCTGCGAAAAAGAGGCGAATTGCAGGCTACTTTCGGTTACAGATTTGTTTAAGACACATTTTTTCCATTACTCAATTTCATTGGAATAAGACCATTCACTCTAAAAATGTTGACCTCGTTTCTTTTCTGAATTATTCGGTCTTTAGCGAACGCCTTGGCCCCCTACAAGGGAATAAATAATACGTTTTAGCGGGCGCGTCGGGGGCCTTGGAATCCATTAACCGGCGGAGCCGCCGCGCAGCGCCGCGCCGTGGCACCGCCTTTAACGAGGCTCCACTCACAATTAAAGCCCCATTTGTTCGCCGCCGTTGGAAGACAGATTGAGATAATTATAATGAGCGTGTTGTTCTGTTCGGAATCCGCGCGTCTTTGATTAATTGTGTCGCGAGGAGGAGCGATGGGAGTTTGGGAGTGGGAGGGGGCGATGGTGTCCAACTGATCGAAATTGGCGAGGGGCTCCGCGACCTCCAGTTTGCAGGACGCGCGAAGCTCTGATTTTAGGAAATTGTGAGTTGAGAGAAACAGAAGGAATGAGAAAGTAAGGATTAACCTTGTTCAGTTTTGTGTAGTATGCAAGGATTGTTACCAACAGTGGCAAAAAACAATTTTGTAACATGTTTCCTCAATGGGTAATGAAAAAAAATCGTAATTCGTGATTTCTTATATATGTGGGAAATTGTAAATAAAATTTAATTGGAAATATTAGTTGGCTGTGACTCATTGCTTTATTATGAACACTTAGCTGTGATTTCCTTGCAGATTTTCTGTTAACTAGATCTACTCAGCTCTTTTCCTTGACACGGAGTATTTTTTCCTGTTTTATCGCTACTCTCTAGGTGCAGTGCGAGAACTGAAGAATGTACTCTGTTATTTAAAGCCAATCATACATCAATCATAAACGTCATGCAATCGAGCGGGGATTAAAGAGTACTATTGACCGTTAGTCGTATCCGCACACTTGAAAACGGTGCCATAGTACTTTGTAGCTACTGCATGCAAATGTCTCATAACGCGAGGAGAAATAACAGTTTCCTTGATAATTATAATCAAATAAAGAATTAACTCGGTTGAGCAAAATCAATGCTTCTGAAATAAAATTATTACGCTTTAAAATTAAAAAGCAATTATCAAGGCAATTTGAATTACGTTTTTCTTTCGTTCAGTATTTTTGAAATTCAATTACATAATTGTTGTCACTTTAAATCTCTGATTTATGACATGTCGAATTACACCCAGTATTGTTTTCAACATAAGAAGCACTCATTGGAATTGAATGTGAATGTATATTTTGTACAAATACACTCGAAGTTTATTAATATACTAAATATTTCAACAAAATACGCCTTCCAAATATCTGTTGTGTTACATCAGGCAACTTGAAATTTAGCGATTCACTTCGGACCATTTTATTTTTTCATTATTTTACTTTCCTTGGAGATTCTCTCTATCACATTTGGGAATAAATGTTTGCGTTGAAGAATAAATTACTTTCTCTTATCTTCTCTGAGAGACTACGAAAAATATTTGGAAAGTTTCAATTCTAGCCCTCGCATTTGTACGATTCCACATCGCAAGACGTTCCATTTATTTTTGTTCGTCCCATGTTGCAAACAAAAATCCTAGTCACATCATCGCACCGCACGGAGTCTGGCGGGCCGACAGCGGCTGTGCCAACTGCGCCGCCTGGCGCTGCGGTTGGGGAGTGTGAAATATTGGGTGCGATGATTGCCCGGCTTATCCATCTCGCCTCCATCGCTCCCCCCCCCCCGGGACTCGCACACGCCCCTGCGTCCGTTGCCGCCGCCGGTTCCGCCTTCACCATAACCGCCCCTGAAATCACTGCCACTACATCTTCCGCCGCCGGCATCACCTCAACAAACCGCTCCTTCTCTTTCACAGTCACCATCACCTCATCGGCTGTTCTCACCCCCTTCCTCCACCGTCATCACCTCAACGGCTGTCCCCGCCCCTTCTTTCACCGCCATCACATCAACGACTGTCCCCGCTCCTTCCTCAACCGCCAACATCTCAACGGCCGCCCCGCTCTTTCCTCACCACCATCACCAGTATCACCGTCCATCAGCTTCCTCATCCATCATCACCTCAACAGCCGTACCCAAGCATTTCTAACCGTCCATCATCTCAATCACCGTCCTCGTTCTTTCCTCACTGCGTTCACCGCAACCTCAGTCCCGCAGCTCACTCAACTGCCATCACCTCAACCGCTGTCTCCACCCCTTCCTCAGCCACCCTCATTTGAACCGCGGAACCCACTCCTTTCTCAAACGCCCTACCACTACCATCACCGTAGCCGCTTCCCCTGCACCTCCCACCACCGCCATCACTTCAACCACCACACCCCACCCTTCTGTCATAGCCATCTCTTTAACCACCGCCCGCCCCTTCCACCCCTACCATCATTCCGACCCCCGCAACAACTCCCCATCCACCGGCTTCAATTGGCATCCGCAGCGCCGCCGTTTCCAAGCCACAACTTCCACCGTTACCGACGCGCCGCGCGGGCGCCGCTGCCGCCGTAACAGCCTCTGAGCGGCCTCATCTGCTCTGCGCCACCGCCGCCGCAACGTCGCGTTGTGAGAATCTGCTGGGCGTAAACTTTGCGTTGATGTCGCCTTGCCATAAGCCTTTGCGTTTGTCATACATTGGTGCTTTATCATCTCTCTACGAAGTAAAAGAAATGTGTGCTGGAAGGGAAACGTTGCGTCCTAAATATTTACGTACTTCGTTTATGTCTTGTCAATCTGTTATTCAAATAGCAATTACTGATATTACAATTTGTCGTAATTCAGTCCAGTCTTTAATGAGTGTTTTGTGTCAAATGCGTAGCTGAAATTCAGCTGCAGAATCTCTCTTTGGCGTTTTCCAGAATGCATCCTAATTGTTTTTGAAGTATCCAAATGGTTATCTCATTGTTTCGTATTTTTTCATACATCGTAGCAACTTTGACGTTTTTATTTACTGTTTTTGAACTATTTTCGTTGCTTGATTATTCTCAGAGGAAGCCGAAAATACGCACAGTTTTCAAGAATGGTTGCGGTCACCAACTATTACTTCTACTACTCGTTAAATTACATACTAGAACTATATAGATAATAACTTTGATACAGGAACATATTACACTAAATATTACGCAAAGGGTGGTTTTCTCTGAAATGATCCTATTGCTTTGAAGAATTCAATGAGGAATATGAGTTTAATATAGTTTAGTCCTCTGCAGACGATAACTCGTCGGAAGAGATGTTTTAATTAACTCGCGGGCCGTGTGTTGTTGTGCCGGCGCTGGGGTCTGAGCGTCGGGAGCGCTCCCTCGCCACCAGGGCCTCAGTCGCCGGGGCGCAGATCATCCGCCTTCCGCTGGGCTTTCGCACGCGCACCTCCGCCGCGCCGCGCCGCGCCGCGCCGCGCCGCGCACGGAGCCCTTCCTGCACCGCTCCATAATGCACAAGACCCTGTTCTCTGAGTGCGCTCTGCTCGGCGGCGCGACGCCCGTCTCGCTTTGCCCTACTCCCTCGCTCTCAGCCCACCCCTCGACCAGCCCCCCTATCTTCCTCCTGTCCTCCGCCCAACCTCTGCTCACATTCCACCCATCATCCACCCATCCTCCACCCATCCTCCACCCATCCCCCACCCATCTTCCACCCATCCTCCACCCATCCTCCACCCATCTTCCACCCATCTTCCACCCATCCTCCACCCATCCTCCACCCATCCTCTACCCATTCTCCACCCATCCTCCACCAATCCTCCACCCATCTTCCACCCGTCCTCCACCCATCCTCCACCCATTCTCCACCTATCCTCTACCCGTCTCCCCCCGCCCCCACTCACCCTCCACCAACCCGCAGCTCATCCTCCGCCCACTCTCCGCCCACTCTCCGCCCACTCTCCGCCCACTCTCCACCCATCCTCCATTCATTTTCTGCCCCTCCCACCATTTTCTGCAGATCCTCTGCTCATTATTCGCTCACTTTATGCACAACGTCCTCCTACTCTCCGCCTATCTCACCGCTCACCCTTCTCCCACCCACCGCCTATCCTAATCGCCATCCCACTGCACATCCCACCCACGCTTCTCTCTTCGCCATACCCCGCACACATCCCTTCACACATCACCAAGCGCCGTCCAACCTACACTTTCCTATCCCACCCTATCTCGCCAATGCCCACCTTATCATGCCCCGTTCACCCTTCGCCTACTCTACCTTTCCCACCTCACCCATCCCCTATTCCTCATCTCACCCCTGACCGTTAATCCTTCCCATCTCGCATTGCTCGACACACCACACAGCCTCCCTTCTCATCTCATCCTCCTCGACGCATCCTTCCCGCCTCATCGAGCCACGTCTCGCCTCGCCTCACTACGGTCTACCCCTCCCGCACTCGCACCACTTCCAACCGGGGTAACCCGTCTCACCCCAACCCTTGGCTATCCCACGGTCGCGCACTCTCTCCTATCTTCTCTCACTCTTTATCTCCATGTCTTTATAGTCTCGCTTCGTCCAATCCCTCCCTGCCTTGCTTCGCCTCGCCTCACCCCGTCGCACAGAGACGCCCATCTCATCCCGTCCCGCCCTGTCCTTGCCCCATCCCACCCTTGCTCGCCTTCTCCCACATCTGCCACGCCCCCTTCCCACTCCGCGCCGGTGCGTTTCGGCGTCTCGGGGCAGACGCGTGACGGCGGCGCTCTTTTGTTCGCAGGTGAGTCTGCCGGCATCGCTCTCCGCGCCTCCGCCGCCGCCGCCGCCGCCGCCGCCGCCGCCGCCGCCGCCGCGAGTGCGCCCGAGCACTACAGATTTCCCCTGGGGCGGGCGGGCGCCGCGACGCCTTGCACGCTGGGCGTTGGGCGTTGGCGCGCCCGCCCTGCCGCCCGCCCCCTTGGCGACGCCGCGAAGCGCCGCCCCGGCCCCGTCGCGCGCTGGCGGCTCCGCGCACAGGTCTGTTTATCAGGTGCGTCGCGACGCGCGCGGAGGATTTTCGAGGTGCCCGGACGTCTAAATGCTGTAGTGGAACGCACTGCTCTTCGCTCTAAAATGAGGGGTTAAAAGAAACTTGACTGTTTCAGAACGTGTTTCAGAGGAACTAAACATGCATAATTTGTGATAAATAATAAATTCCCATGTTTCAACTAATTAGAATGACAAATGGTTCTGATCACCAACCTTTTATTTATTCATATTTTTTTAATGAAACGTAAAGCATGGTTTCAAAATGTACGGCACTGAAATTGCGCGTTAAATTAAACGGCTTGAAACTACTATATTATGCTTTTACTGTTTGAAGTTAAGTTATTGAAAATTCTCTACTTAAAAGTTGAATATTAGGTAATAAATAATTATGTATTGTATAATATGAACTGAAACATCTATTCCATATTTTTTTAAATCTTGATTTTAATTCCCAGAATATATTTTTCCAGTACGTAGAAGTCTAGTAGTTTTACGAAATTATACTGCAAATGCTCTTCTGTAAATTTGTAGAAAGTTTTTATAATAATCATGTTTTTTATGTTAATATGAGATTTTTCGTTGAAATTAAGCTATGCAGTTTAAATTACTTATGAAACGAGTTCTAAATTATAGAATTGTAAAACATATTGAGTGATGGAACGCTTTAAAAACGTAATACTTTTGTAATCATTAATAGATATTAAACAAGTATTAGTTACTAAAGGATATGAATAATTTCGAAGAGCTGATTTAATACTCGGTATTCGTATTTTGACTAATTGAATGAAACACGTTCAGTACAAATATGTTTCTTTCTAATAGTTTAATAAATGTGTTATGAGAGGTGGTTGAACATAACAGCACGAAAAGGTCCATGGCGTTTTATATCCAGAAGAATATTTCGTGTTATGCTTTTAATACAAATTATTTCACTGCCCTTAAAAAACGGATTCACATAAAATAAATATTTCAAATTAGTTCAAAACTTTCCGTACTATTACAATCTACTTGTGTATTCCTCGCAAAGAATTATAAACATATTTAGACAAGTACTAACGGGAACAGAAGATATCTACCAAGGTTAAATTTCGGGAACCCATAGAAATAACTAAGAGGAGAAAATTGCGAAGCTACCTGGAAACAGGAAACTGTGTGAAAGTATACGATTTTTGTTCGTCTGATAAGGTACTTCCCTTGTCGCTGGAGCTCTTTTCAGGAGTTGCCGGCCATCCTGTGCATTATCTTCTATACTTTGTCACCGAGAAACAAATGTGTCAGAATAACATAAGAAGAAGAGGAATTTTTTATTGATTTTTGTCGATAAAATACTTCATTCTTTATAGTGAAACGGTTTAAGTTCTTTTCTTTCTTTCCTTTGTTTACTTGAACCGAATTTATTGAATTTATTGTTTTGAGACGAAAAGAAATAATAGAAATAAAAATATGTTAATTCCCTGATCCATCGCTTACCATTATTGGAAATAAATGGGAATATCGCTTACCATATTGCTTACCATATATTGGAATAAAGCCCTCGCAAATATGCACTACACGTGAAAACAAACGGATTTCTGAAATGTAATGATGATCAATGAAATAACGCTGTTGGAGCGAATTGGTAGATTAGTAAAATATCAGAGTGCTCTATGGATGTCATTGATCTGCCTTCCGATAACGGACAAAATAATTCAAAAATAAAACCTAAATTGCTTATGAAAACTGAAGTATTTGTATCTCCTACATATTTCAAGTAATTTTATAAACTCTACTTTCAACTTCAAATCTCTATATATCTGTGTATAATTAATGAAGATGGGATATAACTCTTCTGGTTTTATTTATGTTCATTGTTTCTGATTTAGGATTGAAATAATAATTTTAACTCATGATGCTTGCATTCTGAATGTTCAGCAGCTATTAGCTACTTGTATTAAGTGAGAGTATGAAGTTTTGAACGATATTTTGAAATATTTACGTTGAAAATACCATAAATTTTTATTTACGTTGTCCTAAACTTGAGGTCTGGACGAATTTCCTTTAGGTTAATAGCTTGTCGAGAGATAAAGAACCCACGATTACCTACTTTGCAACTTCGCTAAAGGTATCTCCTACATTCCCCATTTGTAAATACGTATTATTCTACTTCTGACGTAAACATTTCGCGTCATTAAGCACCGGCGTTCAACTGCACTCTTTTCATTAGATTAAAATTATCCCTTTTTAGATTCGTATTGTACATTATTTCAGAGTTCGTGTTCAAATTTAGAATGCGCGAAATCATTTCTTCCACTGGAGTTTCCACTGGAGGTAATCCGTCCGGTGTACGCCCGGTGGTAGAAGTGTGGGGGAGAATTGTAGTTACCTCTCCAGTGCAGCCTCCTGTCAGGTCGCTGGATGCGTTCGGCCGCCCGAAGGCTACCTGGGAAAATCCCGGCGCGTCCGCACGGCGGCGCCACCTGCGATCGACCGGCGTGTAATCCCCGACCGCCCCAGCTGCCCAGCGGCCCCAGCAACGCCGGACGCTGGGAGTCGCCGGCCACACCCCCTCACTCACCATCACCCATCGCCTCCGTCCTCACCTTCACCACCACCATCTCCTTCTCAGCCCTCTCGATCACCTCCTCGGCCCACTTGATCACGCCCTCAGATTTCTCAATCACACCTCAACTCTGTCGATTATCCCCTCTGCCCACTCAATCACCCAATCAGCCCCCTCGACCACTACTTCGGTAATCTCGATCGAGCTGTCGATCACCACCTCAGCCCAAGGGTCACCAATTCCTCCCTCACGGTCATCACTTCACCATTCTCGATCCCCAATTCATCACATTTTCCACACACTCTTCTACATCCTCCGACTCTCTCCTCATCCTCTGACACCATCCGAGGCCATCCGATACAGTCCGGCACGCTCCAACACCGTCTAGCGGCGACCATCGGCAACCGAAGCCGGCAGAGGCCGATATTTTTAACTGAATAGTTAAGGGACTACCGTAAAAGGAAATATTCAAACATTTCTTTAACATACTAACCTAATACTTTACCCTTCAAATTTCCTATTCGTTTCTGTGAAATCACATTTCTAACGCGTGTGATAGCCGCACACACTTTTCCTAATGTTAGCAAGTCGAAATTAACATGGAATTAAGTCACATACGATCTTCAAACCGTAGTGTGAACACCACTAACGCAAGTCTTAGGACGACAGTCGGGCGACGTATATCGATTGCGACATCAGAAGGAGCGTTGGATTGCTGGAGTCCCTCGAGAGAGAGAGAGAGAGGGGGAGAATGTTTGGCGAGCTCTCGGTTCGCAGATTTCGGCTGAAGCGGATCATTCCAAATGTGTATTCTGCAGTGGGGGAGGATTGGTGGCGTTACGGGTTAGTGCATACGATTTCCATCGCTCTCCCCTGAGTTCAATGCCTGGACAATCACTGTGAAAGTGGTACTCAAAGTTAGTTCTTGGCAGGCTTTCTGGCGATTTTCCTGTTCCCCTGCCACTAATTTCATAATTTCTCAGTCATCATTCACTTTATCATTATTGTTATCTCTATCGTTTATTTATTGAGTAAACCTCAATGACCTTAGTACAGTGGTCGACTAAACTGATCTCTGGTGCGCAGGACACGACAGGAACAAACTTTGCTAATTTTTGCTTCCCGGCGTTTTCGAATATTAAATGATTCAGGGGCACAAACATCCAACACGGAGCTCGTACTTCCAATACCGAACAGTGTGTTCCTTCATTTTGAACGAGTAGACAGGGCTTCGTATTCAGTATCGATTTTCGCTTCCAGTCGTGTGTTATGCTTTACATCAAGTCTCGTGCTTTTGTTGTGCCGTGCTTCTGAACTTAACTTTCCCCTTGAGCTAAATTCATTAACCTTCTCGAATATCACATTTAAGAGATGCACTTTTTAAGATCTAGTTATAAATGCCGAAAAGAGACCTTACGCTAACTAGTGAAAAAAGATGAACCTGAAATAAGCGTATGCTTTATGAGAACGAGAAATTTGTACCATTGTAATACTCTTCAAATTCGGATTTGCATATTGTACAGATTCTACCATCAACGTGCGCTTAGCTGCACGTTAACAGAATATCCATGAAACACTTGATAGAAAGTTCCTGTGGACTTATGCGGCCATCCCACTGTAAGCACCACCTCTCTGGCAGGGTGTTGGATGGTTTGCTCCTTGTAACGTCATCCCTATTCCACATTTGCCGAACACGATTTTCGAAGCTGAAGAGCTCCTAAACCCCAATGAGTAAACCGGGACAGGTGGCTCAGAGCATAAACTGTCGTCACTACGGTGCCTCTGACCTTGTAGGTTTCGAGTCCCGACGAGTAGGATTTTCGACATTAGCTGGGGCGAATTCATCCGCTGACTGGAGGAGAATTATCGCGACCACCTACTCTAATCGGCAGTTTTCCGTGGTTTCTCCGACCAACATCAGGTGATTGCCAGTGCAGTACCCGAACAAATCGTCCACGGGCCGCATGCAATTTCCGTTCTCTTCCTTGACCTCAATTCACTCCTTACTTACACATAGTTAAATTGACATGCACTACACTACCACACATGAGAGAGACCAATCGGGAACTTAGAGATTGTCCCAGCTGGGCAGAGAGCGGTGCCACGCTGGTCAGAGGGCGGTGCCACGCTGGTGGTAGATATGTGATTGGGGAAAAATCTCTGCAAGCCGAGTAGATTGACACTGGATCGCGCTGTCCAGCGAGCGAAGATCACCCCAAACTTCTGCGAACAAAACATGTACTACACTTACAAGATTCATGACCTAAGGAGTTGTCATACCCGGAATTACTAATCAGTCAAAATCCAATGAATAAAAAAATATATTCCATGGGTGAAAACTTATTATTTAATCTCCCGAGTGGCGGAAGCAACGCATTTTCTGCTATTTTCCGGAGCTTGCGTCTGGGCAACGTGCGAGTGCGTGTGAAGCCGCTTCTGCGCGGATGCGTGCTCATTGTGTTCATGTGTCGTCGTGCGTGTTGCAGATGAAATAAAGTCGCTGTTGTTTGAGTCTCCCTTTTATGCAATGCAGACTTACTGATCTATAAAAAATGCCATAAAAATATTAAATTCCGTTTTAGTGGAAGATAACATTGACGTATACTTTTAACTATTAAGGATTCTATTCATGTTTTAATTATTCATTTATATCTCACAAATACATTTATAAAGTCTACGGTATTCTATAGTAGCTGAATGTAACGTTGATTTCGCTTTTAACAGTTTTAAAAATATATTCATAAGTTAAATATTTATTCTATGCAAGTTCTAAAAAAATAAACTTTAAACATACAGTTGTTTGGTTCTATGATCTTCTGGGTAATACGTAGAAAAATACTCCATTAGGTATTAAAATAAAATAATAAAAAATACGAAAATTGTGGTTGTCGGATGTGTTTTCGGGCTTCGGACACTACCAACTCTAGAATACGGTGTTGGAGGATCTATTCCGAATGCTCTTAGAAGAGTACATTCTTCCAGTGTATTATCAAGCGGCTTATTAAAAAATATACATTTAGAAGGTCCTATTCTACAAAATGCCTTTTCATATTTTTGGGTTGATATTACAATATAATTTTGTAGTTGACATTACAAAACGTGGCAATCGGATTAGCACTATTGTATGTTACTTAAACAAATATTATATGAAACGATAGTTTTTCTACGGTTTGGCAACTCTCATTGTAAACTTTTTCCTTTCGAGTGATCCAAACCCCACCCCACTGTATACTGCAAATAGTGCCGTCCCGACAATACACTTCTTAGGGACCTGTATGATTCATTGCCTGAGTGCCTTGGGTTACCTCATTGGCGTCACATTTAGCTGGTGCCTCAACTGTTTGTAGTGTCGACCGATTCGATGGCGCTGGGGCCCGTGGTTTGGGTGGCTCGCCGTAGAACGCAACGCTAAAAAACGCAAAAACCACATGATTTTGAAGTAATTTCTCAGCATCTTCTGAATGGATACGAAAACAAATTATCAGTTCACCGCCAGACAACAAAGACGCAGGTTACTAGAATACAATAAAATAATTTTTGATATTTTACTAACACAATATTTAATATTTACTTAATTTTGCTAGTGAAAATTCTACCAAATAATTTTCATGCAGAACCAACTTTTTAATGAAACATGAAATGCGTATGAAATAATTTCGTTTTATCATGAAGTTTGTCTTGTCTTGGATGATTTGGTAAAATTCAAAAACAAATGTATTCCGAATGAATGAAATTTTTTAAAAATGTTTAGAAAATACGAGGAGAACTACATAAAAGGAATACTTCACAAAACTCTACATAAAACATTAATATTGTTGAAAAATATATTATTAATGAAGAAGAAAAAGAAAATGTCATTTTGTAATATTCATGAGGAAGGATTCTACACTTTCATCTGGCCCGTAAATTTATCGCCAAATTGGTCTTTTGTCTCCTGATAATTTCCAACTCAATTTTGAAGTAAAGAAGTATTTTCATATACAATTGTTTCATAAATACATGTCAATTCGTTTGTTCAAAGTAGTTAACCCCCAAACATAAGTTTTTGTGAAGTATGGATGACAGATACATGTCCCAATCCTTTTTGATAAAAATGTTTCTTTTAACAACTAATTCTGCAACAACAAAAACAAACAATTTTACTTACCAAAATGGAAAACGTGTTGTGTCTAAACGTTTAAGAAAGAAAGAAAATAAAAATATGCACGTTGGAGAGACGTCTAGCTCAACATTGTCATGCTCTGTTGTAATGCGACGCCACTATCCGAGGAGGCAACACTTTGCAGTGTGAGGGGTCGGTTTGTGTCATGTGAAATGTACGTGAAGGTGGAAGACCATTCAAAAAAGAACGATGAAGGAATGCCTAATGGTACGAAGATCTCCTCTCTGTGCACTCCACGATGAGCAGGGAAAGACTTAAGCGTCACTAACGATTGAAATAAGCTAATTTCCATTGATACTATGATAGCTTTCAATTAAAAAAGTCTTCCTTTTGGAAGGTCAATTTTGTATACCATTTAACCGTGTGAAGAGAACTAACAATATCAGCAATTTTATTAGTCGTTTTCATGTGAATGTGGTGGCAACTGCTCTCTGTCACGTCCTACAAACACCATAACCGCAAGATAAGTATACATTTCAATTACATCTAGACATTTTCGATGATCTCAAGGGAAGTACGTGAATTTCTGCCACTTGAATTAACATAATATGTATATTCACGGGTTCAATTCAAACCGTTGTTATGTTTCTCAGCATTCTGTTCAACGGATTACTACGTAATAAATATCTCTACTCATTGCAAATCTTGATGTTTGTCTGCAAATGATACAAAAAAAGCAAAGAAAACCGATTACACCAGCAAATCAGCAGAAATTTCTCCAAGACTGTGATGAAATTTAACGTAGCTTTTTAGCAAATATTGAAAATCCGCCGCTATTTGGACTGGAACCTCGAGCCTCCCAGTCAGAAAAGCTTCAGTGGCAACAGTTGATGCCCTGAGCCATCTCGGTTGCTAGATCACAAAGAATACGGAATATTCAGAGTCGGAGAAAAGGAAACGCAGGCCGTTTTCGCGGAAGGCGAAGTCTCGCACCGTCTGGGGAGAGTCGCGACGCGGCCGCGGCGGCGCCACGCGCTATCAGGCGAGGCGGGTATTTCATAAAGCGCGGCGACGGCATCGGTATCTTTTGTCATCCTCTGCGCCGCGCCGCGTCGCCTGTCGCAGCCTCTTCCTTCCGTCGCAGCGCCCGAGCGCGCTGAGATTCGCGAGGTCGCTGTCTCGTTCGTTTCTTCTTCGCGCGCACGACACAGTTGCAAACGCTGTCAACCTCCGCCTGCTCTTTCTCGCTAGCCTGTCACGTCTGCCTGGAACCCGCGTCAATGTACTGAGAAATTACTCGAAAGGGGATTACTCGAAAACGTTAATTACACTCCGCGTAATGATTGCTGTGATGATGCATCTTGCTTATTTTTGAGCCGAACTGAGAGAGAAAATAGACCTTTATGTCCACATCTTTCTTGAATAGGTGATCACAACTGGCCGAAGTGGTTCATAGCATCTACTGATGAGAGTAGAGTGCCTCTGACCAAGAGGTTGTAGGGTTCGTATCTCGACGGTGGCAGGATTTTATACGCTAGATAGATAGTTAATTCGAAAGTGTCTGGATGCGAATTATAGCAGCAGATCAGTTGTTATCCGTGGTTTCTACGACCAACTGCAGACGAGCCACTCATCCTTGCCCTGTCGTCTCCCCTTACTTCACATGTACTACACTATCACACATGTTGGAAGACCAGTGGAGAACTTAGCGTTTGCCTCGCTGGGGAGTTGCTCCACTGGTGGGAGACACCTGGATTGGCCAAACCCTGCAAGCTAACGTGTAGGACGGTGGGGGATCTCTTCATCCAGTGAGGAAAGAACGTCGCCCCCTCTAGCAATAAAAACATGTACTACACGTACGGAAGTAATGATCATAGTAGTTGACGAGTCCCAAAACACAGAATAATATCAATGTAATCACAGTAATGGTGTGGATATTCTTTGCCTTCTACTTTATAGACTAAATAATATTTAGACCCGACTTTCTCGCTTTCTTGTAAAGTTTTACCGAACGCAATTGTGCGCAGTCTCACTTCTGTAGTCTCAAAAGCCATCCTGTGTAAAAAAATAAAGCGTGAAAATCGAGTCTTTAGGATGGTCGTCTGGGGGTGAAAGAATAGTTTCTTTTGACTCGTGGATGTCTGAAGCATACGCCATACACTGTTGGAGCTGGGTTCTTGGTCAATTTATGTAGAATTTGTGGTAAACAAAGGAAGCTCTCGGCAGATTTCCTTGGGATTGTATTATTTTATCTATCTCTTATTGTACTATTTGGTCATCATTCACCTGATTTCCGTTATTTACTCATTGAATCATCATTCATTGTCTTCAATGATCTTTGGAGTTGGAAGATACCTGATCCTCTATAAGTACGTAAATAAGAGTATATTTATGCAAATGAAGACGATTAAACTTAATTTTGGTCACTATGGGATAAGTGGTAATCAAACACACAGTTCTATGATGAAAATGTTCATGATTTTGCACAGGACACAAACTCACAGTGTTGCACTCCGCGCATTAATTCACAACTCGACAACCTAGCGTTACTGAGTCCACAATGATTTGCATATCAGTTTTCACTAATTCTATTCGTTATTATTGATACTTATTATTCATTACGTCCCAGTTTATGGATGTTCAATACATTTTCTTTAATATAGTTGTTTAAAAGTATGAAAAATTCCTTACCTTTTGAGAAGAAAATGTCACCATTGTTTTTAATAATTTATATTTATTTAAATTTTACTGAAATTACATTATTTTTCAGAACGGATCAGAACCACTTAGGATTCTATCAAATAGTGTATTTTCTTGTTTGTTACTGTTGTTATGAGTTATTTTATTTAACGATATTTCTAAGACTGTGATCGGAAATAATATTTGTGATCCATTTTCTTGTGTAGGGAATTTTCCAAACCTCAAGAATTCATATTCCTATTTCCAGAGGTCTCGTAAGATTGCAATCACTTTCCTCTCCATCTTCCTCTCTTACTTAGCATGTCTCCAAATAATCAGCTATGTTCCCAGTTGCAATGCTTGTTATGATATTGATGATAGGTATTCTTTTTTATGACTTGGAAAACAATATTTATTTAATATAAGAAAATATTACTAACATGTCGCAAATGTCACGAAACGTAGTGTTTAAAACTTAGAACTTCAACAATCATAAAAGAAACAGCCCAAGACTTTTGCAGAAGTTAAAAATATTTAAAAATTTGAAATTGTAATACACATAACATTGAAAATTGCAATACACAAAATGAGTTCCACGACCAGTCGAAAAAATAAATGCCAAAGAGTAAGGTTACTCCACCTTGTCATAATAACATCAAGGTAATATTGTTTCATTTTATTAGAGAGCGTAGGCTTCCGCAGCCGGAGTCAGTATTTACTAGGCTGTCCGCGTGACACCGCGTCCATGGCGAAGGTGCCGACGTTTCGGTCACCATTCGGTAGGCATTACGCGCTGAGGAAGGTCGCAGAATGGCGACCGAAAAGTCGGCACCTTCGCCATGGACGTGGCGTCACCCACGCAGTTAAGTAAATACATTCATTTAATTAGATAATTGTTTTGGTTGCCATTCAAACAAAGGACACTGCTCATCACTTTCATGTCTTACTCGTATGCTTTTGTTTACTCAGGACGCCACCTTCTACTCTCTTCTGCATGAGATCGCCTCCCATTCCAAATTCTGCGTTTAAGCCCCGGTTTACATGAGTGTCATTTTGACGTGCAGGACACGTTATCACAACTGAAATGAAGCGACGACTGAAAGCACGTTTCACAGTCATGTATTTTTTAAGCTTTGCGATATGTGTATGTAAAAATCAACTTGTTCTTTTTTGCTTATATAGTTTTCGAATATTGCTCAAAGTGAAGATATTCATTTCTAGAAGCATTCATTGACTCAAGGCGATAATTTTCGTTTGCGACATTGTTTCGCCGCTTTGATTTGTATAATATACAATGAATTAAACATTAAAAAATATAGTCGCCTCTGATTTGAACTTTTTCTTTAGCTCAAAAATTTCCACAGGACACTTCACAATAATGTTAGCATGAATTCTTCTTTTTTCTGTCACTGGACGCATCCCATAAATATAATGTTTTTTTACTCTCCTGTAAAGAGTCGATTTATATCTAACTACAGATGAACTAACGTCATTAGAATATAATTTCTTTACCTCCAATCTATCCCAGCATCATAAGAACGCTCGAGCGAACCGATGGGCTCCTAGCAATGACCTTCCGCGAAATCACCAGCGGCTCACTGCCCAGGACGGACCAGAAACTCCTCAAAATAACGTTTCGGCATCCCCGTCGTCTTTCATGGTGACTCCGAATCCTCGGAACCGTCAGCAAAATGACGCTCCGTCAGTGCAACGAAATGAAGCTCGCGTGAAACGGGCCTAAATAAAGTGCGGTAGAGCTCCGCATTTGCGGCTGCATCCGTCTCCATCTCTGCCGTCGCCATCAGCGTCACAGCCGCTGCGACGGCAGACGACCGTCGAGAAATATTTCCGTAGCTCACGATTGCGACGCTGGGTTTTATGCGACCCGAAAGCGAGTTTCATTTATTCTCATATTTCGTCGTGCGTCTATTCACTTGTCGTAAAATGTTTACTCGGAAGTGACACGCGCTGGCGGGCGCTTCGGAGAACGTAAGGAACGGGCAAGGAGAAATTGAAAGAATGTAAAAAGAGAAGAAAATTTGTAACAGTGGTTTTAGACAGTGTGCACTATCACTCACGTAATGGTTATCAAGAGAGTGTATAAGTTAGTCCATATTGATAAAATAGGTATACTTGTTATTATTTTGTAATTTAAACTACTGTTTTTTGGGTTTGTAATAACAAAATTATTTGTTAAATTGGTTTGCATTGAGGTTGCATTCTCAAATTCTAAACATAGTTTAAAACGTATTTATAATGGTTGAGAAGGACACTATTTATATGACACACCACTTCGATCGGTTTTATAATTGAGTCATGAAATGTGGAAAAGATATTGGCGAAATAGACAGTCCGTAGTGTCAAGACTTTGACTTTCGTTCGTGTGTACCAATATTGAGACACGCCATTGATTTTTCTGCTCCTTAAAAAAACGCCCTTTCAGAAATTACATGAATGTACACATTCGAAGAGGGAGACGTTCGAATTTCGAAGTGTCAGGTCTGGCGAGAGCCACAAAAGCATATTTCTCTGTGTTTACTCTGCGTGTCTTTCCCCTATCCAGCAAAGAGCAACCGAGGGAAACTACTTTGCAGCACTGCCTAACTGTGTTTATTGTAAAATCAATAGACATTAAATATTACCCACACGCTCCGCCAGCTTCACAGTAAATTCCTTTTTTCCCATGTGCAACTCTCCTCACTCCCTCTCTCCCTGCCGCTCCCTCACGCACTGCATTCTGGTTCTTGCGCATTCACTGCCTCCTGCTTGTTTGACAAACCGCAGGCCTACTACTTGCCAGTCCCCCAAATGTAGCCTTCGAAGCCTAGGGGGGATACATGTGTGTGTGTGTTCTCACCAAACGATCGTTTTGGGGGACTCACATCCATGAGCGCCAATCATTTGTGACTTTCTATTACTATAATGTCTCTTTGAGTTTGATTAATTTATTTTCAAATAATTATTTTCTAGTTTGTTATTAGTCACTGTTGCTAAGCCATAACCGATACTAAGAGCTCTTGCTATTCCATTCGAAAACTTTTATTTGTTACGACTTATGATGTGACCTCAGTTTTTTTATAGTTATTTATGCACCAAGGGCGTCATACGGGTTCTAATGATCGTGCGGCGACAGAAACTGGAAGGTCTTCGGCCCGAGGTTTTTTGTCGCCCGAGATCATTGGAAACAGTTCACGCCCATGGTGCGTTCAATATTTAATTTTTTACCTAATTTTATTGATTCAGATTTACTATCTTTACTAATTAACTAGATGTTAACTTAACTCGTTTTTTTCTTTTCATATTTACTTCTCATAATTACCTTTCATAATTCGCTTCATAAGAGAACATAGGCAGCATTCAACTGTTTTCATATTTCCCTCGTTACCACAATCCTCTCGATCCAGGCAAATTATGCAGTGTATAACGAGTTTCGATTCGAAGGCAATAATTAGCAATAACTCATCAATAAAAATAAACTTCTGTTTTTACTTTCTACCTAATGATAATGATTTCACATTTATGAATACATAAAGGCGTAATTAAATGAGGTGAGGACTATGTAATCGGTGAGCTCATTTAATGCAAGCTTGCTGTTTCTTCAACTGTGAGTGGTTTGTTTAGTTTATAATAATTTTATTATTTTTTGGGAGTAACGTTTAATCATGAGAGAATTTTCTGAATTTCCTTTCCTGCTAGGACAGAACGCGAAGAGATGAGGTAAACGTTGCAGCTTGCTTACCCTGTCTCACAGTTTAGCACTGAATGGCATCGTATCTACTTTGCCCTCCAAAAAAGTAAATGGTCATTAATAATTTCAGATTTAATTTTAGAAGTTAAATGGGGTACAATAAAATACGAATTTTGGTAAAATCTGCTTGTTGGTTCACAAATTCCCTATTGTGCTGTCTACGATGTAATTTGAACTAAGTAGAGTGTGATACATCCGTAGAAAACAAGAAAAATTAGAACAATCGTGGCTTTATATTCATTCGATTTCTGTCGGGAATCAATTCTTCTGAAAATTCTTCAGAACTTCAGTTATTTCAGTTATGAAATCATCGAGTTATAAAGCAAAAGAGTCACAATATAAAACATTTGAAAATCTTGTTTTTATTAAAGTTCCCGGTTATTACAAAAGTATTCATATTATATTTTTTTATTACTAAACCTTTGTTTTGTTGGGTGGTTTATTACTGATACGTTTTTCTTTACCTTTTTCTCTGCCTCAGAATTATACTCATCTGCAATGATATAAATCTTTGGCAATCTTAATTATTGTCTTCTGGTACCCAAGTTCAGGTTCAGAAAGATTATGGAAATTTTTTCCCTTTTTATGAAGTCATTTTCAATTAGCTAAAAGTTTGCATGCTAACAATAAATAACAAACTAGAAACAAACTATAGGGATATCAATAAGCCACTTAATTGTTTTCTAAACACTTACTATGCATTATCGTTTGATTTCTGCATTTAAAAAGGTATAAACTTTATTTACGTACACTTTAGTATGTATAGGCTACATCGTTGTCTTCAAAAATTTTGCTGCACGATATGCTAATGACCTCTCATTTTATTTATCCCATATTCTGCAAAAATACGGACTAGAAATAATTAAGATAACCAGTTAACTAAAACCAAGCTTGGATAACCTTGCATCGATTAACTTTTCTTAAATTATTCAGTTGTTACGTGTTTGTGAGTTTATAAATGACTGAGGGACTGGGGTTTCTCCCAGGCTATTGCGTCGTGCTTTGGAGAGGATTGATCGCTTCAAGAGGAAATCGGAATTGTAGGGGGGAAGAAGGAGCATTTGACTTGAATTCGACCCGCGCGTGCCGTGTGTAGTGCGGAGAGGTGTCGTGGCAGTGACGTCGCCCGCCGAAGAGGGAGCGGAGGTGAAGGCGGGGGCGGGCGGCTTGTGGAAGGCGGCGGCGGGGGCGCCCCGCGACACGGCTAAATTAAACTGTCGCAGGCGACCTCCCCGGAAAATAGAGCGCTTTTCACGTCACGGCCGGCTCCGGCCAGGACAGCAGCGAGGGCGGCGAAGGAGACGGCGGCGGCGAGGGGGCGGGGCGGAGTCAGCCGGAAGTGCGGGGTCGTTTCCGGTGGCTTCGCTATAGCAAGGCGTCGGTCGGTGGGGGGGGGGCGGGCGTGGTCTCCCGCGCGTGACGGAGGAGCGGGGGGGCGGAATCCCCTGCGTACAGGGAGGGCAGGAAGGTGTCGCGGAGACGAATTATCCTGTTTGAAATGTCGGGCGTCGGGGGTGGTCGCGTTGGCGGTGGTGGGGGGGTGGGCGATAGGAGTGCGTCTGCGTTGACGGTGGTGAAGAGGTAGGTGGAGGTACGGTGCCGGTGCGTGGTACTTGGGACGATGGGGCTCCGCGACATGCGGTTAGTTCTAGGAGGATGGCAGGAGTTCAGTAAATGAATGTGTGCAACAATGAGTGGGCACGGCGTTTGGGGGGGTGACACTTGTGGGGCGAGGATGCTGTGTGGGATGGACTGTTAGAAGGGGCGGGTTGTGCGAAGAGCGTATAGTTTGGCTGGAAGGCGTGGTCGGGTTGTGGGTAGGTGTTGGCGGAGGCGCGTCGGGATGGATAGGCTTGGGTGGTGGGGTGAGTGGCGGGAAGGGGGGCGAGGCTGCGCGTGGTGGGTGGTGGTGGTGTAAGTGGTGTGGTGTGCAGGGAGCGCAGTGGTGGGTTGGGAAGGGGCGTGGGGAGTCGTGAGGTTGTTGAGCAAGTGCGGGTGTCAGTTGGGGGTTGGCGAGGCGGAGTAAACGGTGTGGCGGGAACGTGAGGTGAGTGTGTGTGGTGAGGGAACGTGTGGAGCGGGTGGTAGGATTGGCAGGGCAGGGAGGGCAGGGTCCGTGACGGTGTGTGAGTGGCGGGGAGGTGACGGTGGTTTTGGCAGGACGTGGCGGGGGCGGCGCGTGGGGGGGTGTCGCCTGCGAGGGTGCGGCAGGAAACGCGAGAGGGCCCCCCGGGGATGGGAGGAGGCGAAATTGTCACGGAACTGACGCATCAGCCCTGCGTCGCTGGGATCCTTCCTTTTTCCGGGGGATCTTTGCGGCCTTTCATGGATATCGTGGTCTCCGCGTTTCTGCGATTTGTTGCCTGTCACTGGGAGAGTGTTCTGTGTAAAGTTTCTTTTTCGATTACATTAATGTGAGACGGAGCTGCAAAAGATACTGTCTCTCGGATAATAATTATTTTTCTGGAAGCGCTCTTTTCACAACATCATGCGAAACTTGTGCAATTTCACTATTTCCTTTTATTTCGTTGCACGTTGAGAATTTTTTGCTACATTACCTCTGAGATTCTAACTGGAAACTAATGAAATTTCAAGTCACTGTTAAATTATTTAAAGTGTTAATCAAAAATGGAATTTCTAATACAAATAATCAAATGAGTTAGATCTATTTCTTAATTAATGAGACAAAATTGAAAGCTGTCAAATATTTTTTGAGAGATTACTTAAATAAATTTACATAAGAATGTATAAGGTATTTTCTACCGAATGAATTTACTAATAATATTGCTATAGAGTACACCTATAGAGTATTTGAGTAACTGGACTGTCCGTACGTGCGTGCGTCCGTGTGTCACTCACGGTTAGACCTCTTCCCGTGCATCAATCGAGTCAAATGACATGTCAAAGTCCGCGTCTCGGTCCCCTAGTGGGAAATTGATAATTTGTTTTTGGATTCGGCCAGAAGCCTTGAAGCAATTTTCATAAACCTTTGTTTTGCGTGTTTTGGTGCCGCAATCTTAATGAGTAGGTGGAGAATTAAACAAATGCCAGGTAAAAAGATCTATGTAGATGACGATGATTAAAACATCAGTACCCAGAGGCAATTTTGGCACCACGGCGTCATATTTTTTCCACGAAGATGGCAACACTGTTTTGTCCCATCTCTATGTAAAAGTAAATCGAGTTGTAGAACTGTGAATTAGTGATGCTGCTTTGTAAGTATTCATAAGAAGTTAAGTGTTTCATATTTATTTTTAATAATAAATTTACAATAATATACGTACGTATTAAATTTAAAGAGATTCAAGTGTATATGGAGGAAACCAGAGCTGTGAGTAATGCAAGAGCACATTCTTATTAGACTTTTCATATTATCGTCCTTAAGCGTGCATATAAGGGTTTAAATTTGACTGCCAATTATTTTTATTAAACTTAACTAAGACCTTATTCACATAAACATTCGAAATCGTCTTTTAATATTTATATAGATTTGCAGACAAAACGATTAATAGAGAAATTGCAGAAGTAGAAGTGATCACAAGTCAAATTGAGTTTGTGGAGTTTAGAACTCTTAAAAAATAAGGGAACATAAATATTGGAATGTTAAGCAAATTTGAGAAAAATCAAATATTGTTGTTGGAGATTTTGTGATGGAATTTTCGGAAGTAATTGACAACGATCTTATTGTATTACATAAGTTTATAGAATAACGCTGAACAGATTACAGATGATTTTTTTTTTGCATGTTAGCAAGAAAGCGTAAAAATGTACAGTATTAAATACTGTACTAAATTCTAACTATTTGCATCATTCACACCTGCAAGTATGTATTTAAGGCAATTACAATTTTGAATTTACAATATTACCAGTTCATATTCCGTATGGAGATAACACACAAGGCGATTTGGTGCTAGTAATTTTTGAACGAGATTATTACATTATCAGCTACTACGATTCTTTGGCAAGTCCAATGCGAGATACTGTAAAAATTTATTTTTTCAAAGCTATTCATGACATTACGAACGTTCAACCCATGAAAATACTGTTAAAACAATTGAAGCGGCGGCAACGACACATTCGGTTAGTTCAATGTATTTTCCTTCTATTACTCAAGGATAAAACTTGATGCGATTTTCATATTGCAAGTCTGATTTCTAACACATCGTATGAATTTTATTCCCGCTCTTATATCGGTAGAAAATATTTCTGGAGGAGACGAAATTGACTTCGGTTGGCCAACATCAGACTTACGTACATGTAATTGCATTTTCGACAAAATAGCTCCCCACTCCGTGTTTCGCCACAAACTTCCGACTAATTGTGAAATTTTTTACCCCTTCCACACGCTACCTCTACTTGAATGAGATTGGGTTGCGATATGATTTATCGATGTTATTCATTTGTTTTCATTTATGGCATCAAGCTCGCTGCTGGAAAAGGAGTGGTGGAGGGATGTTTTAAAAACATAAGCTCTTTTAATATTGTGTGCATTATTGTGTGAAAGGCTTTACAAACTGACTATTTACTGACATTGAAATAGATAAAATCTCAATTCGTAATAGATAACGTCGATGGAGTATTCACGGATGATGTGAATAAACATCACGCAGACGAGAATGGATTGAACGTGTTTGGGGAATATATAAATTTAGGTAGTGGGAACAATATTTTGTGATAAAACATTTCTAAGCATGTGAGAATTTAATTTTATTATTATTATTATTTTTACAATTTTTACGTGATATTAATATTTGTATATATTGTCTCTGGACACTTGAAATTTGTGAATAAAATCTCTACATCGAATTTAGTGCTAAAAACGTTTATCTCTGAAACCACACGATCTTTACACTTTGAGTTGGTGATACTATTCTTTATTCAAAGAAACGGTTATTGTACTGAGACATACATTTGTTTGTTTTTTATTTATATGTTGACGACGAACGTATATAAGTATTAATGGAACTGATAGTTAAAATAATTCAATGTTTTTGCATGTTACTGAAATTCGCGTGTCTCTGAATCTAAATCATTGACATACGCTAGTAAAATAACTTGAACATACCCTCTAAGATATGAAAACCTTGCAAATATGATTCTGTGGTTGTTTATTTACAATCGTCGATAATTTCTCTATTGTATAATAAGAATAAAAAATATCCTATTCGTTTGTCCATTTCCAGCTTAATAACTGAAGCTTGGTGATTGTGTTCGTATTCCAAGCAGGATAGCTCAAGGTCAGTTCGAATAGGCATAAAGAGAATGATGATACTTTCAATGGAACCACTTTCAAGTCAGTTATCTAATATACGCCGTTTAATGTTTATTTTATCTGTCAAAAAGGAAAAGTGTTGTAAATACAATGTTTTTGTGGTATTAAACAACACGCACCCGACACAAATTAAAACCGGCAACACGCGTGAATGGCTTACTGTACATAACTCGAAAACTTTGCCTTCTAGGCTTTAAAGACCGTATTTTCTGGCAATCAAATTTAGTTCCTTTGACTATAATACAAAAAATAACATATTTTAGGACCTTCAATTACAACTTCGGTAGTTTAGTTCTACTGCGTACATTCACTTAATAACATGGTTGCAGATTGTGGAAATTTATGTAAAATTAATATGATAGTGATAATTGCATGAATCTCCATGAATCGAAGCAATTATTAGTGTTTGTTAAACACGCTTAGCAATATTACATATATCGTTTATCTACACATAGTATCGCGGCTATATGATGTTACCTACAAAAATTGTACCCATTCGGCGTTGATCCTCATGATGTTTACTATTTAAACAATGTATTTGCAAATTGCGAAATTTTCTTACAGAGTCAGTTAGTTTGAAATAATGAAATTGAACTTCAATGCTCATAATTTAGTGCAATTTTAATTATGTGACACTGTTTTCTTTTCAGGAAAGAAAGTAAATTTGAAGTTTTAAATAAGCTTAAATCGCACTGTCACGCTAAAATAAATGAAAAAACTTGGCATTCTTGGGAAAATCCCAAAAAATTACTTGATTTTTGCGTCTACGTGGACATTTCGCCTAGCAGATGGCGCTACCATCGCTCCACTAGCGCGCCACAGAGCACCCGCTACAGCACCACGCTAGCGAAATATCCCGATGACCGTCATTGGCCATGTATCTTGTTTTCAAGAGTGCCCGTTGGTATTCCAGGCCCTCATTAGCTCGCGCCCCACCTCTCCCTCCCAACGCCGTCTCATTAGCAGGGCAGTTTTTCTCCGCCTCCCCGCCCCCGCGCCAGCTCCGTCCCTCTGCTTATTAAAGCGCGACATTACGCGGGGCGTCCATTAGGCGGATGATACCACACTTATCGGCTATTAGCCGCGAGTAGCCCGCCGCAGGCAGGATAGCCCGGGGGCGGCTCGGGGACACCCTGCGCCACCGCAGCATCTGGGGTGGGAAGAGCGTGCAGCGGAGCAGGTGGCTCCCGAGAAAATCGCCGGGAGCGGGATGTCGTACGACAACTTGCGGAAAAAAACGGAAGGGAAAATAATCTTGGTTTTTCAGAGAGGTGTGCGCAATCACAGCGGGGAATAGACGAGAAAGCAGCCAAAGGCGGTTAAGTCTCCTGGAAATCACCATGAGTGAACAATTGTACCGGAACTTGGGAAAAGCTGGAGGGAAAATTTTGGTGATTTGTAAGTATGTTCGCAGCCACGGCGAGGACGGAAAGACGGCGCAGCGAAGTGCGTAGCTCTCTTGTAAATACGCGAAACCGAAAAATCTTACTAACATTTGGACAAAACTGAAGGGATATTGGTCCCTTTTTGAAGTGTCTCATATAGGTGAAATATGCGAGTGGACGAAAGAAGGATTTTAAGTCGCATATTTTCTCTGTTAGAGCGACGTTTTTGCGAGACGATTACATATGTATCGCGATGTTCACAGTGTGTCCCTGGCGTTCCCCAACCAACGTGCGCGGCGATGGTGTAACGGTTAGCGTACCGGACTGTTGTACCCAAGTTGGCGGGTTCAAACCCCTAGGATTAATATACCATAAGATACCGTGCCGTGGATTTTAGGGGCGAAAAAGTCCTTCTTACGCCTTCCTTCGGAGGGGAAGTAAAGCCGGCTGTCCCATGTTAGCAGATTTACTTGCATGTAAAAGATCCTCAAGCCTAAATGACGCCTCTGCGCTAAATTCAAATCGCCTGTTTCTCGCCCAAGAAACCTTTCTCTGCTAGTTGGTGAGAAGCGTAGCAAAATTTGCTTGGTCAGACGGAAGAGTAGCTCTCATGGCCTGAGTCTCGCCACGTAAAATAAGGCATTAATTCAATTCAATTCAACGTGACTGTGAAGTATTCCGCTTTGCGCGCGGCCTTCACAGAGGCAAGTGAGTAGCACGATAGTCGGTAGTCGATCTATGCTAAAACATCGTTATTTCAACTCTCTCTTCCATTTAATACTTATTAATCAAAAAGGAAGGGCACATTAGTAGTTACGATCATTATAAGCGGGTATGTGTTGTCAAACCTTCAACGATTCATAGGTAATGCCATACCCGTAATCGATACATTGAGTCTACAACTGGTGTTGAAAGAATCTGATATTAAATGCAATTATTTCCTTTGTTAGGAAAGAGGAGCGTCACTCACTGAAACAGCATATAACCGTATTTAACCGAAACATGCTTTAGATATCTTAGTATCTCCAATAACTGCAAACCTTACTTCGAAATCAAGAATAGAAAAACTACAATTCTTATATCACATAAGGGACACACTTTGTTAGAGTACTACCTTTGACGAAAATTAGGCAAACAAACATTGCTGACCTACTCTTCATTATCAACACATCAAAAAATACTTTATTAAAGCGATCACTACTTCACGATTGCATTTGTAAGATCCTCACTAGGTGTAACATAAGTTTAGAATGTATGATTTGTAGTGCGCGAGGAAAAAATGGAAATTGAGTATTTATTCACATATTTTCTATAACCCAATATCCATTCACTTTGTGCAGCACCCGTTTTACCAATGAAAGCGTAGATTTCCGCAGGAGTCGATATCTACTTAGCTGTCATGGAGACGACGCGATCTAGGCACGTACGCCAACGTTTTGGCCATCGTACTGAGACCCTACTTTGCCAAAAGGAAGGTCGTAGCATGACAGCCTAAACGTTTACACCGGAGTACGAACTCTTCTGTACCTGTGTTCACGACAAAGCCTTCTCTGTTTCGTATTACTTTTAAAAGAAAAATCTCTCCTGTAATTTGAAGAACTCTATATGTCTACGGACAACCCTGAATTCAGATAAGTAATACACACTTGTAGAAACTTGTAGAAACCTCAGAATTATACAGAATAAAATATGAAAAGGGAGTGTGAATTTAATTTTTTGTGTCCCACTAAATTTTATAACAAGAACTAATGTTTTCGAACCCTCCTATTTGTTTGCCCAACATTCGTTTCAATTTTTCGTTAAATACATTTTCATTTTAAATAATTAACAATGTTAACTCTTTAAATTGATAATAATAATAATAACAATAATAATAATAATAATAATAATAATAATAATAATAATAATAATAATAATGAAACAATATAATTAAAGTGTCTTATTTTAATTTCCTTCGATTACAAAACTACAAATTTTAGAGTATATTTCATAGAACGACACTTCTTTCATGATCATAAAATTGCTACACAAAGTTGTTCTTGCGTTTTTTGGTACGGCGGTTGTAAGGCAGTTTTTAAAAGTTTTACATCAATATAATCTATATATTTAATTTACAATTAGAAAGCTTAAAATCATACTAAGAATTGGTATTTAATTATATTTAAAAAATGTGGTAAATGCGTTATGAATCACTGCAGCCCATTCATCCATATATCGAAAATACCGCCTCGCCACCACGCGTGTGGTATTTCGCCGCTTGCCGCGACGCAGCGGCTTTTCAATAGCAAACGCGCCTTGGTGCAAACACGCCCGCGCCTTTTGCTTCGCACCGCCACCACCACCGCCGCCGCCGCCGCTGCCGAAGCCGCGAAATCAATGCGGCAGCGCGGCCCCAAAGGGCCACTGCACGCCCCCGCCCACGCCCCCCACCCGCCCACTCGGACGCCCGGACGCTGCGGCGCGGTCGCCCACCGCAGACTAACCGGGTTCATTAATACCAACCGCGTGGTTTGATCCCTTAATGTGGCGACTCGCCGCCGATGGCGCCGTCCCCGCCGCCGCCGCGTGGGTGCATTGGAACCCGGCCACTGCCAGGGGCGGTGTTTGCACAGTACTCGTCTGTCGGGAGAGGCGAGACATGCCGGGATGTGTGCGTGTCCACAGCCTGGCGGGGGGGGGGCCGGCGGCGCGTCTTCCATAATATTTTTCTCTCTCTCTCATCTCTCTCTCTCTCTCTCTCTCTCTCTCTATATAATATATATATATAAATATAATATTATATCTAAATATACCCGAGATACTAATTATATTACATTTATATATTATAAATTGAATGAATGGATGAATACCTTTTCTATTATATTTACATCGTATCTATTGAATCGTCCCCCACAAACATTTTGTCTGGTGACCCAAACGCCTACTTTAATTTTCGGTTTGACGTATGTGTGACATATCTCGCGTGTATCTCGCGTTTTCAATCCGCAATCGACTTGAGTATCACTTCCTTTAATCTTGATACACACCATATCCTCCTAACGGTAATTTGTATAGTAATGTTGACACAAACTTCAAAATTTTATCTATGCTTCAAAATGTAATAGTTTTGAAATTAGTAATTCATTACTTTAATATGAGGACATAAGTAGTAGCGAAAAGTAGGATTTTATTTCCTGTCGCAAAATGGCATTATAATCAGTAGAATTGTACTGTATAATAGTTAATTTGAAAGTGAGTTACGATAATGAAGCCGTACCCCTAGAAGGTGGACAATTTATCTCAGTCCTCCAAAAACCGACGGCGGTGAAAGTGTTGGGTGTGATTTATGACATTCCGTTTGATTACATTTTTTTCTTCTGAATTGTCACAAGTAAAGACCATAAACATTGTTAAATCTCTTCAAATGTATGCTAATCACAAGTTTGATTATTTCCAGTACTCCATACCAAAATTTTCGTTGTTTCATGTACGGAAAATCGATTGCGAAGAAAACCACCAACCATTAGCTAGTCAATGCCGTGTCAAACGTGTGGCAGGTAGCTTAGGCAGACTGACTGGGTTGATTGACCACGCAGTTTGATCCCTCAGTCTGCCAGCCCACCGCTGCGGCGTGCGGCCATCGCATCGCATGGGATCTCTCACATCCGAGCGTCCAGAGTGTTGTAATGCTCTTTCATTGATATGCGGGAAATTCTTGTGAAGTTTCCGTTTCTCACTGACATTCTTTGTGTGAAATAATCCTCGAACAATATATTTTCCCTATTCGTTTTCATGTGATTAACAGAATATCTCTGAATAATCGTTATAAAATTCTACGCCATGTAGAAATATCGAAAATGATCACCTTTTCCCGGCGATAATGAGGTAGGAAATATTGTAATGTGAAATTACACCGGCGACATTTTATCATATTGTTATATCATATTGCGAGTGGCATTGGTGTTTGACAAGTATCTGTTGTTGGTCTAGCAAATGTTCGTCACTGCGTCAGAACATTTTCTTGCAAAATGCCCCTGCACTATGTATTCCTCCGGATCAGACGCAAGTGTAATATGCGAGACTTGACTATACGAGATATCTCACCACATATTCATTGACACAAGGTGTTCACCTTTTGCCCACGTTTATGTTCTAGAAACATTTATTTCAGAGACGCCTGTCCGAAAGTTTAGTTTAATATTATTATTTCTGTTTATTAATACAGATAATTTTAGATCTAGAATTGCTTTAGTTTCTGAATTGTTTTCTATTTAGGATATTTTACAAAGTTACCATAAAGTTATTAAATGAAATGCCTATAAAAATATGCATTTTTTATTTACAATTACTATTTTTATTCAAATCTACTGATGTCGAGGGAAGATAGATTTTTAGTTTATCCAAAGAATGTTAACGATCTTTCTATACTTGATTGCCTCTTAATGAAATTTCTTATTAGTTCTGATATACTGTCAAATTAACTGAGCAAGCTACAATGTTTCATTAATCTCGTGGTTTGATAACTTTACTTTTTACATCACTGTCACCATCCCCGATACTGGAATGCGGTCATGACTATCTACCCTCGCGTTTGATATTCTCTTGTGTTCTCTCGATTCGCGAGGTATTCCCAATGACATTCCTGCTCTTCATTGGTTCCCTATAATGGGGAAGATTACGATGAATTCACATCACTAATGCACATACATTTTAGTACGCAGTCTCATATTTGAAGTCTCTTTTGCAGGGTCCGATTAATGGTCTGCATTTTGAGGTATTTCAATTTAGAATGGCAAAATTTGATTTTCAAGCTTTGAAATACGGTTAAGTTGAGCACTGTACGACAAATTACTTAATTTCCTAAGCTGATTTGAATCTGTGTTAAAAATTTCTGTGCCAGGAAGTTGTAACATAATTTATAGTTTATGAAAGATGACTGTGTAATATTACTTAATGAGATAGTGACGAAAATATTTGTATGCGTACCGCGCGTCCGTGTCGCGCGAGCGCGTGCAGACGCGGTATTCACCTGGTACCCACCTCTCACACGGCGCCACGCACGATGATGAGCCAACAGCGTGGACCGTACCGTTGGCTATAGACGGGCACAGCACACACACATATCGTCCTCCGGTAGCTCACGCGATGTAGCCAGGGGGCTACTAAAATAAAAGGGCTGGAGGACCACCTCGTACGAGCAAATGAGGGATCGGCCGAAATGAATAGCAAAACGGAATAGCTTAAATGTTAATTTAATTATATAGTGCCTCTTGGATTAATAAAATGTAAACTTACAATCGAAGAGAGGACATGAAAAACAAAACAATTATAAAACTACTATATATAAAATGCGTGCCAGGCCCGAGCGGTGAATTACTACAAAAAGTATTACAGAAAACTAAATCTAAAACGTAATCAGTAATTTACAATGTCAAATTATATTAATTGACACAAAGTGACTTAATCCAATAACTGATCCTTGATGATGATGAGAAACAGTTCAATCCAATTAATGTTGATTAATGGCGATTAATGTTCCATTGCATGGCATGAACCTGAGAAGCTTGGCTCGGTACCTAAGAAGCAGAACAGGTACCTGCGATTCGAAGGCGCTGAGCTCGTCCCATTTTTTGCTGCGCGAAGGTCGCTGAACACGTACAGTGCGCCTCTGAGCGAATGCTGCAGCCCCCGGACGCGATGACCAGGCAATGCGCGCTGTCGTGGTCCAGTTTATGTGATGTGGACAGCCTCAACCCTGAATGAATGCCGAGATGGGCAGCCCTGGTGTCGACCATCGGCTATGCGGGCAGACTGAGGCCCAGAATGATGTGACATGTGTCAGGAGCGGAGCAGACGTGAAAAGACGCGTGTTCACGTGCCTCGCTCTCACATGTTTAACTATCTATCAATGAATGTCTATGAATGTCTCTGCGAATCTCTGCGTGTCTCTGCCCGGGCGCGGTTGCGCGTACGAATATATAGAACCCCACCCCTCCCTGGAGCGGAGGTGGCTACCACGAGGCGTGGCGGGGGGCTGTTTGGGGCCGCCGTGGGAAAAAGGCTGCCGAAACCTCAGAGACCACCAGCGGGGCCGCGCGGTGCATTTACGGCTGAGCCGCTGGCTGGGGGTGGTCGCAATTCGCGGAAGGCGCAAATGGGTGTCATAAACCGCACATGCCGACAAGGACGCGGCGTCGTGCCTAGCCGTGGCGGTGGCGGAGGGTGGCAAAGCCGGCGGTGCGGTGTCAAAGAGACGGATTTGCGCCTTCGCTGTCCCGGCGGCCGAGCGGAGAGGGGAGGGGGCAGCGCAGGCGGTTGCAAACCACGTGCGTGCGTAAACAATATTTGAATTTTAATCTCTAGACTTAGATACAAATAGTAATAACACAGTGAGTGCACAACATAGTAAGTGCACTCTTGTGATCCCGCCAAGGGCGACATCGCTAACATCTCAAAACAAAAGAGTTTAAAATGGAGTTTAAATATTATGTGTATTTTCTGCTAAATCAATGGCATAAAAAGTCACACTTGTCTGCATTAAACAGAGTAGTCGTGTGTGTTATATTCAAGTTTTGCTGTGAGGTATCATATACAAGGCTAATGAGGTGAGATTTTACACAACGTGACAACAGCTATGAGAAAAAATATCATTTAATACTAGAATGTTCTCTTTTGTTAATGAGAGTCTGCAGAAATATTGCCACACTAGTTAAAACATAATTAATCGAATAAATAATTTTCATTCACGTGTTTTCTCTTGTCGCTGGCGCCAAAGCCAATTTGCACTCGCGTGTCTGCGAATGCACAGTCAGGTTCGACCGCAGCTGGTGCAACCGCCCCCGCCGTCGCCTCTCCTTTGCGACCAATCTGTTGCGTGCCGCTTATTCTTTGGCGCGTGGCGACCGCTGGCATTTCAATGTTTCAAGTCCTGTTTATGGAAACTCTGTTCCGAAGCGGCGGTTAATTAGCGGTGGCCAGCGTTTCCGCACTGCGGGTCACGTGAGCGCGCGCCTCGCCTGTTTTATTAATGTGGTGGTGGTGGCGGCAGTGGAGGGAGAGGCGATAATGCAACGCTCTAAAATTCAAGTTCCATTTGGGCGACCTTTTTCTCTGTACTCTCATTCGAACAACAGAAAAAATTGGGTACGAATGGAATGAAAAAAATAGGAAAGGTTTAAGATGATCATGTAATTTAAATTGTACAATTATTATTACTAATTTTTGTTGTTCCGGTCATGATTGTACATTGCTTAGAAATTGTCGTTGATATAATTTCATTAAGAGACAAATTTTTAATGGTTTAGTAATAGGAGTCCAATATTAAAATAATCCTATTTTTGTGGCACATTTATAGACAAGTTTTGAAATATTTCTGGTATTAAATAATACGGAATATCATCAAATAAATAATTCTTCTGTTTGTGAATGAAATAAAGGAAAACTTCACCAATATGGCATTTTTACAGTCATGATCACGATAGTGTGAAAGACCACTTCAATCATCGGTAGTGAAGAGTGACTTTTATCCTAAAGCCATTCATTCTTTCTCTTTTACCTTAATTTGGTGATCAATTTACAATATCACTGATCACACGATTTGATATTGACACGGATTGATAATACGATTTGATCACACGAAACCAAGAAAAGAAAATTCACTGTCAAATGGTCATACGGACGGACGTTTAATGTCGTAGATACAAGATATAGCTGCTTTATTCGACCTAAATTTAGTAAAAAGCAGGGACCCCGAAGAAAATTCCAACAACACAAGTTTCAAGAAGAATATTTGGTGAGCAGTGGTGGAGTGGGTGAGCGCTTCATCGCCGGATCACTTGTTCCGTGGGGCGAGCGCGCTCTACCGCTGTCGGCTACTCTAGCGCGCGCTACCGCTCTACCGCGGCCGCAGTCGCCCGCGCGTTCGCAGTCCTCCTGCGCAGTTGGCGCGTTAATTACGGCGCGCGGGGGACGCACAATGCGCGTCATCTGTCAAGCGCGCGCGAGAGAGAGAGCTGCTCGCCGTGAGCCTGCGCTGCGCGCCCGCTCTGGCGCGGCCGCGCGTGCGGACAGCTGGGCTCGAGGATAAGTGAACTAACCGTCCGTTTGACTGCACGGTCGACCCCATTCGTAGTAGATTCCTCGTTCGACAGCCCGGTCAACTGCATCGTCGACTGACTACTCGGTCGACTACTCGGTCGACTACTCGGTCGACTACTTGGTCGACTACTTGGTCGACTACTCGGTCGACTGCTCGGTCGACTGCTCGGTCGACTGCTCGGTCGACTGCTCGGTCGACTGCTCGGTCGACTGCCTAACCATGTAGGCCTAACCATGTATTCTTTCATTTAGTTGCCTAACCCCTCAGCCGTCCAATTACTTCATAAATAATGCCCATGGAATTCAAATTTCCTAGTTTTTTAACGTCCTGGCCTTCCAACCATCCAATCAATCATTCAACTAATCGCCCAATCACTAAATTGTCCAATCACCCCAGTCACCCACCGGCCCCACTCACCAAACTACCCAAGATCGTCCAACAGCTCAGACGACCATCTACCCTAGTCACCCAGCCAACCCAGTCGTGCAGCCACCCATTCACCCAACCTCCCAACTACCCAGTCGCTCATGTACTTCTGTCTACGTCTACGTCGAAAGACGAACCGCATATCCATTCTGCCAAACATTCAAACTTTGGTCATCTTGATCCCCAAAACTCTATTATCAGTCTTTCCCATTTTTATCATTCCATTCGTATTCCACTTTCAAACTTTGAGTCGCTATACGGCGTCTCACCGCAGGCACCGTACCTCCAGTCCACTTCGATCCTGCCCACCCTGTTTTCCCAACCTAACACCTATCACCTTTCTCCCCGCCCTTTCCCGGCCTCTTTCCCTCCCACTCGCAGCGCGCGCGTCCCGCCCTGACCGCCCTCCGGGCCTCGATGCCCTTTTCGCTCCGCTGCGCCGCCCCCCCCCCTTTTGCCCGCGTACCGCCCCGCTCTCCCAGCGCGCGAGTGCGCCGACGCCCGCGCTCAAAATTTGCAAGCGCCGCTGAAAATTAGCGCCCGGGCGGCGCGCGCGTGATTTACGAGGCGGCGGAGAGCGAGCGGTGAGCGTCTGTGCCGCTCGCGGCCACGCCCCCCTCCATACTCTCTCGCACGCCCACACACGCGCCCCGCGTTGCCGGCGGCAGCTACGGGAAGCACGACGGACAATATTTCGACCGGGATGCAAAGCTGTATAGTGAAATATAGAATGTATCGGAGTAAATGTTACAGACGTCTGGGATGGATGGAGGAATTAAAAATGATAACCGTTTGTCGGTGAACATGTGGGAAATTTAATATAACGGTACTAGTTTCACATTTGATATTTGCCACTGATTGTTAGCGAAGTCCTGTGTATTGATATTTTGCTTGTCTCGTCACGTTCCCTCACAGTCAAGAATATTTCGTTTGCATGCCAAAAAAATTTGTTAAGTATTTTTAATATATGAATCGGTTAAAAACATAAAGGTTCGATGACAAGTTTTACCGGTTTTCAGTTAATGGTGGTAAACTGTTCTTAAAATGTAACTCAAACTCAATAACTCAATATAACTCAAAAAATAAATCAACTTTCTATGCAGTCAAGTTCGTTGTCCGTGAACTCTGTGACGTCTGTAGAGTGACCTACAGCTATTAATGTTAACAAAAATATGTTGATGTTGGGAAATTGGAGCCTTTTTGCTTGTTCTTCAAATTTTAAAGCTGCTGGACATCGAAAGTTTTTGTTTTCTCCGATTCATGTAAAGAAAAATTAATTGAAATTCCTTTAAATGCACAAATGTGCCTTTTGACATTGTTTTGTCGCATTATCAATGGTTTGCAAAATATGATAAGAAATAGCAATAAAAGGAAGTAAGATAGTTTGGAATCAACATGTCATCACTAATGTAATCACGTGGTCTCAACTAGTACACGGATATTGTTTGTAAATAATTTTCATGAAGAAATTTCATGAAAATTTGTGAAATTTTATTTTTTTATTACGGCCTACAAGAAGACAAAGCACTGGTTGGCGCACGTTCTCCTGTGGTATTAAATACATTAGAAAATGGAATTTAATCAAGACAGAAAATTACATAAGTATTTTGTTTAATTATTGATATTTACTAATACGTAACGGTATATTACATTATTTATATCTCAAACTTTTAATAAAACATTAGAATGCCTGATTTTGATAATTTATTTTTCTGGCAAATTTGAGCGTGTTTCAGTCTTCAGTTCGAAATCTGTGACTCGCATTCCGTAGAAGGTTTTCTCTCCGCGTGGAAAATACTTCGCTTGAAATTCTACTCGCCTGACGGAGATCAAATGTTTTTCCCGACGAGTGAATCCGCAAAGCCTAAACAACGACGATTTGGCCGTCGCGCGTCGCAGCCGTTTCCGAATAAGTCGCTTCGCAGAAAAGCGAAACAAACCCGCGGGCGCGGCGTCGAGTCGCATTCCATTGCGTGGCGTCGTGGGCCGGGGAAACGAGTCATAAGGAGGCGCTCGGGGAACAACGCTGGCGCGGCCCGGCGCCCGAGTGGGCTACTTGCGGAACTCTTAGCACGTGGGG
>BOPP01000185.1:620364-659918 GCA_017312745.1 Gryllus bimaculatus
GAACGATAGCGAGGCGGGGGCGTTGGCGGAAGCGGGGGTGCGGGTGGAGCTGGGGATGGAGTTGGTGAAGGACTAGGTGGAATAGAGGAGAAGAGGGCAGATAGCGCCCCCGGTGCTGGTGACTTGGGCGTGGGCGCGAACGGCGGCGGAGCGAGGTTGCTGGCGAGGGCGGGGGTTGGGGCTGGAGGTGAAGTTGGTGAAGAGCATGGTGGAATAAAGGGAAAGCGAGCAGATAGCGCCCGGTAGTAAAGTTGCTGTTTACAGTGTTTCCATGATGGAAAAAAAGTTAAATTGAATCTTTCACCGATTGTGGTAGAAATGTGCGTTTTGAACGAATAATTGTATTTTTATTTAACTTACATATATTCTTTGTAATTTTTGTGTTTATATCCAGAACAAAAAGAGTGTGAAGGCGGGATAAAGAGTGTGGGTGGCCTTGGGCAGGAGGTGGAAGTGGAAGTAAAAGTGAATGTGAATGTAAAAAGGGTAACGAAATGAAAGGAAAATGGATAGAACACAAGGTGATAAAGACGTGGTTTACGGTGTTTCATATCGTCGAAAAAGTTGGATTGAACGTTTCATATCTAGAATAGTAGAAATGTGCAATTACATTGAACAATTTATTGCTGTTTTAATTATTTTAATGTTTTTTTTATTTTTATGATAATTTTAAACTTATGAAATGAGGTGTTGAAAAGTGTCTGGAAGCAAAGTATGCACTTTAAACGCATTTGTGGGAGCTTTAAATCCAGCTACGGATGTTATCACATTCGATAGCTCTCAAGAAGAATCTATTAGCTCTTATTTTTATCCGGATCCTTCAACGAGTAAAATATCCTGGAAGAATTGTAGAAAAAACATGTTTTTTTAGGTGGGTTAAGACGTCGACAGTTCTGAATTGCGGTGGATTACTGTATTTGCAGCTTAATGTGAATTCTCAAAATATGATTCAATATATTGATGGTAGTTTCTCATTTTACTGACGATAGTGAGAGCTACCAATGTAATGACAAAAGAAAAGAAAACAGACACTTATATTTATTTAGCTTTCCGAAAAAAATACTTCTATTGATTTTTTTCCTTTAATGCTCTGTTTCTGAGAATAAACGGGCCACAATATTGTTTTCAAACACCCAGTAGTAAACGCAGTTCTTTCAAGGCATGCCTAGCACACTAAAAGTTAAATTTTAGCAGTATTTCAAAACTTGAGACGAAGCTTAAGTGTTGATATAAATCTGTAAATGCAACAAATAAAACAAAATACTTTCGACCGATCGCATTAGCTACTAGTCACGTTACTGAAGGATTTCTATACTGGAATTAAAGTAAAATAAAAGGCAATAATGGTGTCTAAAAATAGTGTGTGACACACGCGGTAAAAAGTATTTTATTTTTCTCCTAGGATTGCGCCAGTTCGCCTAACGCCGTAGTGTCGCAACTTTTCGGCAGTACTGAAAGCAAAATGCTGCTTTCAGTACTGGTATCATAAATAACTATTTAAAACTTTATTTTGTATATTATCTTTCTTAATATATTTATTTTTGACCAAAATGAAAGTACCCGCTATCGGAGGCTCTAGACAAAGATAGTTAACACATATTGGCTGAAGGCATTAAAGTAGCCAAAAGTTGAAAAGCAGAAAAATAGTTTCATTAAAGACGGAAATGGTAAAGCGTCGTGACTTCACTTTCAAGTAGGCACCAGATGCCATTGATCTCTTCTGCTCCATTCCGTAGCTTCATGCGCAGTGCGACACCTGCGCTGCCCCGCGGTGCAGCGTTAGAGAAAACGTGATGGATGACACTCCCTTCCCCTTCCTTATCTTCTTCTCCCTCCAACTCTCTTTCTACCACCTTTGTCTTTCGTTTACTCTTGTCTACCCTCTCCTCTTTTCGACATTATTATCATTTGTTCGACTCTCCCCTCCCCCTCCTCACCATTTCTTCTCCAATACTCTCCCTTAGTTCCACCCTTTCTCCGAACGCCTTGTGCCCGTCTTCCCTCTATTCGTCCCACCCTCCCTTCATCTGTCCCTTTCCTTCCCTTCCTTCTTCCCTTTTTCACTCCTTTTTCTCCCCATCTTTCTTCCCTTCCCTCCATTTCTATCGTCCTTCGCGACCTATTCTTTTTTTCCTCTTTCCTTTCTTTCCCATTTTCACCCTCAATATCACCCATACATCCACCCACACACTCACTCACCCACCTACCTACTCTCACCGACTCCCACCCGCCGCCTGCGCCTCTTCTCATGGTAGAGAGCTCTCTCCCCAGAGGCGGCCGCCGCAACCGCCCGGCGAGAGCGTTAGAGAGCGAGCGAGGAGCGCGTTGGAGTGGAGCGGGGGCCGGGGCCGCGACGGCGCCGATGGGGCCATCTGAATGCATGCCTTCTGCTAACTTCGCAATGGGCCGGGCCCGCCCCCCCCCCCACCTCCACTGCTGCTCTCTCCAACCTCTAGTGCAGGCAGCTGCGCGCCTACTGCCCCAGCGCTCGCTACGTTGGGACGAGATGGAATTTGTCGCCGAAATATTCACTGTTATGCGGTGAACCTAGAATACCTAATTAACACAACTCTTTTATTAAGTTCCAGACTATTACAGTCTCGTTTTATCAACGCATTTTCTAAGGACTGTATTATTTTAAAAAGTATTTCTTTTCAAATGTATTTATCATGTTGAGATTTTAATTTTCAACTTTTTTATTGTTTTATGATTTTTACTTAATTGCTCATGAAAGTTGTGACTTGGTGAGTTAAAAAAACTACTTAATGAGCTTGAAACAACAAAATGTTTCTGAAATTATAACAAAATTTATATTAATTATTATTCACATAGTAATAATTACTCTCATTTATTTAAGTCGACAAATATTACTAACAACATTAGGTGTACAATATTTTTCAGCTACAAATAATAAACAAAGCACTAACTGATGGGTTACTTTAATGGTTTCCAGGATTTGACATCGATGTCTGCGATATAAAAAGACAGAAAAAATGAACACTTGTCGACGTAGATGCACAACTTGCGCGTGCTCTCGTCTCTTTGAAAATCTAAGGAGCCTGAGAGATAAATATAATATTTCAAAACGGAAAACATTATCAAATAATCATTCTTATAATATTTCACATATTTTGCTTATTAGTTTGCCAAATTATGATTTACTTCAGCAACACCAAAGTACTTCATTATGTTGTGAAGAAAGATTGATAGTATAGTTTTAGAACGTGTGAATTCCATCCGCACTTTAACCTAGGCTCTCAACCCTCTTCATCTCTTTCCCGGCGAAGGCGGCACGAAGCTTCTTGCGAGGCCCGCTGCGCGCGCTGCCGGCGCCCCGCGCTCTTCGGCTGTTCAATTAGAGAGCGCGTTTGCCCAGCGCTGATTGGTGCTCCATAGGAGCTGACGCCCTCTGAATTCACAATCAGCCGCTGTCATCAGGTGCGGAACGACCGGCGCTGCGAAGTGGATTTCCCTTCGAAAAAGAAAGAAAAGAATACATTTTGTCTTTTCGTTCTATAACATTCTCTCCCTTCCCGGGGACTAAGAGATGGGAACTTACCGACGAAAGGGTTGTTGAAGCAGTGAAATTTACATAAAAGACGTGTTTTTGTTCTGGACCAATCCAACTTTCTAATAATGTTCACTTACTCTGAAATGCATTATGAGTGGATAATAACGTAATAAACATATATTTATCTCAATAATTTATTTTGTTTTTGTGATGTGAGTTAGTGTTATACACAAATTAGGCTATTTGTTCCACTCGAAACTTATATTATTGAAGATACTTATCTTATTATTACAACAGCGCGTAAAATAATATTGCTAAAGTTACATTTCAAATCAAAAAGGTTTCATATTTTTTTTATCTAAGCTTCTGAAATCTTTACGTGTACGTATTATTATATCGAAAAACTGTATGTAAACAACAGCTTAATAATAAGAGCGACCATTAAGTAGAAGAAACATTGTCAACCAAAAAAATAAAATTGATACGTCTCTAATATATATTTTAAAGCGCGTTATTCAAGCAAAACAATAAAGTATGTATACACGAGCATAAACCGCTCTTTTGTAAATTTTTTTGAAGTTTGTTAACGTAATACTCACTCACCATTAACTCGCCCAGAGACTGGTAAGAGAAGCCAGCAACTCTGAATGTGCTACAACGTCGGTGCAAACCACTCCAACAGCATTAGTTTACGTTTCACAAAGTGGGCGGCGTCTGTTGGTGCGACGCGCTGTTGATCCGCTGTACAGCTCCTACACAATGGGGGATTCAACACGCAACTATTTGAAGTGAATACAGGTTCTGCGCGTTTACCTTTATTACCTTCGGGGCGGGTCAACATGTAATGAAGTACATTCCTTATGCAGCGAAGTGTATTAATAAAAACAATGTGATATGAAATCGTCGTGATATGAAGTGTATTAATAAAAACAATGTGATATGAAATCGTCGTGATATGAAGTGTATTATTAAAAACAATGTGATATGAAATCGTCGGCCCGGAGGTACGAGATTGTGAGTTCTGGTTTTACTTGGCGGTCTTGGTTTGATGGTTCGCTGGGTTGGATCGCTTTGGGTTTGATGTAGTATTGTAGAATCATTTACATCATCTTTATACCTTTTCCTTCAATCGTAGCTGACCTGGTGGTCGAGAATAACGTTGCCGCTCGACCAAAGTTGTGGGTTCAAATTACGCATAAGAATATGTGCTGTGGTGTTGCGCGTTGTCCGGTTTGCCAGAAACACAGAAGTTGCCTTATCTTATAAATCAGCCACGTATTTCCCGGGCAAGAGAAAGGCATCACGCTCGTTCTCACGTTCAACCAACTGTATTACATTATATGAAAGTAGTCGGCATGAAAAAGTTAAAATAAATGCTTGACTCTGTGAGACTGCACCGGCGTAAGTGGATCAGGGCATCAATTAATGTAATTGTAGTTTCTCTAACTGGAATGTTCTAGGGTCCCAATTGTAACAGGATATTCGACGTTAGCTAGACAGCTAAATCGAATAGTGCCGTTGTCTGGAAAATAGTTATAGCGGCCAGTTACACCGATCGGTAGTTTTCCGTGGTTTCTGTGATGTATGTTCCAGGCGGATGCCGGAGCAGTACCTTTACAAACGGGCCACGAACCGCGTGCGATCTCACCTTCCTCTTCCTTGTCCTATCCACACTCCTTATTCACAGACTTGCACAACACTACCACACGTGCCAGGAGACCCGTCGGAGCCTAGGAGCTTGTCCCGGTTGAGGCAGTGCCCTGCTGACGGCAGATACCTGGTTGAGGAAAACCCCACACGTAGACATGAAGGTAGGCGACAGATCTCGCCAGCCAATGAGGGAAGATCACTGTCACCTACCGCGATAATACATACCCTACACATCCGGAACTAATGGCCTAAGCAGCTAAAGGAAACAATAGTCAATTAGTCAATCGATCAATCTATCTGTCTGGGACTGGTAGATGGGTGGCAGCGCAGAGGCGGCGCCGCTAGCACGTAGATCGAACGACGTCGCGGGCGCAATCGATGCCACCGTCACCGAGAGTCTCGGGATCGTTTCCCAGCGCTTGTTTTTCTTCGTCGCCCTCCGCTCTCGCTGGCTTCGAAAGCGAAATATTGTTTGCCTCCTTCTTTGCTCTCTCCGCCACCCTCTCCACCCCTTCCCACGCCAGCTCGCCCCTCGACTCCCTCCCCAGTTGGAAAGAGAAACAGCTAACTGCATTATCTTTCGGTCAAGTTGGTTTCTTTAAACCCGTCTCAACTTTCGGCGGTGAGTTTGCCGAGTAAACTATGAAGTATGAAGAGTGGGGCCGTTCTGCAGCTACGAGACGCAGGCGAGGACGGGGAGGGGGCGGGGGCAAGGGACGAGGAAGAAGATGTACCTCTTGTAGGAAGGCAATCGTGGCTCGTGACCTCGGAATTCTCCGAGCTTCTGTTGGCACAACAGAACAGCCCTTGTGAAGCGGGCATATACATGGGTAGTAAATTTTCGAGGAAAAGAAGCATTGGGTTGTTGTTCCAAGCATTATGAAGTGGAACTATGTATGTGAAACGTATTGCCGTGTGTAATAAAATTGAAATATGGAGAACTACATGAAATCACAATACAATATCGAACAGACTGTCTCTCTACGTGGTCTGTCTTTCATATAAGGATAGAAATAGAAACTTTTTTGTCGCTTACGTACCATAAAACTATTTCGAGTAAGATGAGTTGTGAACTGAGAATACCAAAACCTACGAAACAAATGTCTTTAAATGATTTGAAAAATTATTTATATGTAAAGATTTATTATGAAGTATAATTTTCTATTTAATATGTTTTTGCAGAGAAAACGTGTTTAATTGCTTGGGTAATTAGTAATTTGTTTTACCGCAACTGTTCCAAATCCATTTTATTTCGTAAGTAGCTAAATATATTGTTTTGTATTTGGAGTGAAAATTAAACAGCGTTGATGAATGTCAAAAGTCACGCTACTGGTGGCGAATTCCTCGCGTGCAGCGCAGTCGTAGGAAAATAGGATGTGTAAGTAGGCGAGGCTGCGGCGGATCCGGACAATGGAGTGCTTTAACAGGATTTGGGACGACATTCGACTCAAACGCTTGGCAGAGCGCGTGGTGCCTCCGCCGCCCTCGCTGTTCTCTCTACCTCCTCCGCCCACACTACGTCCTCTTCCTCCTCCATCCGCCTTCCGTTGCCCCCGACGACCCCGAACCTCATCACCCCCGTCGCTTCCAACACCCCCGTCACCTCTGTTGCCCCCGTCACCCCCATTACCCCGATTACTCCCATCACCCTCGTCGCCCCTGGCGCCCACGTCATCCCTTCTTTAATGCCTCCTCCATCCTCGCAGCCACCTCTGTCCAAGCTGACACTCATTGCCTCCATTAGCCCCTGCTGCCTCCCTTGCTCTCATCACTACTGTTGCCACTCTAGCCTCCCCTATTTACCTGCTTCTTCCACCCTCATCAAACACGCTGCCCCATGTCCAGATCAACCCGTCTACCTCTAGTGTCACGCTATCCGCCCCCCCCGTCCTGGCCACCCTGAGCATTCCACCGTCTACACGACCCTTGCCAAACTGCCACCTGCGTCCTTAAGCCCATTGCTGTCATATCACCCCCACCTCCACCCAGGACCGCCACCCTCGCCACCTTCATCCATTCCATCGTCTCAACACCACCGTTGGCCTCCACCGATTCTACACGGCCGTCTCTCTTTCCTCCACATCCCACGTAACTTAACCTGACCCACGCGTTCCCGCCACATTCTCCGATACCCAGCCGACCCCCAGTCCTCTAGAGATCCTCGCTTCGAAACCCCGACAGGCGTGCTCAAGGCGCCGTTATTGCGGTCGGCCCGTGCGGCGTCGCCCGGCGGGCACCGCAGCTTAGGCCGGCAGCGGAGGCGCGCCCGGTCGCAAGCGCGCGCTCTGGTCACGCTCGGGGATGAGTCGTTCGTTAGCGGTAACGCGTGTCGGATGCCTCGTGAAAACGGGGCGGATAAATAAGAAGATTGCTGCAACTAATTTTTCGATTTTAAACAACGCAAGCGGTATTGTTTAGTGCAGCAGAAACAACCACAATCACTGTTCTTTTATACCCTTGTGAATTTCTTGCGGGTTTAGTATCTACGAGTGTGAATAACCTCCACAACCAAAAAACCAGTAAAATAATCAAAGGCAAGGTAACAGTACATATAGCTCGGAAGCAAAATAACTACTTTCACGGTCGTAAAGATTAATTAGTTTCTATATTGTGATTAAACACGTATATCGTTCGGTAAGACAGCTGCCAATCAATCCATAGTATTTGGTGATAAAATCGAAGACATTGTTGCAACGTTCGATTAAGGCAGTGACAGTACAGTTCCTTTTTTTTTTTGTTTTTTGTTTTTGTGTTTTTTTTTTTTGTTGTTTTTTTTTTGGTTTTTTTTTTTTTTTTGTTTTTTTTTTTCTTTTTTTTTATACTATTTCCCCACTGCGACAGCTCTTTCGTTCGCCTTGATTATCTGCGTCCATCCCTTTCGCATTTACTGCCTTTCCAATGTTACGTTTTGTTGGTCGGAAGTTCTATTGATCAAACGGCGTTAATTCATCTCTCTTCCTTTTTTTGCTCTTTCGATATTTTCATGACATATACCCTCTTTGCTTATTTAAGAATACCTAGTAGTAGTGAGTTAATAACCTACGAATAAACAGTTTATGTTCTTTATTATTATTTTATTATTATTATATAATATTATTATTATTATTATTATTATTATTATTATTTCTTACATTATTCACAGTATCTACTGCGGATGTCAACCACACACAGTATATGACCAGGTGTGTGGTGCTTTACCTGAAGTTCAGATGGCTTCTGACATACGCATTGTATTTCAAATTATTATTTATATTATATTATTAATTATTATTATTATTATTATTATTATTATTTACGTTTTAAGCGAGTATCTTCTAAAAATCTCTCTCGTGGACTTAATTTACGTTTACAATACAAACAAAAATTACGAATTTAAAATAGGCAGGTTAAAAATATTATTTTAAACCCGACATGCTTCATAGGTCGAGTATGGCTGTCACACTTGTCACCCGCAATCGTAAATCCGGCCTTGGGTCCAAATTAGAGCAGCTTTTCATAGCCTCCGTGGCATGATTCACTGCGTCTTCAACAGCCTTCTCTTCCTCCTCCATCACCTCCTCCCCTCCACCCCTGCTGACCGCCGTCTCACCACCTCAGCTTGCCATCAATCATCGCCCGCGTCCCACTGCTGCCCCCACTATGACCACCAACCCCTCCACCACCACACCACCACCAACCACTACACCACCACCACTACCAACACCACCACTACCACCACCACTACTACCACCAACCACTACGACCACACCAAACTACTACACCACACTACCACCACCACCACTACCACCACCACCACCACAACTACCGCCACCACCACCACCACCACCACCACCTTCTACCCCACTCTACCACCACTACTACCACACCACTACTACCACCACCACTACTATCACCACCACTAACTACCACCACCCTACCAACACCACCACCACCACCACCACTACCCCTACTCCCACCACCACCACCACCACCACCACCACCACTACCACCGTCTCCACCGCCTCCGCACCCCTTCATCACTACCGCCATCGCCTCTGTTGGAGCAGCCGAAAGGCGCCAGGAATACGCGGCGAGTGGGCGGCGGGCGGCGCGCTTTGAAGTCGACATCCCGCGGATGTACTGCTCTGGCTGCGCACGTCTTCCCATTCCTGCCCTCCACCCGTATTCTGGACCGCGTTGGCATCCCCGACGTTTTAATTGGTCGGTTGCAAGACAACTGTTCAGTCTGCAAGTATCAACGTTAATAAATAACATTACTAAAATATTTATCGTCGAATGGTGCTACTAGGGCCAAGGTATACAAAATTAAGACAAGCGTGTAATTTGCATTGCATAGGCGCCTTGCAATGCCAATCCGGCACCCGAAGAACAGCAATCTGGGAAGGGCAATGAGGGGGGAGGGCTATATTCGGCGTATTTCAGAATAATATATTTGAAGGAAAATTGTTTGCTTTTAATAAATGATACCTGTATTTAGCAGTATATTACAATAATTTTCTGCATTTTTACTTCATAAGATTTTGAATAGCCGAAAAGATTATGATGATATCGCATTGTCCACTGTACATTTGCTGAAAATGCATTGTAACCTTAACGTAGCGTAAACATAGAGTACACGTGCACACGAAGTGCCAGCTTTATGTGTTGACGAAGTGCCAGTTATGTGCACACGAAGTGCCAGTGTTCATGGTGTTTTCTCCCGTAATTTTTGCGGCACACCCACTTTATTCCACGGCACACTGCTGTCCACGACACACCACTGCTGAGAGCCATTATCGACATGCTTTCCGTACTCCCACAACATAAAATTTCCATTCCAACCAGCTCTTCGTTTGAGCCGGCGCTTTTCTGCTCTATCCTGCATTTGTCTCGCGTCAAACTGCACCTTCTCCGTTCCTCCCGATCCCACCTCTGGGTCCTCCCACTCAAAACCTATTCTCATGCTATCCCATTTGGCCATTTATTCGGCACTACTCCCACTTCTTGCGACATGATCCCATACCGTAACATTTCGAGTGTTTTTTCTGGCTTTCATTTCCTCCTTTCCTTCCTTCCTTCCGGTGACATGTATCTCAACCTGACCGCGCGCGGCGATGGTGTAACGGTTAGCGTATCGGACTGTTTTACCAAAGTTGGCGGTTTCAAATCCAGGATGGATGAACTAGACAATTCCCAACAATTTAGACCATTTTTGTGTACAAACACGATCAAAGCCTTGAATTGTTAAGGGCGAAAAAATTCTTCGAAAGGGAAGTAAAGCCGGCTGTCCCATGTTAGTAGATTTACTTGCATGTAAAAGATCCTCAAACCTAAATGACGCCTCTGAGCTAAATTCAAATCGCCTGTTTCTCGTCCATGAAATACTTGCCTTTTCTGATAGTTGGTGAAAGGAGCGTAGCAAAATTTGCGTGGTCAGACGGAAGAGCAGGCCTCGTGGCCTGAGTCTCGCCACGTAAAATAAGGCATCAATTCAATTCAATTCAATTCAACCTCAATCTTAAACCATTTCAGAACAGTCCCAGTTCGTAATCGCGCACTCATTTGCGTTTGTATCCGCATTCTCATCTTCGAACTGAAGAGTAGCAATGTTTGTATTGTTTGATGTGTTTAACATCAGTGAATTTATGGCACCTGTTGGAATCAAATTTATAAATCGACTACTCTGACCAATGTGTTTCGTGGTTCCCTGCGCTCCACGCGAGGGTCGTAGCAGCACGTGATACATCGGGCCACGGAGATCGCGCACTATCTTCCCTTTCCGTAACATCAAAGTCCCTTATTTCTCATCCTTGGGTGCTAACGACCATGACAGTTGAAGCGCTCTATCCCGTCAGTCAAGCAATGAACTTAAATCCTCACTCTATCTTAGTCATCGCCTTCATCTCCTTCTTCCTTTCGTTTACCATATCTATCTCGGTCTTCTTCTCCGTCTCCATCCCGGTTTCCATCTCTCTCTCAGTTTCCATATCCATATTCATCTTGGTCTTAATCTCTATCTGCATCTCGGTTTCCTGCTTCATATTCACATCCTCTCCTATTTCCATCACTATCTCTCTCTTCATTTTCATTTCCCTCTGTTTCCAATTCTCTTTTGATTTCCATCCCCATATCCATCTCGGTCTTCCTCTCCTTCGCAGTTTCCAATTCCATCTTCATATCAATCTCAAATTTCGTTCTGTATGTGTCTCTTAATTTCTATCTCCGTCTGGTGTTTGTTCTCCATCTCGACTTCTCTCAGCATCCCTCGGGTCTCATATCCATACCCATCTCGTTCGTTATCACCATCACCATATCCCTCTCGGTTTTCAACTTCTTCACCACATGCATCTCATATTTCCATCTCTATCTCGGTTGCCATCGACGTTGCCAGTGCTCGCCCGGATACACGCGCGACGGACCGTGTCCCAGGTGCTTAGTTAGGCCGCGTCGGAACAAAGTGTTCTTGTGCGTCTGACAGCGAAAAAACGCGTGTTCGTTTGGGAGCCAACGAGTAAGCACGGTTTCTTGATTTATTCGAAAAAATTCTTATAATAAAAATACTGTCCTTTGAAAATGAAATCTATAATATTTCGTATATTACGAAGGAATTATGGTTCATAGATACATATTTATAGACATACAAAATTTTGGAATAATAGTTATTTATTCATGAGACTTACTCCTTTCTAAATAGTTATTATTCCAATATTTGTCGGTCTATAAATACGTATCTATGGACCCTGAGTCCTTCGTATTATACATTTAATATACACGATGGGCTAAATATTTGGAAACAATATATAATATTTCTTATTCCAAAGAGAATTGTCCTAAACTATTTTTTAAAATTAAAATATTCAACATATTTCTTTTTTTAATAGTGAGTGTTTAACTAGTGAGCTTAAGTGAATAATTTTCATAAGGTAAACAAAGAATTATTAATTATATTTTTATATGCCTTAGTTACAAAGCATTTTAATGTCAAATGATTTTGTTTGGCATTGGAGAACTAACTTATTTAAAACCTGTATTTCTCTAGTCCGTTAATACGTTAACCATATTTCGGGAGCTTTCAAAATTCTTTCAAATATAAAGTAGTGTTTGATATTTCTTGTGATTTATTTTTTCTTTTTCACTGTACCTGTAACCACCCTGTAGTTTATTATGAAGCAGTGGAAACAATATTGTCGCTTTTGTACTATTTTATTCAAGTTCTAAATACGAATGTGTAGGGGAAGTGCACGTAAAATCTAATGTAATGTAATGGTCAATTATATCAACTCTATTTTGTTTGGACAGGTTGCCACGCGCAAAGAAGTAGCTGTTTTGGGTTTTCTGCATTCCCAACTTTTAATTTATCTGCTAAACGGTAATCTACGTTGCCTTGGGCAGACATAATTTGCCAACACTTTTCCAAGAAGAAATTAAAGGATGTATGTAAAATTTGATTCAGACGATAAGAAATCTAGATGCTAGTGGAAGTGCATGAGTAAAATTAGCTCTCGAAAAAGTGAGAGAGTAATATTACAAAAGTGCGTGCCTCGTCAGATGAGAGAAAACGTCATCATTCACTTTCGGCAAGTTCAATAGAGGGTAAAACGCGTTTAATCATAAACTGTACTTTAATCATTGTCTGGGTACAAATGTTAAGAAAACAGAAGCGCAAATAACCAATTGTGGACCTTTCTTCGTAAAACAGCGCCAGTGTTTGCTTTTGAAAAAGACAACGGTTGTAGGTTCTCGTATAGAAAGAGAAAATACACATCGCACCGCGCCGTAATGGCTGATATCCCCGGCACGGCCAAGGAACGCGCTGCGCTGTGCGAGTGTTCATTTCAGTCCATTATTGAATGTTTGTTGTCCCAAGGGGGAAAGGTGTTTGCGTTTCTATTTTAACGGTGTATTCAGCGTAGCAGCATAGCGAGAAGGTAAAAGCAGTGTGAAGTTGGAAGGCACGTAGAGGGCGGAGAGGTTGGGAAAAGGCATTTATTGCCGACGTTAATGGAAATAGGGGAGGTAGGTTAAGACGTGAGTTCATTTTAAAAAAAATGTGCGAGATTCAAAGATCATTATTATGAGTGTTTATTAATAATAATAACAATAATAATATTAAAAGTTACAGTATTGATTACTGCGGACGTGAAAATTTTATTTAACCTGTAAGATTATTAAAGCGGTAACTGGTTGTTTTGTTGTGAACAGCTTACATCTCATAAGAACGAATCTAAAGTCCAGTCGTCTACATAGGCTTGCACTTACGATTTTAATGAAGCCAATGAACAATCGCATTCTAGGAAAGCCATACACGTTTTGTTGTAACTGTGAAGCCAAAAATTGAAGACAGACGAACTACTTAACGGTTGTATTAAATCTATCTCTCTCCGCTCGATAAATTATGTAGTTAGTTAAACAGTGAATTCTATATGTTATTTATTTAAATTCCATTGAAAACGGGCATGTAGAAAATGATAATTGTAAATATTATTGCATCGTAAATTAGTTTAATAAAAAAATTTAATATCTTGAAGTATGGGCGGGAGAAACTTCCTTTCAGAGCGTCGTGCCGTCTTAACATAAGACGTGTTGCAGGCCTCGGGACTTCTCTGCCGAGGCGCAGAAGGCAGCGCGGAAGAGGCAGTGGGCGGGGGGAATGGAACGGGAGAAGGCGGGGCGCGCCGGGCGCGCTGACAGCTCGACGGGCGCGCCGCCGGCGCGGCCCTCCACCGCGATCGCCCCACCGCCTCAGCCGACGGCTGGGAATCGAACTGCCCCCTCGGCCTCCTACCGCGGGCGCCCTCGCCGCCCAGAAGCGCCGAGCCCCTTTCGCCTCTCGCCCCACCTCTTCTTCGCTGTCCTCTTCCTCCTCCTGTTCCTTCTTAGCTCTCTCTTCATGATGTAATAATAAGAGCTAACAATGCGTAATAATCACCAAATAATAATAATAATAATAATAATAATAATAATAATAATAATAATAATAATAATAAATACTACCACTACTACTACTAATAATGATTATGATGATGATGATATTAATGGCTAAGGTAGTAATGCCGTAGTGGTTTCGGACCAGAAGATAGCGGGTTCGAGTCCCGCCTCGGGTATGGGTGTATTTGTGAATGTCTGTATGAGTGTCGTCCTTTCACCCCTCATTATCATCATCATTTTATCTTCCAAGCCCGCAATGCTAAGAACCCTGGGGAATAAAATTCGGACTCAGCTACATGATGGTCCACAATTAAACTTACATGCACCGCGATAATGATACTGAGCTATGGTAAATGCAGGATGCATGCATGTGTGGTCCTAGTCGGCCGATTCGCGAGCAAAAAAATTAAAATATTTTTATTATTATTGGTATTATTATTATCATCATTATTCTGCTCCTCTTTCCCCTCGAGTTTGTTCCCTCTGGCAATCTTTGTTGTACATTCAATATCTTTCCTCTTACAAGTGGGTCAGAATTTAATGTTTTTATCTTCATCCCATTTCACAGTTTTCTGACAATATCCAGCAATATCTAATCAACTCCTTCCACTCCTACCTCTACTAACTCACTTATCATACTCTCTTTCCAGTATCTCTTCGACTCTTTCCGTATCACTTCTTTATGGTTTCGCATAACCCTCATTTCCTACATCACTTCCAAGTTTTGCTTTAATTTCGAATACTATTGAATTGATAATTTTTAAAATTTTGATAATCTTTATAATCTATATATATATATATATATTACACAGACTCTTCACAAGTAACAGGTCACAAAGTTTTTGTTTCAAAGGAGCGCGGGAAACGTTTTAACACAATAAAAATATTATATATTGACATAGAGTTTGAAGTATTTAATTGTGCTATTCCGACTATGCGCCCATTCATGCTTATACCGATTTAATTCTCGACACAGCTTATGTCATGCGACAGCAAAGGTTCTAAGGAAGAGTTCACCCGATATTAAATATTTTCTATTTACATATCGCATTATGAAACAACAACATTTTTATATTCTTGTTTTGTAGAGGACAGTTGTACTGGGTATTTTCAAGTATTCGGAAAGCAATTGTTGTGCTGCAGGCTACAAGTAATCATTTAATTTTTCAGAAATGTTGTTTCCAATATCCACGAAAGACTTTCAGTTTTTAGTATTTGCCACCTGGGTGGTTTCCCACGGCCCCATTTTTCTGTCGCCAGTTCTATGGAAAGCCAAGAGACAGACATATTACGCTCGATCTGTTTTTGTCGGTGAGATTCTGTTGTCAACTGTTCGCGTTAGCTGAAGGGCACACTGCGCAGACCATCACGCCAGTCTGCAGTCTCTGGTATATATCTGCATTAGGCTGACGGTCACCTCGCCAACTTATTTTTTTTATCCATTGTGCTTCTTCTGAAAGTAAAAATCACTTGAAATTGTGAACGTATGCGTTTGGAATACTACACAATCTGCCGCTTAAGACTCGCCAAAAGATAAGTTTTAGATATCGGTTGTTTTGTGTATCAGGACAATTGCATGGAATGGAGTTACACTATTGAATCCTAACACCAAATACACAATAAATAATGCAACAACTTTTTTTTTTGAGATTTTGTAATATTTCATTTCATTTTAACACAAATACATATAAATACATATGTACGTGTTAATTTGATGTTTTAAAAAAAATTGATTCTGAGTATAAAAAGTCTTTGAAGGAATAGGTTGTCTGACATATCCTTTTGAAGATAATGTAATGTTGATCTTGTGTTATATAAAAAACAATAAAAATTCCGAACTCACTTTACATTTCAGAGGTGAGCAATCGACGCATTGATTCTATATTTCAGGTTAGAATCTCGGGATATTATATCAAGAGGGCTGGGTCTCCGAGGGTGGAACTATATACTGATAAATTGATAAAAAAATGAATTCTTAAAAATAAAATCACATATCTGCGGGTAATTATTTTGTGTTCGAAACATGCTGCTCCTACTTCAAACATGGTTTAAACACTGTTCCACCACGGTGCTTCAACTCCCAAATCCAGAAACCTTGAAAACGATCCCAATTTCCATTGCTCAACTCTCAAACATCTCTCTCCATTGAAAAATAAATGTCGGTCGCTCAAATCTGGAACGTTTGATTGTAACGGGCGAGCACATGTCTAATAATTTAATTTTTCCTGGTTGCAGGGATTATTTACGAGTCGCCAATACGACGTGGCCACTGTGAAATTTCCAGCCTTCGAAAAACTTGACACCTTAGCCAAGATCCATTCCGCGCTAAACATTATGAGACCAGTAATTGATTGACCAAAGTTTCCGCGCGCGTCAACTGTTAAGATCATTAGTACTGTACATTCAGTGCACGTATTATGCCGAGAGATGGCGTTTCTTCACTAGATGGCAAGACCTAGCGCCGATCTACACGTCAACTTGTGAGATATACCCCTATCAGGTATCTCCCACCAGCGGGACACCACCCCAGCAGGGACAAGGCCTAACTGTACTCCCGACATACTGTTCTCCCGACATGTGTAATAGTGTAATGTAAGTAAGAGAAGAATGATAGGGCAAGGAAGTGGAAGGAAAGATCCATGGTCCGTTTGTTAGAGAATGGCTCTGGCATTCACTTGATGTTGATCGGAGAAACCACGGAATACTACCTATCGGATCACATGGCCGCTAGAATACTCTTTCAGACAGTATCTGAACTCTCATAGCAATCCGGCTACTGTCAAAAATTCTGCCACCGTCAGGTATGGAACCCTAGGCCTTCTCGGTCAGAAGCCGTCCTCCGACAACAGTTGATGCCCTCAGCCACCTAAGCCGGTAATCGATCAGAAACCTAACCTCGTATTGCGATCCACAGAGCAATAAAACATAAAGAGTATACGTAAAGAATTTTATTGACTATGAAACGAAACAAGGTCGCTGTACCGTATCTATTAAAAACTTTTTAGAAGAAGTTCTGGTATCGCACAACTATAAGGAAAAGTAAGAAGCGCGTTCTGGGCGTCTCGCGCTGGCTATTCTCGTCCCTGTCACAACCACTCTCGGTTCTTCGCAACCCTTCGCGATCCCTCAACCCGTCGTCGTCCCCCTCCTGTTCCCCCTCCACCCCCTCCTCGTCCTCTCGCCGCCGCCGCCTCCTCTGAAACTGCTGACGTCCGGCGCGTCAATACTTCCCGTATTGCTTCCTTCGCCGCCATCAAACTCGCCTCTTCGTCACTGTCGCCCCGAGCGAGAGGCGCAATTTTTCCCTCCGGAGCTCTGTGTTAGCGTTGTGGCCGTCAGCCGTTGATTTGAAAAGTTGGAGATGTCAGTTGCGACTCTGAGAATCAGAAACGTCTGGCGCAGTTTGGAGGACTTCCTTGACTTGGATTCGAGTCGGGGTATCGATTCTTTGGAAGAGTTGTGAACGGGCGTAGAATTAAGCAGACGAGCTGCTGACTAGTGAAAAAAATTAATTTACCGACAAGAAGAATAGTGCAAGTTTCTCTGACTTCTGTAATGTCTTTTGTTTTATAATACTGAAGAGGAACATACAAATTCAGAAAGCGAGGGAAACTGACCTAGTATATTCAGTATGGATGAAGAATATGATAACGGAATACGAGAAAATACCTCACTAAAAATAAAGGTGACAAATTTTTAGAACATTCCTCTGTTTGGTAAATACCTCATCATGAACTGTTGTTTGGCACACACACGTTTTGACGTAGTCAATAATATTTCGTGTAACTTACAAATACTACGACAAGGTGAGTTATCTATTCATCAGGGATGAATTTTACTTGAATAACTTTGATATAAGATTTCCAATCATGTGTTCGTTGCCACAAGTAATCATCTTTAAATCCTTTCCATTCTTAGAAATTTTGTAATGTTTATTCTGAAAGATGGACCATCCTGAAATATTTTAGTTAAATGCAGAAAATTCAGATCAGAAAAACGATAAACTCGCGGAGATATTAATGAATAGATAAGCTTCCCAATGCATGCGTACAAAAACTACTTTACTTCTAAGACGCATGCCAAGTAGGCACATATTCGTATGATCTGCATTGTCACTGACACTTAAAACTAATCGAAATACTCAACTGTATTAACAATTCTGTAATCGTAAAAAATCTCATTCAACATGCTCTCATAACTTAATTAAAATACTATCTATTCAGCACGTGTATTTTGGGCACCATTTACTGCTATTATTGCTAAAAGTGCAAAAGATTGATTCCTAAAATGAATAAATATCGGATGTTGAAGTAAGGAGGATCGAGCGGTGGAAAGTTTTTACAATTGTGTTTTGTAGAATAGTGATGATAGCGAGAGTAATTGATCTAGAAAATAACGAGGTGCCCTCTTGAAAAATATTATGTAAAGTGTGAAAATGACGACATGTAAAACACGAACCGTGTTCGTCCAAACATAAGGCAGAGAATTCGGCAAAATAAGCATCCAATTCGGACCGTATTCTTATGCGAGCCTCCGATCGTCCAGTACGTGTTGTCCCGAAAGTAAAACGCACATTGTAACCAGGGTGGAGGTGGTGATTTTTCCTCTCTGGAAAAGAACTTCGGCACCGACATGCACTTAGATTCGCGAGGTTTTCCTTTTACCAGGTATGTGCCCCACTGAAACACTGCCCGTATAGAGGTAAGGTGAAAGCTCCTGATCGGACTCCCGACATGTGTCATTGGGTTGTGTGATAGTGTGTTTATGTAAGTATTCGTCATCATGGACAGTGGAGATGACAAGAATCGGGAAGGAAAGATTGCACGCAGCCCAAAGCATATGTGTTAGAGTATTACTATGATATTTGCATAATATGTATCCGCTAACCCATGTAATTCTACCGATCAGATCAACCGGCCGCTACAATTCTCCTGAAGACGGCGGTTGAAATCAAACTACCAATGTAGCCGTGAACACTCGAATAAACTATCTAGGGGGGGGGTGCTACTCCAAACTGCGTGAACATCTACCCATCTGTGAAAAATGTTGCATCTGCCTCGCACTCTTCAAGTGGCTTCGACCACGGGAAGAGGCGGGGCAAGGGACGAGGCCGAACAGCGGGGCTTCTGCCACGCACTGCGTCCACATGACGGCGGGACGTGTCCTACGCACCCTCTGCCGCACGCGTCTCTTCCATTTTTAGGCGCCCCTCCCTCCTCTCCCCTCCATCCCTCCGTATACCCCGCCCCCTCACCACGTGACGCACCAACACATGCGTCCCTTGTCATCCCTTTATTTATACCTTTAAGCCCCACGTACACAAACCGCCCGAGATTTATTTCCACACGTGCTCCGCTTTCTATTACCACCTCTAAGCTGTGAAATAATGTCCCAGTGTTCTATTCTTAATTTTTAAAAATATGGCCGCATCATAAGCAATACTTTTAAAAGTTGTGTGCTGACTGTGGATTAGGATTTTCTTAAATTTTCTTGAAAGAATATAATACGTTAAGGAAGAGAAAATCATGTGCCTGCTGAAAAGAGATTGGGGTGGTTTCATCGTAATATACGTTGTTTATTCGCCTTCAAATCAAAATATATAGAAAAATGAATAATTTCGGTTAACTTGTTACGAAAGGAACATCGGTGTAGGTTTATTAAGTTGATACAATTTTCTCAACTTTACATGAATAGAAAAATTGTAAATCTAATCTTGTAATAAACTTTGCATTTTGAATTTACATTATGCATCAGTAATGAAACTTTAAAGTTTAGTTAAAAGTAGAGTAAAAAACTGCGTCATGAGTCACTATTTACATTTTATGTTTTGCAGATAGGAATATTTTACATTTTGTAATAACACTGTGCTGCTGAATAAGTGGAGAACATGAATCATCAAAGCCCTCAACGTCTAATAAAACTCGTCTCGGCCAGCAATTTGTAGGACGGTCGGCCAAAGGGCAGGGTCTGGGCTTAAAGGCCGGTGAACCAAGCCTAAGGGTATTGCCTGAGAAGGATACGCGGGGACGGGGAGGTGCAGGACGCGCCCAACAAGACGTTGCGTCAAAATGAAACATTCCGCAGCTCGGTCGACCGATACAGGAGGCACGTCACCGCAGGTATGTTCGATGCACAGCCAACCCTCGCAGGACCTTCCCTGCTTCCCGACCTTCCTTCCGATTCTCTACGGGCACATCCACTTTCGCTGTTCTTCTGGCTCTCTGCTCTTCTTCCGACAGCTACCTCCAATACGTGATCCTTTCCTCACCCTCCTTCACACCTCTCCACCACTGCTTGTATTCCGTCCCTGCCACCTCTTTCGTAATCCTAACTCCCTCATTCTTGCTCTGGATTCTCTCTTTACATCCCCACCCGCCATCGTCCTCTCTTTTCCTTGTCACCTTTTCTGTACCTTTCTACGTTACACTCCTTTACTTGACATCCCCTTCCAGTGTTTTGCCTATCCTCCGTAGTCTTCTGTGTCCTTTGTGTTCTCTCTGTGTTCTCTCAACAACATGTTTCAACCGTCTATTACACGCCCTCACTCACCGCATATTTTCATTCATTCTTATTTCCTCTAATAATCGCGCGTTTCCCTTCTGCCGTTCTTCCCCTACTTTTACTGATTGTCGGCATCTTCATCTTTCCGTTTCTCTCTTTTCCCCCACCATTTCAATAGCTCCTCTTTACTTTCTCTTATTCTCTGAATTCCGGTTGTTCACAATATGACTCCTGCGACCGCCACCGCTCTTTCCCAGGTAGTTCTGGACCTGCACAACGAATAAAATGTGAGTATTCTGGACGTCAGCATCGAATTTTGTGAAGTGATGTACCTCGGAGAATCGAGATCAGACTGCGCAGGACATATTTCGTTTCCTGGTATGAGCTCTCTGAACGCGGTAGACTACCAGGTGAAATCTCGAAAACCCGCAGATTGAAATTCCCGGAATGTTTTTAAAATATTAAATGTCGAGGTTTTTCTCAAGTAAATATTTACTACTTTATAATATGTTTTTTTGGTAGATACAACCCTTGGTTTAAACAGCGTTATGTGCTTTTCGGTTCAGCAAATACGATTTTCCGCGAATGGAATACGAATTGTTCAAACATTCTAGAGTACGTTTATGACTGACTTGAATTTAATCTTTGCATCAAGTACATTTTTAAACCAGTTTTTCATTTTCTTTGAATTATTTCAGCTTTTTAAGTACAACACGGAGACTGAAAATATAATATTCGACTTTTCAGAGAACCGTAATAACACAATTATCAGCGCTCATTGTTTTTTAAATGTCACAAGACTCAAATTCAAGCAAATATTTGAGAAACAATGTTATTGTTCTTCAGGAATCATTTATGTTCTTCAAAATATATTTCACTTAATAATAAATCTACGTATTTATTTGTTGTTGAATTTAATTTTCTCCGTATTTCCAATAAAAGGCCTTTTTTAATACGCCGTGCGTGCAACACGTGTTTCCTCGTGCTTTTTTTCGTGTTTGAAACAGCTATGTTTTTCATTCTAATACTGCGCGAAATATTAAAAGTCGTTCGCGAAACATTGCGATCCATATTTCACCCATGGGAGTGTAAAAGTAGTATGTGCAACAATATCTAACTATTTCAATTCTGTGCGCGTTTGCCCTGAGGAAGGTCGCAGCAAAATCCCCGAAACGTTGAAATCTTTGCCTAAAACGCAGCGGCCCATACTGCCAAGTAGATACTAACTCAGGTCATGGAAGCGTACGCTTTTATTGTAACGTCGTGCCAATAGGCCAGAGCGCCGCGGTGTAGCTGGACTCCAAAATTGCAAACAGGTTTCGGAATGAGAGGACGCCGCCGACATGGGAGGTCTGTCACGTGCCCCACGTGAGGCGGCTGGAGAGCAACTAGCCGTGGTCATTCGTTGTCGAACGGAATCGCGGTGCGGGAGGCACTTTTTACCCGCCACGGGTTATCGCGAGCTTCGGCTGCGAGGTGTGGCAGTTGCCACGGGACGAGAGACCCCGAGCGGCGCCAAGCCTCTGGGGTCTGCGTCAAACTGGGGCGGGGATGCCTCAGAGATGTGCAGTGCTGGGAGTGCAGCGCAAGTTTCTGAGGAGTGTAAATAGTGTACAAAAAGTTGTGAATAAATCTGTACAAAACAACTCTATGTCTGTGTGTTACTCGCTCCCGACGACGCCACATTATACGCAATATTAAAAAAATATTCTCTTTTTTGGCACGGCTGCCTTTCAAGGGCATTAATAAATGCATTTAACTCACGTTTAGTATTGGCCACTTTTAACTATTGGTGTGCTGTGGCTACTTCATAATCCAAATTGAAAATACCTAATGGCTAGTTTTTGTTTCTTTATTTAAACCAAATTTCAGGTTTTGAAATGTTTTAGTTTTACTTAATTACGTTTCGCGTCGCGCCGCGCCCGTTCCCTCGCCGACGGGGCGCTCTTCAATCAGCGCGGAACGGCACGGCGCAGCACGACGGCCCCGCAAAACAAACGACGCGCACCCGCCCGCCCGGCCACCCGCGCCTTCTTGCAGCTGCGCCGCCCAAGAGAGCATGCGAGGGCCAGGGCGCGGCCGGGGAGGGGGGGGGGTCGGCTCTGCTGAACTGGACGAGCAACAGGTTCGAAGGGCAGCGTCCGCCCGTCACGCCTGTTGGAGTGGGAGGGGGCATGGGAGGGGACTGCCCGGGCATTCGGTGCACTCCCGAAATGGCGTGTTCCGTAATTTTGAGTTGGTGGACTGTAATGTGGAGGTGTGAGCGGATGCGTCCTGTGATATCCCTCGGGCACGTTTTGAATGGCGGAAAGCACGGGTGAGGTCCCCTAGAGATATTAATAAGTACTAGATGAACCCTTGCGATTACTTCGCGCAATAGGAAAACTGTTGAAACATTACAACAGAAAGATACAAACAAATTGAAACTTCTCTAACATATTGTTTCATGTCGTTCAGTACTTATTCTCTACGACTCTACTGTATGAAAGAGATTTTACATTTTTGACTAGTGAGTCACTATTCACTGTGCACAAATATGTAAACATTTTTTTCTGAAAACTGGAAAAACTGAAAAAAATAAACTTTCTTTCTTTGCTTCGAAAACTATATAACCTAACACTATCATACGCTTGCTTGCGCTAGGCAAAAACTTTCTTGAAGTAAATCTTGACAAATTAACGCAATGAACAAATGACGGCAGATAAGCACTCATTTTATTAATTTTGCGATTTTATTAAACTTTAGTATTTATACGATAAAATATATTAATGTTAGCAATCAGAAAGACATCCCGAGTCTACTAGCTTTCATTTACAGCAAAAATTACTAAATTAGATTCATTTAAAAGAACAAATTTCTTTCTAAAACTTAGTTTTTTTTAACTATATTAAGTGTGCGTTTTTCTTCTTAACATCAATATTCTAGGCTTTGACTCAACGTTTTAGAACTTTTCTCCTATTCATTTTCCTTAGGCATTTTCTCGTAGCCAAGCGATTTTCTAACTTCATTACTCTTCATCGTACTATTATTATTGATCACCTCGTTAAATATTTAGCAGAAATATATACGCTAAGTTGTCTTAACTCATGTTTATATGACGGACGGTCCCTATTAGAAACGTTTCCATACCGTTGCTCAGATGTATCTTGTCTTAGAAATTTGAACATAAAGTATTTGTCTTAACTTCGTAGATCTTTTTGCTATTGTTAAAATGTCTGTAATAAAACATTTCTAGAACAATGTTTTCATTATAATGAAATATCCTCATACTCATGATCAATTATTGAGTACATATCATTGGATTAGACATAAAAATAAATCAGAATACTACATTTTTTCGGAATAACAAATCAAACTAATATTTAGAATGTCTAATACTTCTATACAAATTAATAAAAATATGGAAATTATCTTACAGATGTTGCTGTATTGGTATTGATATTTTTAATACACAGTGCAACAAAGATCTCAAAGGTTGTTCATGGGAAAAATCTTTTTTTAATCAAGGCAGAACTCTCTTTTTCAGACGCACTTCCATTGCTATACATGGAAAACCAAATACATCTTATTTGTCCTCACTTTGGAATGATTCGTATCAAGTATTGTCTACAAATAGTGAAGTCAAAATCTAACGATCATAATTATTTTCCCTTTGAACATTTCCTTCCGGTCTGAGTTGGTGAAGACCAACACCACCTAGTCCTCCAGGTAAAGTTCATAACTCCCGTGGATATAAACACTAAAGCTTAGCTATATTGATTATACATTTGCTTCCAATGTGCACACTCGTCGCTTTATTGACTAAGGAATATCTCCTCTCTCGCAGCGCTATCCAAACACTTGCCTGAAACGAGAGAGGCACGCAAACTATAGATACGTTGGCCTACAACTCCCCTTCCGCCGTTTGCGTGGCCTTTCCCTCCCCCCTCCCCTCTTCCCGCATCGTAAACAGGGCCGGGGTTTGAACCGGGGGCTTCCCGAGAGCGAGTTTACCGCGCGGCCCGATGCGCGCGATTGATTCCCGATGCGGCGGGACGCGGTTGGGCGCCGGGGCGGCGCGGGGCACGGGGCGGAGGGGCGGGGTAGGGCGCGGGGCGGAGGGGCGGGGGCGTATGTGTGCGGCCGCTTCTCCGGCAGTGACAGTGACATCCGCAGCCCGGAGTACAGTGGGCCTAAATGAGCCGGATGCAGGTTTAACGTGCGAGGCGACGGGTGACGTTTAGCAGGCGAGGGAGGAGGAGGTGGCTTAAGAATTTGAGTTTTTGGCAGGTGGTGGTTTGTGTTTGCCTTCTACTACATGGATGCTAGTTAAGGGGTTATTATGAGATTTACGGTGTCGATGAGGAATCATCCATACGAAATTTACATGGTGACGTATATCTTGTCACAGCATTTGCCTTAGCAATCACATGACGTGTGTCCAAGCCCCCACAATTTTTTAAATTATTGCCTTTAAATACAGATGTGTATGTTATTTTATGCTGAGTATGTTATCCCGAAAAAATATATATCTCTTGTATTGTCATCGTGACAAAGGGTAGATTCTAGGTGCAAAATTTATTTTTAAGCTCAATGTAGCATGATTTTTTCCTGTGCGGAATGAATTACATTAATACATCTTTTTTGAAGTAGAGATTTATTTTTGAGTTGCATGTCTTCGTTTTTATTACGGCATAATTTTTATATAAACGAATGAAAGCGTTTGAATATTACACTAATACCATGTGTAATAAAAGCTTCTTCACACACAGCATTGACTATCACTCTTCTTAGATAGAGACGGTTTGACACAATAGCATTTACCATTTGTATTTCTTTGATTCTTCATTCTACTCTTTATTTTCAATTATGAAGTCTAGAGAAGAGAAGATACAACATATCCTCGCAAATGCTTGCTTCATGTTCAAGATAGTACTAGAATACACAAGGTCCTAGCAACACGTTGAATGAGCCACCACAGTTGCTTCACTTTTTTCATTCCATTTGTTCAGTTTTTCATCTTCTTTTTCTACATATTCTTCATCTTCTTCACGCTGTTATTCAACTTCTTCGTTATTATCTCCTACTTCCTATTTAACCCAACTTATTTCAATATGATCTTAAAGGTTTTCTCTTTCAAATATTCCTGCCTCTTGTTGTTTTCTTCCACGAACTACTTTGTTTTATTTTCTTCGTCATCAATCCTTTTTAAACACCTGCCTTTATAAATAAAATTCTTTCTATAGTTTCTTCTGCCCTAACTGTATTATGTTTCTAATTATCTTTTGTAACTTTTGTGTCCTCGTGGTTCATCTCTAATTCTAATTATTTATTTCGCTGAGCGAGGCCCTCTCCCCGTTGGGCCAGCGTGTGCCCAGAGCGGCAGCGCTGTGCGGTGCGTAGGGAGGGGGAGGGGCGTGGCGAGGCAGAGGGCTTGGGCGTGGGCGTGGGCGTGGGCGTGAGGCGCCGGCGCGGCCGCCCCGGGAGAGTAATGGGCAGGCGCAGGGCTCGGCGCCGCGGTGTGGCGCGCCGCCCAGCGGGACGACCGCGATGGCTGCGGTAACGAGGAAGGCTGCTGCAAAGCCAAGCACCCTGCCAGCTGCGTGACGCCTCGCCACACCCTCTTCTTCTTCCCTCTCCCCTCTCTCCCCTCTCTTCCCTCCTGTGCTGTGTTCTCTCCTCTGCTCCCTTCTTCTCTCCTCTGCTCTCGCCTTCTCTGCTCGCCTCTCGTCTGCTATCTTCTCTTCTCTTCTGCTCTAGTTTTCTCTATTTTCTCCTCTACTCACTTCTTATCTTCTCTGTTCTGCTCTCTTCTTGTCTCCTCTGCTCTTCTAGGTTGAAGTCGACTCAAGTCAAGAGGAGACTTCTAGCAGCCGCCTGGTATTGATCAGTAGTTTTCCGTGGTTTCTCCGAAAAATGCCAGGGGAATGCCGTAGTATTACCTTAACAAACGGCCACAAACCTCGCATGATCTATCATTTCTCTTCCATGTCATCTCTCCTACCCTTACTTTCACACTTGTTCTTACATGCTATACACTACATGTACTGTGAGGGGAGAGCAGTCGGAAGCTTATTCTAGCTGGTGTGATATCACGCTCGGAGAAATACCTGGAGAAAGAAATCCCTCATGCCGACATGTAGGTCGACACCTGATTTCGTGTTCATTCTGTAGGAACACCGCCACTTCCTTGCATATGGATAACATTAATTGTAATTAGACGGTTAAATTGCTTTGTCGTTGACGCACCAGGGATCAATACTATCCGCTATCCGCTTCTCTTACCCTTTTCCTCTTCTCCTGCTTCCTTTGTCAGCTCCACCAACGCTAGCGATTCGAGTGGCGCGGGCGCTTCCTCCACTAAAGGCGATGACGAAGGAGACTGGTGTGTACGAGAGTACGCTCCAGCTCAACCTGCGTGTCCAGCGAGGCCCATCATTTCCATCCAGCCCTGACCCGCCACGTGGAGCACCGCACGGCGCCGGCCGTCGCGCCGCGCTGCGCTCTTGTTTTGTGGCGTGGACAGAGGTGAAGCGGGGGTGGCGTTGGCGGGAGCACAGGCGGCGTGTGCGCGTTTTCCTTGGGTCTACGCTTGGTGAAAAAAGGCAATAAAGCCGTGCCACTCAACATATTACGTCGTATCATCAAAATTTATCACGTATAATCATCGTTACTATCGAATTATTCGACACAAAAACCAGTTGACAAGGTCTTGCGTTCTGCTTGAGTATGTGTGCATTATATCAAAGGTGATGAAATCCAAGAACCAGTTAATAACCGAAGTGCCCTCCTCTCGCTTGCGGAAGATGTGAAAAGTAAAATAACGTACAAATGGCCTTTTTCACTATTAATAATTAATATTTGTCTTAATAATTAAGACATGAAACCAATTTTATGACATAATATGCGACGAATAATGTTAAAAATACATATCAGGGAAGTAAAAATCGGCTGCACCAAAAAATACTAAAACTAATGTAGAGAAACTCACCTGACATTGATGTATCAGTTTTTTTTTCTTGTGCCGATTAAATCCACACTAGACGATCTTCGTGAGAATCCTTAGTCTAAGGCTTGTAAGCATTAGAAGCTATTGGAAATTCCGCAAACAGGCAGGGAGAGCACTGACAAAGGTGCTACTGGAAACCAAGTGTAGGGAGCGAGGAAGCCGAGGGGGCTGTGGCCACACGCAGGGGACGCGCCGGCGACGACTACACAGGCGGGCAGCGTGGGGCGCAGCTTCGCCGGCATCGGCGTCGGCGTTGTGGTGGCGTGGGTGGCGGCCATCGGCTGGAAACCACAAGCGCGTCCGAGCAGAGCGCGCCGCTGCGCCTCGGTCCTCGCCGCAAAACAACAGCGCGGCGCCCGGCGCCATGCGGTGCTTCAGGTGGCCGGCAGGTCGGGGAGGGGGCGGGACCGGGGAGGAATAGGCCGGCCGAGGTCGGAGATGGAAGTGGGCAGGAAGGGCACAGCTGGGTGTGTGGTGGGCCAGGGCGAAGCGGGTCGAGCTGCGAGAGGGCGTGGCTTGGTGGTGAGGGGAGAATAGGAAGAGCGGGTGGAGCCTGGCAAGACGGAGCAGGGTGGTGATGGGAATAAGAAGGGAAGGTTGAAGGCGGGGACAGAAATGGAGGTCAGCGTGGGTGGGTATGTTGCGGTGCGAAGGAGGTCTGGGTGGACCTGAGGAAGGTGGTACTTGGAGCGAGAGAGATGGGGGTGGAGGGTAGACGAGAACAGAGATAGGAGAGCGAGAAAGGCGCGGGGAGACGAGGGCGGGGTATAAAGGCTAGGATGGGAAGCGATAGGGCAGCTCGAAGGCAAGGGAGCGGGAATGAAGGTGGTCGACTGACTGGGTGTGTACTAAGACGTAGGGATGACTGGGGTTGGGCCGAAGCGAAGCGGTCCGGGTCAAGATGCGAGTGGTCGATACGTGGAGGAGAGGTGAGAACAAGGAGAAACACTTGGCGAGACGCGGACAGGTCTGTGAATGTAGGATGGGGAGCGAAAGGGCGGTTTGAAGGCGGGCACGGGAATGGGAGATGGATAGAGCCGGAGAGGTGCATGGGGGTGGTTCGCAGCAGAGGGTTGGAGCGCTAGAGGCGGGGTGGGGGGGGGGGGGAAGGTAGAACGTGGAGAAGAGAGCGGGAAACGTAGATCGGAGCGGCGGGGCGTGCTGGGACCGGACGAGAACAGAGTAAGCAGCGCACAGGAAGGGCCCCTGAGACCAGCCGGAGCAGGCCATCCGCACAACACTCGCACGTCGCCTGTGAGGTGGAGTGACGTAGCGCGGTTTAGGCTGCGGTTTGCGTCGCGTTCTGGGGCGCCCTTCTCTCCCTCCGCGAGAGCCCTTAGTGGACTTCCTGGCCTCCCAGTGCATGCCGCCGCGCGTGATTAAGGATTGAGGTGTTCCGCAGTCCGTCAGGTCCAAGCTGCCTGGGATTCTTGGTTTATAGATTATTGCACGCACTATAACATTTAAATAAGTAAGATTGAACTAGAAGAGATTGTATATTCGCTGTTTGGGGGTCAAAAGAATTAGAAAGAAAATATATTTTCAAGTGTGTTGAAAAACGTTTTCGAAAATAAATTCATTAAAATAAATTTTTTGAAAACTTGACATTAATGTTTTGGAAAAAGATGTTTTATTTGTTTACTGCATAAAATTCATATCACATTCCGAGATAATAACATATTGTAGCTCTTCATATTCTTCCTATTTAGCCCATGATGGAAATACGGTATAATAAAATCACTGAAAATAACTGTAGGAAGACATTTAAAAACGTTTGCACATCGTAACTTGTATTATGTGAATATAAAAATGTGGAAAGGGTTTTATTGCAAACCCGGATAGAAAATGACAAATAAAGTCGCAGTACAAATATCAGAATCATTAAATTGAGCTATTACGATCACATGTAACGTCCTATTTTTGAATTACCAGAAATGTATTCTAAAATATTATGTTAACAAAATTACACATCTAAAACATTGATATCTCACTATAGATTCAACCCTTAGTCAGTGCATTCTTAGTAGATCTGTACCAGTGTCCATCTTAGTAGATCATATTTGCGGTGTCGTGTTGAGTTGCGGCCTTGGTATTCTGTTCATGGATTTTTTGCCGTTTTGAGAAATCCGCCTTTAGTATTAAAACCACTAAGCAAATGCCTGAATGCAACCAATGATATGCGTCTCTGGTGGCTAATAATGGAGTCAATATCGGTTGATAGAGTAGGATGCATGAACTAGAAAAATTCCCAACAATTCAGTCCATTTTTCGAGTTCAAACCCGATCTAAGCCGTGGATTTCTAAGGGCGAAAAATCCTTTCCGCCCTTACTTACGCGTTCCTTCGGAGGGAGAGTAAATCTGACTGTCCCATGTTAGTAGATTTACTGCATGTAAAAGACCCTAAAGCTTAAATGCAACCTCTGAGCTAAATTCAAATCGCCTGTTTTGTCACTCAAAAATGCCTCCTTTCTCCGCTAGTTGTTGAAAGAACCTTAGCGTAATTTGCGTGGTCAGACGGAAGAGCAGGCCTTACGGCCTGAATATCGCCACGTAAAACAAAGCATCAATTCAATTCAATTCATTTCATGTCGGAGATTGTCTAAGGGGCACGTTTCTAGTGCTCAGCGATTAGAGACTACTATCAACAATTACAATCATGTAATGCTATTTGCTTACACTTATTATTATTAACAGTATTATTATTATCATTATTATTATTATCATTATTATTATTATCATTATTATTATTATCATTATTATTATTATCATTATTATTATCATTATTATTATTATCATTATTATTATTATCATTATTATCAACAGTATTATCATTATAAAAAATCCGTTTCCCCCACTTATTTCCACTGCTCCACTTCTCAACCACTCTGCAACTGCTCGAAAGGCGAGTGAGCGCACATCCTCGGCGCGTCAACGCAACGTGCGAGTCTGATATTTGCGCAGCCGGTTTACGCGTGCACCACAAACGCGCAACGCCGACGCCGACGCCTCGGGCGCCGCGACGCCCTGTGACGTCATGTCGTCTCTGCAAAGCGGAGGAAATTAAATAACGGGGCGCTGTTGGACCGCGGGTGCCACCTCCCCCCTCCCCCCACTCCGCCCCCGCCGAAGCCACTTCCGGCCGCTAATTGCCGCCGCCACCGCTGGCGCTTTCCGCGGCGCCTTGGCGAAACACCACCACCCTCGCGCGATTGCGGCAGAGCGTCGTTTGTTGGGATGGAGTTGAGAGTACAGAGGGAGTTTCAGCTGTTTTTCAACATCTCAAATCTCTTGAATAGAGTTGTAACGATAGTACTACATGATTAAATTAAAGGTGTTGTCTGGTATAAAAAAAGTATTTTGATAATGAGAGTTCAGGGATTTGTTAATTCAGACAGGCCATGTTCTGTTTTTTGAGGATGTTGTGTATATGCAGGAATTCCTGAGATAAAAAACAGAACATGAGTTGACTTAACCAACAAATTCCTGAACTCTGTTCCCCTCTGCTAAAATTAGCACAAAGTGTACACCTCTAACCCCACCCCCACCCTCAACCCCTAACTCCACTCACCTTCGCTCGCTCGACCCCTCCTCACGGCTCTACCACCAGCATCCCCGCGACTTGCTACCCTTCGCCCGCACCCTACCACACTTCCCTCTCCCACCTGCTGCCGACCGAGGCTCTGTCACACTCAAAAAACCGCAGTGCGACCCAGTTTGCTTACGCATCTGGCATACAATGTCTATGTTTTGTGTATAATATTTTGTATTCACTTATACCCATTTTTATAATTCATTAATTAATATAATTTTATTTCAATAATTTTAATTTTAGCACTGAGGATGATCGCTAAGCGATCGAAACGATAATTAGCCAAATAAATATTGGATACCAGACAACACCTTTAATTTACCTTATTTAATTATTAGAAGGTATCTATCTCATCAGTGATCTAATTAATAAGTACCATATGAATTTGAAGTTCACCATATTTTTGACGGCTTCTATTATGCAGGTCTTTCGACCTGCTTAAATGGCTCAGGGCATTAGTTGATGTCGCTGCAGTACCTCAGGCCAGGAGGTTCTTGTCACTTTCAGTCCTGGCGATGGCAGAATATATGATGTTTACTACATAGCTACGTCGAATTCGCCCGCTGTCTGGAGGAGAATTTCAGCCACAGGCTGCTCTGATCGGTAGTTGGTTCGTGGTTTCTCCGTTCAACACCAGGCCAACGCCGGAGCAATAATCTAACAAACGGGCCACGGACTGCGCGGAATCTCTCTTTTCTTCCCTTACCTCGTACATGCACTCCTTACCCCGTACATGCACTCACATTCACTACATTACCACACTTACCGGGAGACCTGCTGGGTGCTTAGAACTTGCCCAGATAGTACCTCGAGGGACCCCTAACATGGGTGATCCCTGGATGGGGAAAACACCACAAGCCGACCTTGAGGGCGACGCAAGTCCAGCAGGGGAATATGACCGCCCCCTCTCGCGATGAAAACATGCACTACACCTACGGTACTAGTGACCTTAGCAGTGGACGTGTCGGAAACACTAACCAATTAATCAATCAATCAATTTTATAGCAGTGTTCAACTCGTACGTATTCTAAGTGGGTTTATGCCCTTGCATAGAGCATGTGTATTTTCAACATGTGATTGTGAGTTGTTCGGTTCTCAACCGTTGTCACTTATCCGTCATATTATGTTTTTCATGCCTGCCAGCCTCCAGTAGAAGGGAATGGCAAACCACAAGTGCGATCATCTGCTCTGGAAAGAGAAAGAAGCGACATGTCCTCCTCCGGGGCCATGTGCTCTATTAGTTATAGCTGTAGTACTATAACACAAGGTTTTTGAAACATAACAAACTTTTTTAGATTAAACAAGTTTACCAATGTCCATATACAATACACAAGGTTAATTTTTTTTGGAATTAGGCGAATTAATCCGCTAGCTAGCTGTATTTCCATCTCTGTTTTTTATTTATAATCAATAATACTTACGGGTAAGAGACACATGTGGCCAGCATGAAGTTTTCATTCACTGTATCTTGCATAATTGACTAGTCTGAGCTTTCCTTTTGTCACAACACAAAAGAAACAGAGAAGATTGTAATGGAAAGTTATGGCTCTAATTTTTCCTCGACTGGGAATCGAACCCCGTATTGCACCACGGAGAGTTTGCACGCAATCTATGAGTCACTCGAGAGAAGTTTATAAGGCTAATTATATGCATTTCAATTTCCTAGTTAGTAACTAATTAAGGCGTTAATACTAAGGTACTGTATTAAATGCATCACTGTATATTGTGAAATTAATTATTAAAGGGTAACGGCTACAATCATTTTCGCGATAAGGGTCCTAAAATCAATATTTTATGTCAGTAAAATAATTAATATTTTTTTTCTGTTTTCTGCGCAGGTAAGCCGGCATGGCCATGAAACTAGTGCGCTCACGATGATTACAAGAGTACGTGCGGTGTGGTGAGTGTCAAAATATTTTCCAGAAATTTGTATTTAAAATTGTGATGGGTTATGTAATGAAATAGGGGACGTTTGTGCGTTCAGTTTTGTCTCTATTGACCTTTTAAAAAGAGATATAGGGATCGATTCTGCCAATTCCACGCTATGCGACATACATTGTAACAGCAGATATTACAAAACTTCATTTCAGATATTTAAAGAAACAGGAGTAAAATTTTGCACTACTTGGCATGATACGTGATCAAATGCCATAAAAACTACATTCTTCAAAATAATTGAAACATTAAGAGAAAAATTGATACAACCAATATTCCAGCATGTTACATTGTAATATTAAGAACTTGTTTCAAATATATTCGAATTTGCTACAAGGATTTTACGGAATTTTCCCCCCTAGGATCGAGAAAAGCACGCTATTTTCTACGAATAAATAAAGCAGTCTCCTTAATCTTCATAACTACAGTTTCCCCTTATTTATTCTGATACACTTCCGTTTTCCCAGGAGATTCCATTCCTTTTCAAGTTCTTCCCCCCCCTATCTCTCCGGTCTGTTTCACCTTCCGTGCATCCCCTACTCCCCCTCCCCCCACCCTCCCCACGCCGTGCGGCACGTTCCGGCTTTTGCCTCCTGCAGGGAACCAACCCAATTTGCAGAAAAGTTTCGCGGCGCTTATCAAACGACCGACCGGCGGGCGGCGGCCGCCGCACTCAAAAATTGTATTTATGAAGGCTTTTGTTTTAAATCGGCGCGCGATGGCTGTTAAGATAGCGCGGGGAACGCGGCGGGCGCCCTTATCGCAGGCAGAGCCCCGCGTGCCGCCCGGGAGGGTGGGGAGGAGTGTTGGGATGGGAAAGGGAGACGAGGGCAGTTGGGAGGAAAGGACGGGGTGAAAGGGAAGGGAATGAATGGAAGGGAAGAAAAGGGATGTGTTTGAAAGACACGAGCATGTGTATATAAAAATGGAAGTAACGAAATAAGAGTGAATGATATCTTTTGAAGGGAAATAATGGAGCGAGGGGAAATAGCGAAGAATGAACGGAAATAACGATGAATAAAAGAAACTAGTGGGAGCATTAACGGGGAATGTCGATGGGTGAAGCGAAATAGTGAGAAATGAAGGCAAAGGCCTGGGAATTAATGTCCAGAGAGAGGGTGGAAAGGAAGAGTGGGAATAGAAAAGAGACGAATGTGGAGCATGCAGAAGCAACAATATGGTGGAAAGGGGTAATGATGGTAACCGAGGAAAGGGACGTGGAGAAGAGTGAACTGTGGAGGCGGAAATGGAAACGAGGAAATGGAGTATGGAAGCATGTTTTAAGTGGTATGGACGGAGTGTGTGTCGAAAAATGTTTTCAGGGAGGGCAATGTTGAAAAAATCAAATACCACCGAATAAAATTTGCATATCGTGTACAGAAATATAAGATAACTTGGATAAGGATGCTTTGTTAATGGTCGTGAAGAGTATAAAATTTTATTAGGAAGACAGAAAAGTAAATTGGGTAGGCAAAGGAAAGAAAGATAGATAAAGGAATGAAATAGTGATATTACAAAGAGGTTGAAAACTGCAAGGGTTGGAAACTGATAAAAAAATGATGCCGCTAAAACACAAAAAGTTGCACAAAAAATCATCAATATAGGGAGTTGTGAAATGAATGTTATTGTTTTACGCCTAGATATTGATACAAACTTATTCGTATGTAACACACTGTTTATTCTTTTAGATATTTAAAACGTTTTATGCTTAGATAAAACACACAACAGTGACGTTGATCGTTCCTTTGATTAATCCATAAATTCCAGGCATGAGAAATCAAAATTTTTGGAAAAGTAGAGCGCTAAAATGTAATAAATTAGAGGGGAATAAAAACCTTTAATTCCGAGAATGAGGTGTATTGTGAACTACTAAATTCGATCTGATTTATATCCGAAGGACCAGACCTCTGACGTTATGAAGTTGTGCAGCAAAACAGAAGTCAAAATGAGAACAGTGAAATTGGAGTAGAATGGTAAGGGCAGGATATAATCCAGAGTGTAGATCTATATCTGCGCTTTACCGTGTAATGATTGAGTGACCAGGGGACGTTTAGAAGAGAATATAGCGGTTGGTCGTTATCTCTTCGTCTCTCGTAACCATTAATTTTTGCCCGCTTTTAAGTTTTTATTCATGCGCCTTAATGTTACTTTCAAATTTTCCAATATTCCATTATGGATGCGAGGTAGATTTATGTTACAGGTTTAATCATTTTATTGGTGAATTAAAGATTGTTTTCATTAGAAATATGGAATAGTAGAACTGAAAATATTGTGACGTTAATTTGAAATTATTAGCTTTTAACAGACGTTTTTATTGCGTATCGCAAATCAGCATAACGTGTACATAGTTCCTGCAATTCGCGTCCTAAAAAATGAGATCTTGTACTATCGTAATGATGGATGAGTTTCAATGTCTCATTTAACAGCAAAACCTCCAGTTGAGATTATGCCTCATGGTGGATTAAACCTTGGACTTTTTTATCCCACTGTGTAATTAGCTAACCACAATCAGGATATGAGATCCCTACGCAAATTACCTGCCGAAAAAATATCGTTTCCTTTGAAGACAGTCAAGCCAACAAGATGAATCTACTTCTCTTTGAAAACTAATATATTTCGCATCAGTATACCCTCACAGAATATTAGATTCAATTTGGAATTCAATGAACCCCTCGACCCCACCCACCCCTCCCTCCGCGTGGTTCTACGCATCTCCGCCGCGGACAGTATCCGCCTCGTGTTTACCCTGGCGGAATGAAACGCTGCTCTTCCGCCCCGTCTTCAAAGCGAGTAAATTAACGCAAACATCTTAGTAAATCGCATCGCAGTCGGGCCCCGGGGAGGGGACCGCGCCGCCCCTAATCCGTATTAGTCTTATCCAATCAGGGCGTGATATGGGGGCGGGACGGAACAGGGCAGGCCGCGCGCACGCGTGCACACAGGCGCCGGCTGGCGGGCAGTGGCTTTGTAGGCAGGGCTCCCTTGTAGGTCCTTGCGCGCGCAGCTCAGCTGTCGCCCGTTGCCGCTGACAGCCGCCCACACCACCCTCTTCAGTTATATACTGTATATATATATATTGTGACGTTACTGGGAAAATGGTACTCTCTCGACAAATAGAATGATATAAGTAGGACGGGTACATCTCGTGAATAGGGCTTCCAGGGCGGTTTTGACGCTGCATAGAATAATGATCGAAGCAACTCTTTTGTGCAATTAAAAGTTTTAATGATTGAAACACATGTACAAAATTTTACAATACGCAGTGCGCAAGGCCTTAATGATTCGTGCACAAGAACGCTCCCTTGGACTCCGATGAACTGAGACCCGATGAGCCTCCGATACCACCGGCTGCTGGAGGCGAGCGGGCCGCCGTGGCAACGGCGGCGGCGTGTTCGGCAAACTTCGGTCCGCCCAAAGTCTGTCTGGGAAGTCGCTTCCCTCGGGGTTTGTTTCCTGCTTGCCCCCCAGCCAACGGCCAACCGAGCTCGGCGGATCCACCCCCCCCAGCCAGGTACAAGCAATATCCACGTTTACTAACATGCACAACGAACAATTGGTCCCGTGGCAGTTCCGATTCTCAGCAGTTTCTTCTAAATCCCCTCCGAATATTCGCACGGTGCGGCCCCTGCTGCATCACACCCGGGCGGACATGGAACACGTGTCTGTCGGCCACTCAAACTCCAGTATTAATGTTCTCACTGATCCCTGTCCTGGTGCGCACTTCCATTTCTCCTAATCGCCTGATTATCAATTTTTGCCATCCCTAATCTTCCACTTAAATGGCTACAATCAATTCCACACTGTTGGTAATATTACTGTAAACTCGCTTGGGGCAGCACAGCCCGTCCGTGTTGCGTTCGCGGCCTCTCTGTCGATACTGCCTAACCGTCGCTTGCCTCGCCCGTCTACCCCCCGATTTGACCGTTGGTAGCAGCGGCGGCGGCGGCGGCCTTACTACGCCTATCAATTTAGTGCTTATTTTACTTAGAATTAGTAATCAATTTTGATTGTTATCATGCAGAAACGTTCTTCGTTTCAATATATATATATATATATATATATATATATATATATATATATATATATATATATATAATTGGAGCTTGTCTGGCTGGGGCAGCGCGCCGCTGCTTGGTAAAATTTCCCGCAAGCCGACGTAAATCGGCGCCGGATCGCGGCAGCCAATGGGGAACGATCACCGCCTCATCCCGCGATGAAAACATGCACTATTCTTCAGAAAATTATGGTCTCATCTGTTAACGCGCTTGTAACTACTAATTAATCAATTCATTGTCGTTAACATAATGTCGCCAATAGCATTGTTGGCGTTATCGTTGTTACCACAAGCATTGTTGCTACTAGCATTTTTGTAGCTAGTATTGTTGTCGATAGTATTGTTGTCGCTTGTATTATTGACGCTAGCATTGCTGCTGTTACCGTAATTGCCATTAGTACAATTGCAGTTAACATTACCGTTTGCATATTTGCCTTTAGAATCTTTTCGGTTAGCATCTTTGCTGTTAGCATAATTGCCGTGAAAATGTTTACCGTGAGTATTGACTTGCGTGTTACTGCCCTGCACATTATTGCCGTTAGGTTTCTTGTCGTATGCGTTATCGCCGCTCTGGGCGTTGCCAATGCTGCCTGCTGTCGCTGACGGTTTGAGCCACAGTTGTTGCAGAGGCAGCTTTCACCGTTCTTCCGCCGTGCCCCAACCGCCGTCGTTATCATCGCTATTTCTGTCTGCAGTGGTGTTGCTACGGCAGCGCGTATCGCCTTTGTGCTTTTGCACGCAACGCTACCGATCATGTTCCATTATTCTCAACGACACTACGATTTTTCAGTCGCCGTTTTGATGCTCGACAAAGTGCCAGTTACCATCAGTACGACTGTTTCCCCCACATGAAAGTTCTCCAGTTTTCGATTCTCCGAAATGTTTTTTCCGGACTTGGTTTGTCCTTTGCCTCACATTATCTGCCGAATGGTTTCGCCATTTTTGAAAGGTGACTTTTTGACAAAATTTGAATTTCAAGACTACTTTTGAGCGTAACTTCTGACCGTTTTTTTCTGAATGATATAGTGATGTTTTCTCTTTAAAGCAAGCTAAATTTTCCCACCAAGATACTTTGGTATTTTTAGTTTTGATAATTGATACCATTCGTATTTTGATATATTGATGATTTCGATTTTTTAAAAAAAAATACACAGTAAAGTCACAAGATTACATTTCATAGTGTGATGAATTACGTGAGTGTATTATCCCTGGAAACTAGGAAATATTTCTCTAAATATGTTTGTCGAGACATGCATTAGATTTATATTTTGCGCACTGTGTATTTTTTTCTATTCATCTAAAATGAAATGTCCCAATAAATCGGTTGCAAATATCAAAAGAATATTTGTAAGGAAATTCTGACGGCAAGTCCAATGTTTTCTTCCTAAGAAAGTAATATACTTTCAAGTCAGGATCACGCCGAATTCACTGTAGTGCATTTCAATTAGTTTTCATTTGTTTGATTAAAGATAGATATTAGTATGTAGGCTCCTTGACTCTTGCGGTTCCTTCGACGCCGCCTCCATCCCCTCCCCTCCAACAGCAATTCCTTGCAATGCGCAACAGTGGCGGGCGCCCCTCCTCCCCTCCCCTCCTCTTGTTCGGGGGGAATTTAATAAATGCGGCGCACGCAGTGATTAGGTCGACGCCATGCCATCCTCCCCTTCCTTCATCTGCTCATCCCTCAACCCTCCTGAATCGTCCCTTGCTACATGGGGTTCCTTTGAACAGCTGCGAGCACCGTCCCTTCTTGTGGCGCAGCTCCTCTCTTTGTCTCTGTGTGGAAGTGATCGTGATCATGACATCAATTCCAATATTCAGCATCAGATAAATATTAAATTTGAATTTAAACATATTGTACAGTCAGTGTAGTCTCTAGAAACAATGTTATGACTGATACAAACGCCTTTTTTTGTTGTAAATCTCACGGGCTTAAAGTATTTAGTTTCAACAAAAAATATTTTTGGTTGCTTTCAGAAGTGTGTTGGAAAATTTTGTACTCTGAAAATCTCTTATTTCGCGATAATACATATTGTTTTCGGTTGCCGCAATTTCTCGACTCCTCAGGCGGTGTTCCTTCTGTTCCGCATACGCTCTCTCTTTTCCCGTTTATTTCCACTGTCACCCTCTCATCCGCACTTTACCAGCTCTCGTCCGCTCTCTACTCTTGCTCGCTCTCTATACACTCTCTATCCATTTTTATTCACATCATACACTATCTCTAACCGTTTTATACTTTGTCTACGATCCTCTCTCACTTGCTCTCTTCCGCCATCACACGTTCTTTCCCACCTTCCCTCGCTCTTTCCCGGTCTCAGATGCTCTCCTTGCTCTCCCGTTCTTTTCCCGATCTCGCCTTGCTCCCACCGCACCTCCGCGCACAATCCATCATTGCCCCGCCACGCCCCTCCCCAACCC
>BOPP01000185.1:662151-712268 GCA_017312745.1 Gryllus bimaculatus
GGGGCAGCAGGCGATTGAAGCCTCGCACGTGTGGCCGCGACGCTGTCGCCCATGGAAGTAACTTTGACGACAGGGGGAGAGCAGCCCGCATCAGATACGCCGTCATGGGAGGAAGAATTTCGTACCGCTGGGACGACAGGCAGGAAGGCGAGTGTGTACGCGTTGGCGTGGGAGGAGGGCTTGGAGACCGAGCCGTGGCGAGAGAGGGACAGCAATGGGAGGCGGGCGGGATGCTGACCTAGGGGCGGGCGGGCAGTGGGTCGAGCGTTGGAGCGAAGGGACAATGCAAGCGTATGAAATGGGACGTGTGTGATGTGTTTGAGACCGGAATGGAGCCGTAATGGCATGAAGCGAAGAGGTTCGGTGATAATGGGTGATGAGGTGGAGTATGAGGTAAGGAATGTGGTATGAGATGAGGCGACCTGGTGATGAAGCGAGCTGGTGGAGGCGAGCCGATGATGAGAAAAAACACGTAGTAGGGCAAATGAGCAATGAGGCAAAAACGCGATGAGATGCGTCAAAACCAGCTCTAGGCTGGCGAGCGATGTAGTAAAAGCGTATACATCCACGAGTATGCTACTCTTGAGAAGCCTGCTTCCGTAGGTTGTAAATCAGTCGCCGCTGCTACCTACTTCACTATTCACACGTCGACGTACTATGTGGCCGCGACAGATTTACAACCGGCGCAAGCCATACTCACGAGCGCGGCTCGTGTATAGCGCCCTGAAGGGACGGTGGGCGAGCAGTAGCAGCGGCGCAGCCCGCGGTCGGCGGTGGATGAAGCCAAGTGGGAGAGCTGTGGAGGAGAGGCTGCTTGTTGTATGGGCGCGCGATCGCCTTTTGTTCGGGCCGGGCGCCCGCCACGCGCCGCTCGGCCAGTCAACCGACCGACCAACCAACCGAGCGGCCGGCCGGCCGGCCGTTCGCTCGCTCGACTCTTCTTCGCCGCGGACGCCGACGCCGACGCCGACGCGCCGACCCATTGTGGAGGTGACGGGCGGAACAAAAGGTTCGCAATCACAGAGCGTCCGAGCTGCAGCGCTCGGCTCAACAGGCAAAAGACGGCGGCGGCACGAGTGGCCCAGTGGACTCGCAGGCCTCTTTCCTCCGCGCGCCGCCAGATGGCGAACGCCGCGCTTCGGCTCTTGGGGTACTTCTGGAAAGATTGGAACACATGCCGCAGCGTTTTGTTCGGGCGCCTGTGTTTGGAAGAGAGACGTCGACGTCCAATATATTCCTATAAATGAAATTGAACTATTGAATTACGTCTTCTCTTTCAGTTTTGGGAGTTCTTAATGTTTTATCGGTTGGAAGAATAAAATTGCAAGTTAAGTGAAATACGTCTTGTAGATTTATCAACCCTATTTTTAATGTGTATTTGTAATGTCTCGCACATTCCAATTGTTATAAAACCGCTATGCCACTGTAAAATTATTTTTTCTAATAATCTCGTAAAAAGGTTACTGAGACCGCATGCACAAGCACATGACAATCTCTTTACAATTTTCTAATTTCTTTTCTGTGTTCGCAAAACATTTTGTGTCAAGTATCTCTTCAGATTTTGCTGTGTTTTCCTTGCTTCAAGCATACTACGGGGTTTCCTTTTCATCTTTTTTTATAATTTCTTCTAACGTTGCTTCAAAGACCACAACAGTTGTTCTCTCCTTCACTCTCACTCTCTTAACCCGTTCTCGCACACTCTCGCATTCTCACAGCTCTCTCACTATTTCTCTCTTACAGACACACTCTCTTTTAAAACTGTTCCTCATAGTCTCTCTTTTTGTCTCTCATGTTCTCTCTCATGCTCTCTCTTACTTTCTCTTCCTCTTTTCATTTCTCATATCCTCTTTCTCGAGCTCTCTCACTTTCTCTTTCTCGTGCTGTCCCTCACTTTCTCTTTCTAATGCTCTCCCACTCTAACTCTTCGGTTTTTTTACCTCGTGTTCTGTTTTCTGCTTTTAACGCGTTGGACCACATACACACGCTTCTAGCCGACACTACAATGATCTCGATCTGTCTGGCCAACCCTTCTTCGCATCCTTTTCATCTGGCAACTTTTCTCCCACGACCTTCCGGCGCCCGAGGCCTTCTGACGGCGTGACGCCTCACTCCTTCTTTCGCCGCCGGTTACTCCCCCCCCCCAACACCCACACCACCACCGCCTGACGGCTACTTTCTTTGGTTCGCTTCAACCTTTTTTCTCGCTGACGCCCCAGCTTCGTACTCGCACCATGGATCTAGACAGTCCTCTCCGGGCACCGTTTCCGTCTCTTGAAGCTCGTTTTTTCGTCTCCGGCCTATGTCCATTCTTTTTTATTCCGCCTACTATTGCACTACTTCTAGTCGTTATTCTCCGCAGCAATATTTCCACTGTAGTTATACTATCGAAAAAATTGTGGTAAATTATAACTTATTAATTGTTAAACATTGACATATACGTACTTTTTACACATGTTGCAAGAAATTCTTAAAATTCACCCATTACTTTTGAATTTATTTTAGCTTTTGGTGCTGTACAACATATCGAAATATTTTTAGGCAATTTTGCCTCAACCAACGATTATATTTGTACCCTACAAACTTATAAAAGGTATGTTCTTAAATGTTATCTAAAGTATGTACCTGATCTTCAACCACAATTTGTTTTATTTATCTCCGAACATCGTCTATTGACAAATATCAGGGTTGCAAAACCCCCGATTCCGTGTTTTCGACAAGTACAACTGTATCTTCAATATTGATCCGCTTGCTCTCGATACATTTATACACACACACTATGCCTTCACCGCAGTGTTCTGATCTTCATTTCCGCTCTGTCTCTATATTCTTTATCGCTTCTTCCACCAACTTTCTCCGCACCGTCCACCTCTCCCCTACCACACAACGCTCCAAATTTTGACCTCAATCTTTCTCTCTATTCGCATCTCGCGCCACCTCCGCCTCCAATTCCGCATCCGTTTCTATTTCCACCCCAAGATCCACCTCCACCCACATGTCAATCTCCAACGCGTCTTCTCTTCCGTCCTCCTTCCTTTGACGTGGCTGCGGCCACAACCACGCTCCCTCTCTCACCTCACCCCTCCGCTCCCATTCTATAACCTCTCCGCTTCTGCTCTCGAACATGCCCACCAATCCGCCTTCTTTCCCGTCTCACTTCCTTCCCCGTCGCTGCGACCTCGCCGACGCATCGTCCCTCATCTGACCTCATCTCTTGTCTCTCCGTGTCCCTCCCATCTCCGTTCCGCTTCACGCCGTTCCATTCCCACTCTTCCATCCCCGCGTCCGAACTGCTAATAATGCAACCGTTTTGGCCCCACTTCCGATACGTTCCAGCTTCCGCCTCCCTCCATTTCTCAGCCACCTCCCTTCCCAACCCCGTCTCGGTCTATCTTCACCTCTACACATCTCACCTATCTCCATTTCCGTTTCCATCTCTGTCCCCGCTAAGCCTCCGCATTCATTCCCGTGCCCGCCTCCACCCTGTCTCCGTCCCTGCCCGAGCCGCCGCCGCCGCCGCCTCCGTCGCCACCGACGCCGGCGGCGCTGCCGGGAGCGGCGGATCTGCTGACGCTGGCGTCGTTAGGTGCCCGGCCGAGCGCGTCGCGGTGTCGCCGGCGGCGGCGGCGGCGAAAAAGCGGCACAGCGGCCCGCGAGCAAAATATTTCCCAGAATTCCATTAATCGCCGTCATGGGGCTCGTAATTGACATGCGGACTTGGCGGCGGCGTTGGCGACACGAGACAGAGACAGACAGACAGAGACAAAGGGAGAGACAGAGGGAGAGGGAGATGGAGAGGAGAAAAGTGAGAGGAAGAACCCGAGATGAGAAAGTCACCAGAGAAATCGCCCCACCACCGGCCGCTCAGTTTGGCTCTCGTTGAAGGGGAAAGGGGAAGAGAAGCGCCGGTGAGTGGAGGGGGGGGGGCCAAAGAAGTGGAAACTCGTGAATGGAAGGGAGGCGTGAAGAAGTTGAGTTTTGTGATGGAGTCGTACTGACGGGTCTCTGATTTTCAGAATGAATTCAGTGGGTTGTTATTGTCGTGGAGGTAGTAAGACGAAAGACTTGCTATCTGTTGTAGCGGTCACTTTTCTCACTTATGTTAGGCAGTTTCCTTTACTGCTTGTGGAGAATGGTTTGGTTTTAATAGGTCGGTTCGGGCCAGAATTTTGCCAAAGGTCGGTAGTTGGGACCAGAGTTTCTGACCTTCACTTCTGACCGTCACTTCTGACCGTCACTTCTGACCGGCACTTCTGACCGGCACTTCTGACCGGCACTTCTGACCGGCACTTCTGACCGGCACTTCTGATCGGCACTTCTGATCGCTACCTTTGACCGATACTTTTGATCGCATTAGCTGAGCAACCGTCCCTTCTGACCGTCAGTGTCACCGGTAGAACATTATTCGCGAACGATCGTCTGCTGGCCGGGAGGGTTCGGCCGAGAAGGCAGCCGTGAGAGCAACGGGTGGTCCCCTCGTGCAAGCGATGCCCAAGCGGACAGACGTGTGAGACGGACGAACGGGTCGGAGGGCGAGAGCGCGGGTGGGCGGTTGGGCGTGCCACGGCCGAGCCGCCTTCTCCCCGCCCCGCCCCGCCCCGTCCGTCTCCCCGTCGCTCGGGAGAAGGTTCTATTTCTGAGCGCCGGATTTTATGCTGACGACGCGGAAACCCACTCAGACGGCCCCTAATAACCGTGTAATTCGGGAGCGGTCGCAGCCGGCCGGCCTTCGCGGCCGTCGCGCCGCGCGCCCCCACCCCTCCTCTCACCACCCCACCCCACGCGGGGCGAAAGCCGGGGCGAAGACGAGGGCGAATGCTCCGGGCGTCCTCTCAAGGAAGCGGACAAAGGGTCAGAAGAAGATGACGGTGTGACGGTCATACAGGGTCGTATGTGGTGAAGTGGGCTCTATATGACGATGAAAAGGAAATTATTTTTTTGTTAGATAAAAAAAAGGATCTTTCTTTTCGAAAGGTGTGAAATTATATTTGGTTTATTAATTGTGGACAATATCTACATATTTTGGGCAAATACTTTTAAAAGAATAATTTTTGACGGAAGAAAGTTTTGGAGCATAAATTGAATTTCTCTTAATGTCTGGTGATTATTCTCGCATGGTCTGATTGAAAACTGTGTAGTGAGAATTTTTATAGACGTCATCCAATACCAGATGTCTACCACCAAAAATTAACTTAAATGTTCGTTCAGTGTAATGTTCGTAACACTCATTTGCTATTGTTCAATAGTCCAATAAGATCGCTCTGTGATGTTGTACATTGCAATATTCTATTAAAATAAACAGGAGTGGTTCTAGAGAGAAATTTTGGGAGAGCAAACTGAAAATGTTTTTGTCAAATGTGTCATTACAGATTTTGTAAAACGTCGCAGGCTACTCTCAGTTCATGCTGCGATACGATTTTATTAGTTTTAATTACTATCCGAAAATATGTTTGCTTCAAAGTTTCGTGAAAAATTAAAATTAATAGTTATAAAAAATAATAAGGGGTGGGTGGGTGGAATTTACTTATTTCCTTCCCCGCGCCTGAAACAAACATTGTAATACGTAATGAGCAATATGAAATGTTATTGGTGAAATTCTTTTGGATCTTAAATTTGTTTGCACTCTTCACGCTGAAAGCCATGATCTGAAACTTCTTAAAAATAGCTGGACATTACACACAAACAGTATTGAAACCTTGACTTACGTTTAAACAAAAATCAACCCACAGGAAAATGCTACGTTTAGATCAATACTTCTGTTACTAAAAACACTATACAATTTTTTTAAGTTAATGATTATTTTCCCTTATCCTTTAATACTATTTTAATGTTTATTACTTGTATTTATACATTACATTTTATCTACAATAATTAATATAAAAGAACCATTGTCGAACTCTTTTTCTCTGTAAACTTTCCATTGTCTTACATTAAAACATTGGAAAGAGGTTGAAATACTAAGTTGTTCCATCATCTACTGATTTCTAAATCGCGAATTATATCTTTACCAACTAGGTTTACACTAAATATTATCTGCGCTCGCGATTTCACGTGTCTTGTACAGCGGGGATGGACGCATCGCCAAGGACAAAGGCAAAGGGCTGCAGGGGGGGGGCACGAATAGGAGGGCGGTGGGCAGCAGGGCGGAAGAAGCGGATCTGTCGCAAGGGCCAAAGGCTCCGCGACCGAGCGGAACGCGACACGAGACTGACCGGGAGCCCTTCGATAAAGCGCCGTAACGCCTCGTGAACGCACGCGCTCTACCTCGCAATCTGCGAGCGCCGCCGTCACGACGAATTTACTGCTTTGTGCGACGTTGGAATCACTTTCTCTCATTTATCTCCTTTGAAACAAGGCTGGAGTTCGATGAATGCACTAATAATAATAATAATAATAATAATATAAAAAACTCACTGATTCATATAACATTAAATTACCTTCAGAAAAAGAAATTTCTATAATCTAACGCCGGAGTGAATGTTTGTTCAATTAAGACCACACTGCACTTCACTTCACTTCACTTCACTTCACTTCACTTCACTTCACTATGACCTTTAAATCATTTCCTTCATTATTTATCTACTCTACACTGCTCGACATCTGACTTCACATATATCATTTTTGCTTCTCTCTATAACGTACTATTCTTAGGTACGTCTCTAAGTAAGTTACTTAGTAATACCCTAAATTAGACATACGATTTCCTTTCTTTACACCCATTAAAATGAATTACGTTTCGAAAATTAGCGTTTGTTTCTATACTTTTTCATCCTTCTTGTTCAGAATACATATTCAGTTATAATCCACGTTGCAAATTTACTATTTTAAAATTTAAATCAATTAAACAAATATGTTTAAGACTGGATGTATTGTTCACACGCAGTCACTTGTTAACGCTTCTAAGGTGCCAATTACGTTCGAAGAGACTTCATTGAAACACTTTTAACCAATCAGTTTTTGAAACAGAAAGACAGCAAGGATACCGCAAGAACAGAAATAAATTGAAACACAGTAATCTACTTTTTATCAGTCACCAGAAGATATGAATATCATGTGCTGTCGTGTCTTACTCTTTTGTTTTGTTCTTTAGATCCGTAACGGATTGCACAACCAACCAAAAGCTACATGTATCGTGAGATATTAAGAAGCGTTTATTCTATTTTTGCACGATTTTTGTACGATTTACGTCTATAATTTATATAACGATCTCGTGACAATATGAGTGCGATCTCCCGGAATGGACTTCTCGGATCCCAGCCATTCCCTTCCACTGGCTCTGGTCGTTGGCGACTTCGGCGTTCACTCGCGCACATCATTAGCAGCCGCCGCCCTCCCTCCTGCGTCCTCAACCTCATTCCCACTGCGTTCTCTCTATGCTCCCTCCACCCCCCCCCCCTTCACCCATTAGGCGGCTCGGCTGCCCCGCGGCCGGCAGCCCGACTAACCCATCCCACACCCGCCTCTCCGCCTCCCTCTGCCCCGTCTCGACGCGCTCCGCCCCGCTCCGCCCCGACTCCGCCCCGCTCCGCCCCGGCTCCGCCCGCTCCGCCCCGCCGCCCCGCCCCCCAGCCCCGCTCCGCCCCGCTCCGCCCCGCTCCGCCGCTCCGCCCCGCTCCGCCCCCCCCCGCCCCGCCCCGCCCCGCCCCGTTCCGCCTTACCCCGCCCCGCCCTACCCTACCCCAACCCCCGGTCCCTACCACTACCCCGCCCGACCCCTCAGTCCTCACCCACTCCGCCGCGCCGGCCAGTCCTCACCTCTGCCGTTCAGCCCCTCCCGTTGGCCAAACCTTGCCCCCGGTTCGCACGCCGCCAATTCGCCCGCCCGCCCCTGGTCCAATCCAGCCTACCCCGCCCGCCCGGCGTTGCGCTGCCCGATCACTTATTCCAGCGGTGCATTTGCGCCACCGGCCGTATAGCTGGCGACTCCAGCGCGCGCGCGAGGCCGCCGTGCGCAATAATCGACTTATCTTCATCGGCGCCCGCTGGTCCCTTCTCTCGGCCAACGACTGCGGCTGGCTCGCGTGAATACACGCGGCAAACAGCCGTAAATCAGGGGGAGGACGCGGCTGCGCCGGCTCCGCTCGCGGCCATCAATAGGATATGCGAAGATTAATCAGCGGAAAATGCGCAGTAAATATCGCAACGCGCGTTCCCCGGCGAAGGTCTCAGTCGTCCTCGCTGGCACAGGGCGGTGGTGGCGGTGGCGGTGGCGGTGGCGGGGACGGCGATGTGGTTGACGGTGGTTGCATTAGAGGCTAGGATGTGGGTGGTGACGACGTTGGTACTAGCCTTGGTTAGCGGCCATAACGGCGGAGAAGATAGTTGCGGATGCGGAGGTGGTACAGGTGGTAGTTATGGGGATAGTTTTGTAGACCATCGAATGATGTTGGAGGTGGTAGTTGTGAGTTTGGAGAGGGTTGTGGCAGTTGTAGTGGTGGTCATCATTATTGTGAGAGTAGATGTATGGATCTACTTGTTCTGGATAGTAGTTGTGAGTGGTGATGGTAGTTGCGAGGTAGACAATAATAGTTTTTAGAGTGGGGTTGGTAATTTTAGAGGGTGGTGGATGTGGGGTTGGGGTGGTAGTTGGGTAATTGAGAGTGAATTGTAGTTGTGAGCGAAGGTTGGTATTGTGGGGTGAAGGGTGGTAATTGTGGTGGAGTGGTTATTGTATGGAGGTAGTTGTGATGGGGGAGACTGTAGTTGTCGAGGTGATAGCAGTGGTAGATGTGGTGGTGGAGTCGGTGATGCTGGTAGCGCTGGCACCGTCAGCATCGATGGATGAGGCGGTGGCGTTGTTGATGCTGGTAGCGCTGGCACCGTCTGCATCGATGGATGTGGCGGTGGAGGCGGTAATATTGGTAGCACTGGCACCGACTGCAGCGCACGCTTGCGCGCGCGTATTGCAGCGGCAGCACGCTTTCTCGACGTGCAGTTTCGGCGGACGCGCGGCCTTGCATAAAAGATGGTGACGCGGCGAATAATAACGGCGGGCGCCGCGCTGCCATCTGGCGGCGAATCGTGCGGAGGAATGAGGTTAATACTTAACGCGCGCGTTCCGCATCTCCCGAGTGCAGCGAGGGGGATAAATTTGGGCGATGGCTTTATGGATACGTGCGATGCCGCAAATATCAAACAGTTGAGCGATATGCGAGCATAGAATGATGTGTGGGGGATTGCCAATGGAAGCTGTTTTAGACATTTTGAGAATCGATTAGTAATTTCTTCAAATTATTGAACTTCTTATCATTTATCAGATGTATCAGATATTTGGTGGTGAAATTAATTGTTGTCACAGTTGTGAAGTTTTTATATAGTATTTTTATCACTTCTAAGTCACGGATTAGGTAGTGAGTGGCAATATAGATTTTAAAGTTCATCAGTAATTTTGTGCCACATTAATCTTGTGTTGGACAATTTTAATATTCGATATTGTACTCTTCACTCAGAAATTTTTGTTACTACTTTTATAAGAAGGTAACTATTGTTTTGGAATTGATGAGTTTACATGATTTTTTTAAACAAATACGTTCTGCTCTTTCACAATTTGCGAGACAGCTCAGTAAGGCAACAGTCCCAAGTTTTACCCACATAAATTTGAATGTTGTCCTTGTCCTATCCTCACCCCTTTCTTACACACACTTACACTTACATACGTTGCACTACTGGGGAACACCCCCACTAACCGACAGGTACGTCGGCGCTGGATCCAAAGATCCAGCGTAAGATCACAGACACGTTCCCATGAAAAAACATGCTCTATATTTACGGGAATAATGACTTTAGCCGTTGGAGCGCCAGGAACCACTAATCACTCAGTCAGTCAGTCAATCAATCAATCAATCGGACAGCCTATGGACTCAATGACACAGCATCATAGGCTCATTACTAGAATATTACTCTAAAAACCTTATTTGACACCTACTTATGTCCCACCTCCTATCTGTCACAGCTCGTGTTCATATAAAAGACACCTGTCCCAACAAAACTAGCCAATATACTTAACAAAAACTGAGTTTTGAGGATCTGGGACGCGTTGTAATCGAGCTCTGCGCCTGTTTTGCAGTTACTGTTTTTATGTCCAATCAGTAAACTTATTTTTTTCGTTTTAAAATTTGTTGTACTGGGGAATAATTTCATATCTAGTAATGACACACATACGGTTTTTGTCAGTGGGTTCTTATAAATTACCAAAACCTGTAATCTATCAGTAGCTTATTATATATAGAGAGAGAGATTATTAGTTAACCATTAGTGTTAATTATTGCTATCTCTTTGGTTCACTTGAAATGTGGGATGCGTCTTGTCGATAAATTATCGAGACGATACTCATCATAGAGGAACTTTACGTGACAGACGTTAATTATTTTGGTATTTTGTGAAAATCCACAGTATCTAGTAAATAGTGCACAAATAAATGTAGTCACAAACTTACCTTGTGTTACTGTGAAATAACTGCATGAATTAATGCTACCACACGTTCAGTCCTTTCAACCTTTTATATATTATTACTTCTCTTTGTTAGAGGCAAGGTAGGATTGACTAGCATCTTAAATGCGTCCCCAATGTAGACCAAACTTAAACTAATCTAAACGTCATTGAATGAATATATGCGTCATTTTTTCTTGTTGTTGTGGTCGCTTGTCTTTCGCTCTCACTCGCTTCCGGGGCAGGGGCCACTCACTAGTGAATTCTACTATCTAGGAGAGGTGGCGGTGGGGGCAGAGTGCTGCAAAGCTGACCCCGGCGGCCGAGGACGATCTGGAGGGCCGAGGGCTGAGGACGGAGTCGATCGCAGGGGGTCCCAGCTGGAGGGAGAGCGAAGCAGTCGAAGAACGCGATCGCCTCTCCGCAGGGCGCAATTTGGGCGGAGAGACTTCTGCATAAGCCATGACCTCGCCGCTGTCCCCTCGTCCACTGCCCTCTGCCACCGCCTTCGTCGCCGTTTCCTCAATTCCTCCTCCTCCCATCACCCCCCCTTCATCCACTCCGCCTCCTCTGCTCTCCGCTATCCTACCTCTCCTTCCACCCACGTCAACGCGGGCAATCTTCCTTTCCTCTTCCTTGTTCTATCCTCACCTCTTACTTACCACACATGCCGAGAGACCGTTTGGGAGCTTAGAGCTTGACCAGGCTGTGGCGGTGCCCCGCTGGTGAAAAATACCAGGTTTGTTAAAACGCCCGACTGTAGATTGGCGCCGGATCTCAACACATCTTCAAAGATCACTGCTACTTAAGAACAAACATTCACTACACTTACGGGACTAATGACCTTAACCGCTAACGCGCTGGGAATCACTAATTAATTAATCTTTGACAGTCGCATACCAATGGGGAGGGGGTCAGAGAAAAAAACTCACTGTAGTTTTTTTTAAACATATTTATTCACGTAAAAAGTTACTGTTTCATCCTTTAGAACTTACTAGAAAGTCTCAGAATCCTTATTATTAGAACCTTTCCGAATCGTTAGTAATATTTTCGTCTATCAAGCTAATCCAATGTTTACAAAAAAAACAATGTCCAACTAGTTCTGCAAATAAGACTGTAGCCATCTGTGTCCCTGTGGAAAGGACAGTACAAAAAAAGATTCAAAATATTGTATGCCCTTGCCTTGCTCCCAATATTAAAAATGTTGAAACACAAATGCTCTTAAAATGATTGTAGTATATTGTTAAATAACTGTATTCTTAATCATACACTTCATTCCTTCAATTATACCGCAATGAATGTGGGACTCTGGGTTTATCCTCTTCCCCATTGGTGTTCTCCTAGTATAAAATGGCATTTGAATGAGACTGTTGAGTACTGATCCAGTGGTAATGATTCACTAGACACGGAACTATACAAAATAATACGACTCTAATTAAAAGGGAAAATTATACATCATTCATCTGAATTGACTGGCTCAAAACGTGTTGTTCAGTGACGGGTTTTCTACAGGAACCCGTAATTTACTTTTCGAAACCTTTCGTTACTTTTTGAAATTGTATATCTATGCCACTCGTGATTTTCTCGTATTTTGGTACCAATTCTACCTACATTTGAGGGGTACATCGTTATTATATTCTTAACCACGATTAAAGTACTAGGTCACGCACACAAGTACAGAAAGCGCAATGCACATAATGAAAGCGGGGGGAAATACACCGCCTAGACGTCAATAAATTCAAATTAGCAGCAGGACCTTACTTGGGCGCGCAGCTACTGCGAAATCCAATAAGTGGACCCACATCGCATGGGGAGCGTGCGTGCGCACCACTGACGCCGCGCGGCCCGGCCTTCGGATCGCATCCAATTTCCAGCGGCCAAAAACCACAGCCGCTCACTCGCTCTGGTGCGCAGCGCCGCCGCCCCCGCTGTGCACCCCCAGGCTTTTGGTTGCACACGCTCGTTGCCTCGCTTCCGATGGCCAGTCGCATTTATTAGATTGGGCCCCTGCCCACTTCTTCACTTTTACAATGATTTCTCTTACTGACCGGCACATTGGGTTGTCTCTTGCGTCTTCCTTCCCTTTCTTCTGCCCTCCCTTACGTCTGCCCTCCCTTACGTCTGCCCTCCCTTACGTCTGCCCTCCCTTACGTCTGCCCTCCCTTACGACCTCTCCCATACGACTACCCTCCCATACGACTACCCTCCCATACGTCTGCCCTCCCTGACGTGTGCTCTCCCTTGCGTCTGCTCTCCCTTGCGTCTGCTCTTGCTAACGTCTACCTTTCCTGGCGTCTGTCCTCCCTGCCGTCTAGCCAACTCGTGGTCCATCAGCGTAAATCAAGTTATTCAATTTTCTTGCTGCTTATTCCCATGACACTGGCTTTTGTTCATCACGCCGACAATGTAGCTATGTTTATTTTTCATCAGTCATGTGTATATACATATTTTGGACCACTCATTGTCATAATACATATTTTCGTACCACAATGTAGGGGTACCTGTTTCGCCGTAGCTAACTTTAACGAATCCTTTCGCCAGCAGCACTCAAATCATTACTGCCGCATGCAGGGCTCACATTTCTGTACCGCGTTCGCAATCGCCGCTACGAATCGTCGCAGTAAACATAACGTCCACGTCACAACCAGTCGGCCGGCGTTCATCGGAGCACTCCGGCTGTGAGCAGCCCTCGCTGCTCAAAGGAACGTACCCCGCCCCTCAACCCACCGCCGCCGTCACCGCTGCCACCCTCTCTCCCGCCCTCGGGTCGCCCTCACCGTCGCCCACATTGTCGCCCTCACCATTGCCCTTATCGCCGCCCTCACTACCGCTCTCACCGCCACCCTTGCCGCGCCTTCGCTGTGCCATCACCACCGCCCTCGTCGCCGTTTCCATTGCCACCCTCATCGCCCACTGCCCCCTCCACCTCTCACCCTCGCCGCCGCCTCGATGTCGCCGCACCCACTGCCCCACTATCACCCTCCCCGCTCCCTGCCTGCTGCCCCCCGCCCTCGCCACCCACTGGTGCCGCCCACTTAGTCGCCCCCTAGCGCTCACGCTGCCGCCCCCTCTACCACCCTCGCCTCCCGCCGTTCGCCACTCGCTTCCCTCGCAGCCCACCGCCTTCGCCTCCCGCCGCAATCGCCACGTACCACCCTCGCATCCGCCCTTACTCTCCATTCTATTATCTCTCGCCGCAGTGACCGCCCGCATCTGCCACTCCCTGGCGGAGTATGAAAGATTCCAGCGTGCTCCCCACCTCCCGCCACTCACCGCCGCCGCGGCCGCGCCGCTCTGCGCCACGCCTTTATTCGGCGCTGCGCAGCCCCGAGCGCCCTTTGCGCGGCGATTGTTTCGCGGGGGCGATCGGCTCGATGAACCGGAAGCGGCGGACCCGTTCGCGAACCGCGGCGCGCGCCGGGTTTTCTTCGCGTTTGACGTGCGCGCTCCGCACGCCGCCGCCGTCGCAGCGCAGTCGCTCGCGTTGTGGAGGTTTTGCTCCCGAGAGCGTTTTGCTCCCGGCGCGCGCGCTGCCCGGACAAAGGAACGCCGCCGACGGCGCCGCGACCGGAGAGTGCTGCCGCCAGCGAACGTATTATTTCCAGCCGTGCGTTGCCGAGCGAGTCCAATGGGTCTGGCGTGCGGGTTCGGTCATGATGGTGGTGGTGGGGGTGGCAGCGGACTTTGAACTCGAGCGCTGATGTAGGCTGCTCGCTTTTGCGGGCGGTTGCAGTAACATTAGAGCTAAGAAATTGCGAGTTACTTTTTTTTCTGAAGTAACGTTTTCACATGTGGTATTGCTCGATCTCAACGTAAAGGTAGTGTTGTTCGAGTTATGCAGTTACTTTGAGAATTAAAATTTTATACTGGCAATTAAGAAATAAGCTTTCTTATATAATAAATCACTTCAATAAAACGCTGACTTTTTTATTATCGAAAAGATAACGAACTTACATATTTAACTAAATTTGGGGAATCGACCGTATGATATTTAAATATGTAATTCCACTAATTTTGGGGATTTTCAGAAAACTTATTACAGCTACAGTTTAAGAACATTTTTCTGATAAGAAGAAAAAAGAAAAAATTATACAATCCCGAAATTTATGATACTAAACGCGTTATTAGATTGAATTTTTTTCATTTAAACTTATAATTGTAGAGTAATAACATGAGCATAATTATGTGTTAATTAGTAAATTTATTCATTGTTGATTGTAAATAGAAAATACAAGTCTTTATGTGAATAGTTAATATTAATTTAATGTTCTTAAGTTTGTGATTTTTTTATAAATTTTAAAGGATTTAACATCAAATGAAATCACACTAAGAGCTATATTTTTCGAGTCTATTTAATGGTTTTATTTTAAATAGCGTTAAATATCCTGCACTTAATAAGGAAGTTGAAACAAAATAGAATAATATCTTTTTTTAATATATCAGTTTGTGTGTTGCAGAAAGATACTTTTCTGTTGTAACCGAATTTCTATTTCATCATCATAATATTATAAAACGAATACTCTCTGCGCAAAATATTACGTAGAATCATCCATTTGAACAACATGATTTTATGCTCCTGTGGAGCTGTAAATTTCCAGGTCACTGCGCCATTCGCAACGATCGAGCGACCAAGAATCTTTATTTATATTCATTGTTATTTTGAATAGTAAATCCCAGCGTAATCTGAGCGTTTATAGTGCAACGAGTTATAACAGTCAGTTATTGGTCTGTTTTCTTCTTCATCCGTACAAACATAGATTCATGGGCACGCAATCTGAATTAATTTTAGAATTCTCTGCGGGACTAGTGCCATTCAAACTGCTCTTGAATTCCTCCCTGACATCTAGTGACTGTAGAGTGAATCATTAATGGGCCGATGAAGGGCTTCGCGGTTCTGCGGATCCCCCCGCGCCACGCTCAGATATGGAGGTAGAAAAGTGTGAAGGTCTTCAGCTTTGGTTTCTCAACACGAACTAAATACCGATACCATTTGACACCTTTTTAAACATATTCGCTTATAATTGTTAACATAAGTTCTGGTTGTAGCTACCTACCCCTTATTGTAGTAATAGTTTCAAGATTATGAAATAGGAATTATTTTGTAAGCCAACCATACCATATTGCATGCACCAACCTGCATATTATAAAGTGTATATGTATTTCCGAAAGAAAAACAAAATATGAAAAAAATCTCTCTTGTTCCTAAATTAACTTAGTTAGGTCTTTAAATGAAGTTGATTAATGTTTCAAATAAGGTGTGGAAGTGAAAATAACTTTGTACGTTGTGTTGTAAAACGATAATTTATTCGACCATTTAACCTAGGTAAAATCATGTGCATAAAACAAAATGGAAATGAATTGCACTATAATAAATTAAAGATATATGGTTTAAAATAATAGTGGGAAAAATTAAAAGAAACTTATACTCCTAGGGGTAGTTATCTTTTGAAGTGATCTCACTGCTCAACAGTAAAATCGTTGCATTTACAGCGTCCTTATCCTGAAGTACCTTTGGTACGACTCCCGAGGGATTGAAGATTTTCCATACCAACTTCATAACTACATCAAATTCAGTCACTGTCTGGAGGAGAATTGTAGGGGCGGGCTGCTCCGATGTTATTTCCCAAGGATCCTTTGATCAATACCAGGCAATGCCAGAGCTGAACTATTAACACACGAGCGACCTTACCGTCCGCGCGATCTTGACTTCTTCATCCTTGTTTCCTTCTCTCCCTTACACACACACATTCACACGCATAATCACCCACTCACTCTCTCACACACACATAATCACCCACTCACACATACACTCACCCACTCACTCTACACTCACCCACTCACACACATATACTCACCCACTCACACAAATATACTCACCCACTCACACAAATATACTCACCCACTCACACACGCATACTCACCTACTCACTCACACACACACACATACACACGCACTCTCGCATACAGACACAAAGGTACTCACATACTTAAATGAACTACGTTACCGCATAGGTCGGAAGCTTAGTTTTACCCAATGAGGAGGTGCTTGAAGAGGAAAAGCTTCGTAAGACGACGTTCAGTTTGTCACCAAATCGCACTTTCTAACGGTGGATGTACATCGCTACCTGCCAGGATACTGTGCTCTAATGGAACTAATTATCTACGTGGTTAACGCGCTAGGAAACACTAATTGCTCCACCACATGACGAATGTAAAAACGAGAGGGCAACAGAAATCGTCTCTAGCGGTTGCCGCCACACCATGTGAACTATTGAGGGCGGCATCAACGGCGCTGCATCATTCACCGGTTCCCAACTTCCTCATCGCAGGCGCAGCGGCAACGACAGAAACGGATGCAGGAACGCATGCAGCCATTGATCGGGGGTCCTCCTCCTGTCCGACGCCACTGCATACCGCGCGCAACCACACCGCGTTCTACAACGCGCGGCTGAATTATGCACTGCGGGTAAATGGGGTCGGGGTCCGCCGGAAGTCAATCAGCCAGGAGGGAGGGGCAAGTTTGGTGGAGGTCGGCTGCAAGAATGGGAATGCCCTTTAGTATAATTAACTGAAGGTATCACTCTCGGTTTTTATTGATTTGTGGATTAATAGAATACAAATATTGATTGATTCTAAGTACGTCAAGTATTGACGTCATTAGTGTAGTGCATGTTATTATCGGGAGGTGACTATTTTCTTCGGTGCAACGTAAGATTTGGAGTACTATACGGCGGTTTAGAGTCTTTTCGCAAACAGGTATCATCCCGACAGATGAGGAGCAGCTCTAACATTTTAATCCTACTATTGGAAAACGCAAATAGTGAAATTTTTGTTTGCACTGCTTCTGGTAGAGAATGGAAAATAATTAACGATGTTCACATAGGCTTCCGCGGCTGGAGTTCGTGATTTCTTGTATGTCAGGGTGTCTCCACGTCGTTGGCTGAGAGGCTGACGTCTCAGCCAACGACGCGGCATCACCCGAACAGCCGAGAAGAAATAATTAACGATAACTCGCTTATTTTCCCTACGGGGAATCCGAATTTAATGCTTGTAGGATGAAGTATAAACGATGAGCAAGATTAAACGTCTTTTTCAACCTGAGAACGTGCCCATGACGAAAGTATCGAAAACTAATTGTGCTTCTACAGCATGCAGGGACCTCTCTTTCATTATTTCTCTTTATTTTTTCTAAAATTCGGAGAGTTCATCTAAAATAAAATTTTCTCAATATTTAAGTAAAGGTTTATTTCTATCTGTAAAAAAAAGTAATGTAAATGACTTTATATTAACAGTCTTTCTGAACAACAGATTTGATTAGGGAAAAATTATATCTGCAATATTTTAGTGGTAAGAAGGTGACGAAAAAATTTGAACATTTGTAATTTTAAACAAATCAGGGCTTTAAAATAGACTCGATGCAATTCTTTTAATCATTCTTTGCAGTATCCGAAGAGAAAGTTTATGGACGGGTGGACGTTTGGTTTTCAACCAATTTTGTGGTATCAAGCATCTACAAAACATGAAATCTAACAAAACAACAAATTAGAGGCAATAATAAACTGCACAGAACAAGGTTTGTCCCCTTTTTTGGGATCGATATTGAGCGTTTTTTGTCAAAAAAGTGCTTACCTCCGGCGCACGATTACAATACTCTCTTATTTCGAAGTAAAACGAGAAAGTAACAATATCGGAACATACGAACGTTTTTACATTTTATGATCAATGTCCCACCTTTAGGTTGCATGGGTCAAAATATAACTGCAATTATTTGCTCTCAGGTCTTTGGTTAGGTTCGCTCCATATTTGGCCGGGTTTTTGCGTAGCTGTTTTCGTGGAATTTGCGTGCACCTCCCCACGTGACACTTGGGCTCCTTTCTTGTCCGTCGTACTCAGTCCTCGATTGCGTGTCTCCGTGACCTCTCTCCGCTGTCGTCCGTCCTGGCACGGTCGCAAGAGCGGGGAATCCCCGTTGTTTGCCTCCCGTCCTCTCTCCGCCCTCGCATTTAGTCTCCATGAATGATTCGCCAGGAGAACTTAGCGTGAAATATGCATCGCTCGAAATTATGCAGCCGTTCTGCCTCGCAATATGCCACTGGAATTTATTTCCAGAAACAGAAAGAAGTTGGACTAGCCTTGTCCCTGGAGAAACGACGAGGGTAGTTTGGGTTATTAACCAGGTAATTAAAAAAGACTTCTCTCAAAGAGAAAGCGAGTGCGAGGGAGAGAGACAGAAAGCCTGAGTAATTACGATGAGGGTGCAATGACTCTTTCCTGTAAAGTGGATTGCAGGGTTATTCTTGTTATTTTGTTTTTCTTTCTAGCAGAATTTTGCGCTTTTAATGCTTAAATCTAATTTGTATATTTTTCCACATGATATTAGTGTTAGTTATTCAATTATACAACAATAATTACAAACGATTATTAGGTAGTAAATGTGTTAAATATTATTTCATGTCTGTTATATTCTGAATATTTGTTTTGAAAATATGACAGCGTTTGGTCCAGAAAACCCGAATTTGACGTTTGATACAGGTTATAGAACTGTTCGTGAGGATTCTTTCCTAGCTATCCTAATTATCCCCTTATTAGTTAGTAGAATTTGCATACTTTTTCTTACGCGGTGTGACTAACTTTTTCTAGGCAGAGGAACACGCTGCCAAATATAACTTGGTAATTGAAATGCTAAATACTTAAAAAATTCTGATGATATAGATGAGCTTGCAGAATACATTTGTTAATAAATAAATTAAGGTATTTAAATTACAGCAAAAAATTAAGGTTAAATTAAGCGTGAAAAACACACATTTCCTTTTCGTTTCGCATTAAGCCACAAAGAAACTATAATGAAAGCAAAAAGGCACAAAGCTTAAATAAACGTCTGCAAATTAGATTAATGTAACCTGGTGTATGAGTGACCGCTAACACGAATACATCATTATACTTTCAAGAGTAAATACTGCAACGGGGTCAGTTCCTACTCCAATTACCCTCAAATCTCCACCTCTGGCTCGCGCGGGGCGGGCGGGGGGGGGGGGGCAGACACGAGAATAAACGGGGTCAGTGGGTCAGGGAGGGGCAAGGGGCAGGGGAAAGGGCAACCGGGTGATGGGGCGTGCACCCAGTTCAACGCACCCGAGCCGTCAACCTGTGCTGATGAAGCAGATTAGGGGCAGGCGGTCTCTTTCAGCGAACGACGCGGCGGCCGGTAGGCGATCCTATCACACTCGAGAGGACTTCTACCCCTACCCCGCCCCACCCGCCCTTGCAACCCCGCTTCGTCCCCGCTCTCCCGGCCGTCCACGCTGATGCTCGCGATTCTGCCGTCTCTTTCACTTCAACCATCCAACCCCGTTATACACCTTACCCACGCCATCTCCGCCATTCCTCTCCGCCCCTCTCCGCCCCCAACGGCTCAACCCCCACGCTGCCAATGGAGATCCTGCCGTCACCTCCAATCCAATCCTAAAATCACCGCCAAAACCCTTAACACCTCACTCGCCTCACCTTGCCTTCCGCAGACCCCCTCGCCCACCCTCCATCGCCACCGCCCTCTGCCATCTCGCCCACCTCTCCTACTCCCGTTCTCCGCTCCTAGCGACCCAGCCGTCCATTATGTTGCCGTCGTTGCTGCCATCTCTTCACCTCCAACACTGCCATTTACGCCACAATCCTTACAACATTCACGCTACCTCTGCCACCCACGCCACCGACGTCCTCCACCCCCACCTCCGCCATCCTGTCCACCGCCTCGACGCCCCTCCTTCTACCCCGCCGACCTGCTGCCTATAGTGTCACCGTCCATCACGCCGTCTCCACCACTTCAACCCTGCCATACGCGACATACCTGACCATCACTATTCTCGCTTCTCCGCCATCCCCACCACCCTAGCCGCCACCGATACCCTCGTCCCCGTCAATTCCCTTGTCACTTGCCTTTCCCGCCTGCTCCGGCTGCCATCCATCCTTCCAACGCCGCCTCAATCTCTGACATTGTCGCCACATACATCGACTCCATAGCCGTGTTCATAATCATCACCAGTTCCATTTCCACCGTCCTGAACCGCCAACGCACCTCCGTCTTCACGTGGCCTCGGCGGGCGTTGCCGTCCCCTCTGTCCCTGCCTGCTCCGTCGGCGTTCCCGCCCACCGCTCGGGGTCGTGTCGCGCGCGAGTGACGTCACAGGGCGGAAGTCATCACGGCGGCGCGCTGTTAACATCGATCACATTCCCGCACGGCACCCCAGTGGCCTATGCCTGCCTGTCTGCCCTCCCACCCGCGCCCCCCGACACCCTACGATGTGGCCACCCACTTCGTGCACCACTGACCTCACATGCTACCAATAGCCCCCTGGGATTTTTTCTACTATTTCTCTATTAGAGACACCACGCACGCGCCTTCCATCACTTCGTTTTGCAACGCTGTAACTAAGTTGTCAATAGTATCTCTCGTGAGTTACTAGTCAGAGTCAAAAGAATGAAAGCAAATGGCACACGTTATCTCAATGATCATAATGAAAGGTTGGTCGAATCACTAACATGTGAAACGTCACTTATAATATGCGTTTCCGTATGCCGGCCATCATATGCTTCCTTATCACATTACAATTAACAGTAAGATGTGGAGCCTGGCTGGTAGTCAGTAGAATGAGGTATTAATTATCATATTATATAATTTGAGAAAAGCCATCTTTCTTGTAGATTAAAATCTTGGAAAAACTTCAAGTATATTTTGGTAACAAAGTAATCGATCTGTTTTACTTACTACGTAATTTTTTACGCGTTTCCTCCCGTAAATGATAGTTACAACCAAAAATAATTGTTTTAGGTAATAATATGTTGTCACGTATTAGTACGTAATTGTTTGAGCAAATAATAATTATTCGTTAAAAATGTTTACTTAACTTTTTACTACGTAAACGTTTTTGCCACGTTAAAAAAACATGTGAATCAAGTTGCAGAAATCTTCAAAACTTCTGTAGCACATACAAAAACTTTTCAGTTTCATCAAAAGATTTTCTCTTTTACTATCATAGTGAAAAAAAAAACACAAATAATATGCTTGTAAGAACAATAAAAAAGAAGACTCAGAGTTCAATACATGGTACTTTCTAATGATTTTCAGAACAGCGCAGTATAAACACGTGAAAGTTTAACAAATGTATTGAAAAAACCTTTTTTCATAAACAAATACTGCTTTAAAGTGAAATAGTGAATCCGTACTTTTCATACAAGTTTCGTAAATATTACAACCCTACCTAGTTCCCTTAAAAAAATGAAATATTGTATTTGATCGGCAATATAGCGTTGTAGATCAATCGAAAAGTAAACCCACTTTCGTAAGTAAATAACATTGCATTGCACTTCGAGATATACGTGTCTCGCTGCTATAAAGTATCACAGTAATCGATCAAGGAGTTTTGGAATTTCCAAGGATCGTGTACTCTGATCTCGAGCGCCTACGGGAGGTTCCGGAGCGTCGGAATGCAGGCTACGTGACTCGTCCTAATGCATCCGGCCCGTCGCTGCCTTCGGACTGCGAACGCTCCCGTCCGTCCTCTTCTCTCTTCCCTTTCCCCCACTCTCCCTCTCTCCCTCACGCAGCGACCGGCGGGATGCCCCTCCGCGCCGCGCCCCTCGCGGCGATGGTGAGAACCTTCCGCAAACAGCTGAAGGGGCCGCGGCGCCAGGAGACGCTTCCGGCGTTTATGGCGCCTTTTATGGCACTCCGACGGATTTTTTTCACTTTGTCTTCCCCTCTTTTTTTTTTTTTGCTCCTGCTGGGATGCAAGGAAAGCGAAGGGTGCAAAGATAGGAAAGGGATGGGGCAAGAGTGTCAAAATCGCTGGAGACATCGAGAACAAACACAAAACAGGACAAAAAAATCATTATTTTAAACGCGTCCATTAAAAGTATTTTTGTGAGTTATACGATGTTTCATCCGAAGTTTCCCTTGAAACTCTTGCTTAACTTTTTTATACCCCTTATCAAGAACTTAACTATAGCACGCTCTTGCCTGCTAATCAAGAACTACTGCTCTGGAAATGGTGGGAGTTTTCGATATGAATTTTGTCAAAAACGCCCAATACCCATCACGATTTATTTGTAGACACGTAGAAAATATTTTAAAAATTATGAAAATAATTTAATGAAATATCATATTTTATTATTAGCTAGATTTAAACTGTCGAAGAAAAATATATGTAAAGAAAAAAAGAGTAAAAAATTAATAGGTGATTAAATATGAGCGTAAAAAATTAGACAAATATGAGTTTAAGTATTTGAGAGTGAAAGACAAATAAGAACAGATGAAATTGAAAATAAAAGGAAAATAGTATAACCCGGAAATGGAAAGAATAAGACATAAATTGAAGTAAAAATAAAAAAAAATGGATAGTATGTTGCGACAAGGATGGTATCTCTCAGGTAGTCACGTACGGGTCACACACGATGGTATGTCACGTTATACAACAAACTATAGAAGGCAAAGAAACAATCAGACTAAGGAATATAAAGAAAGTAAAAAATGTCAGTCTAAGGAACAGTAAAGGAAGGATAGATCATAGAGTAAAAACGATAACTTAGAAAGAACATTTTTAAAAAATATACGAAAAATAATCCAAACCACAAGTTGGACTCCACAAATAATTCAAACCATAATTCTCCATAACCACAAGTTCGACTACTTGTGGCCGTTTTAGGCGTACGTACAAGTAGCAAGCTCTGGTGCTGTTCGCTTAGCCACTTAGAGCAAAAGAGAAGGCAGCTGCTGTGATGTCGGTTGGGTTGGCAGCGGGTGCGCATTTGCAGCGCTGCCCCTGGAGCGGTTCCCCGATTGGTTTAAGGCCGAGCCGCCCCTGGAATTAAAAGTGCGCGCGTGACGCCGCCGCCTCCGTCGCCGCCCCCGCTCGCAGGCACGCGCGTGCGCTAGTCACGCCCGCAGCCCGGGTGCCCTTCATGTCTTTCGCGCCTGTTTTATGCTTCTTTATTAGCATTTACGAGCGCGCGCCTTCGAAACGGCCGCCGAAATTGCGAAGCTCCCCGCCGCGCACCGTCTCCTGGCCCCTCACACCTTCGTTGGTCTTTCTTCTTTCTTCCTCCGACGACACCCTTTCAACGGCTCTTCTATCGCGTTCTCTCTCCTCTCCATGAATTGCATCTTAACCTCTTCTCTCTCTCTCTCTCTCTCTCTCTCTCTCTCTCTCTCTCTCCTCGCTCTTTCATCATTTCTTGTTGGTCCTGTGTTTCCTTCTGTCTCTCTCGTCTTGTCCTTGCTTCGCCTACATATTTCTCTCGTCTCAACTTCCTCTTATCCTCCTTTAAGCCAAAGTTTTGCCCTCGTCCCACTCTATTTCCCTCTTCTCACTCACATATTTCCCTCGTCTCAGTTACGTGTTTCCTTCGACTCAGTCTCGTATTTCTTTCATCTTCGCCACATATTTCCCTCATCCCACCCTCGTATTTCCTCGTTTCACCCACATCTCTCCCTAGTTTTAGTCTAGACTTCTCATCCCATCGAAAGCTTTCCCTCGATCCACCCTTATCTTTCCATCCTTCCAACCTCATTTTTCTCACGTTTTCTGTTTTTGCTTCACATATTTTGTTTACGCCTCATCCTCGGCTTTCTTTCAACTCGCTCTCGTCTTTCTCTCATCCTTTCCATCTTCCACTCTTGTTATTATCTCGTGTCTATCCTATCGTGTTTGCCCTTTTGATATGTGTGTTTAATAATTTAGAACTATCAGTAAATGTATATTACTTTTTCTTAATTGTTAAATTCTCATTTTTTTCCTTTGCGTCCACTCTCGGTTTTTCTTCCCTGTCCTGTTTTATACATGATATGTTTCCTCATTATCCTTTCAGAATTAATACTGAATTTTCTTTTCTTTTTTCTCAAGATATTATTCTTGTGAAGATTAATGTGTTTAGGAGTATTGTCTGTGTCCCACCTGTTTCGTTTAGATTTTCAAAACAAATACATTAATTCTCCATTTACGTAAAACTATCTGAGGTTTTACGTATTTTATTTCTATTTATTTTCTGACAAATGTGTTGTTTATAATTTTTTGCTTAAATTTTCTCTCATTACTGAAATCTCTTCATTATTCTTAGATTTTGATCAGTCTGTCCTCATCATTTCTACCGAGTGTTAGATGTACTTCACGCAAGAAAATAGTTTTCATAGATTTTACGTTTAATATTTAAATTTATTCTTTCATGTTATTTCATTTTTATTACAATTCAAAACTGCAGTTTTTAAAAAAAAATCTTGATCATAGCTGCCGCATTCAAATTTGTTCATTACAAAATATACTTTATTTCTTAACTTAACTGGCATCTGTTCCGTTTTATGAATGAAAACATGTTGAAAGAATCATAAAAAATAAAATAGTTTTTATCAGTACGTAAATGTTTATTTAAATACTTTCATTTTATTATTCAAAATTATCGAATAAGAAGTTTCGATTACAAACAATTTATTTACCTAATTTTGTAAGAATGATTATTTTAACTGCATCGCAACGTATTGGTTATTTAAATGCCAGGCAATGATATGGATAGCAGAATATATCTGATTAAAGTATTCTAGATTCATTATAACGTAAAATAAACAGAAGAATATAGAATGGGAAGAACGTTGATAGCAAAACCCCATTTCCAAGTTTAAAAATATAAACCTATAATTGCAATATGGCAAGATAATAGAAAATTGTCTACGTTTCTCTTGTTATACATTAAGCAAGTACTAAATATATTCCATATGAGAAAATAAACACATTAATTGACAACAGTAATATATACAATTAATACAATTAATACAGTAATACAAACCTCAATTCAATTACAATTGTTAACAATATTAAAAAACAAAACAATTATGGAATATGTTCAGGGAACAAAATGAAAAATGTAAACCAGTATCAATAATAAATGCATAAGTTTCAATTCAAAATCGGTCAGTCGGAGGTACTTCTTAGAATTTACTAGTTAATACTTACTGAGTCCAAAAGTCGTGGTTAAAACATGGATAGATAATTATTGAAACGAATAATTTCAGAGGTTTCCTATAACAGTATAATACAAAATCTTTTTACGCGTGTTCCTGAAAAGTATTACTCCTCCCAAGAGGCTGAGTTAGAAAAAAAGCGCGTTTGGAAGGTGAATGTAATTTTCAACCATTCCCCCGTTTTGCGCCTTCAACCGGAAGAGCAGCACAGTGCTCTGACAACCGCCGCCCCAACGCACCCCACCCACCCCACCCCACCCCCACCCGCCCACCCCCACCCATGTCCTCATTTCCGTTCTGCGCAAATAACGTCAAATGTCGGTGTTATCAGACATTGAACCTTAACTGCGTGCCAGCAACTCGCGCGTTCATTTCGCCTTGAAGGCGCTCTTAGGAGGAACATAAAAGCGCCTCGGCGGCGGGGCCGGCAGGGGCGATGGGCGGAGGGATGGGGGTTGATGGAGCGAGCGGTGACGCGTTGAGAGCTGAGAGGCGCGTACACCTTTTAATAACCGCCCCGCCGCCGCCTCCGCTGCCGCCGGCGCGGCATCTCGCGCTACAATTACCGGAGATTTTAATATCGCGACTGATGGCAGCGGAAGGAAAGGAGATGCAGAGGGAGGTGGTCTAGAGTACGTTGCTTGTGACGGTAGAAAGTGGGGAAGACAGAGGAAGGGAAGTAAATAATTAGATGGTGAAGCAATATGTGGCGTAATTGTAAGAATGAGTACTGGGGAAAATACTTGGCGAATATTGTATGAGAGACAAATTTGAGATAGATTCTATTATAAAAGTACTGTTTGTAAGAGTAGCGGGGAACGGCATAGATACAAAAATTACGAGATTTTAGTCATACATTGATTCCAAGCGAAAAATTAATATTTATGTTAAAGCAGTTTTTATAATTGCTGTCTCTCGTGCACAGCTAAAAAAGTATTTAAATGTAACACGATATTAAAAAATAAAACAATTTAAAATACATTTCTTTAAATACAGAACTTTGAATATTTATCTTAAATTTCTTGGTTTCAAAATAAACGTATTTTAGTTGTTTCATAAAAGTATCGGTTACATCAATAACTGGGTAAGACAATGCCTTTGCAAAAGAACGAATACTTGTTTTCAGATTGCACTCTTTAATCTCTGATAAACACATAATTGCTCATAGACACATCACATTCTCCCACTGATCACTGATCTTCAAATTCCTCCGACCTTCTCATCACTCCATTCAGTTGCCGCGGCTTATAAATTGCACTGACTTACTAGACACGTTAGCTAGATATGCCCCTTTTATGACTTTCGTCGCTTTGCAACTTTCGGCCCTTTCCCCATCCTCACTATCGTATTTTCTCCCTAGCCTCTGTCATATCTACTCACATGCTCCCATGCCTCAGCTTTTCATAGGCGCCACTCCAACTCGTCGTCCACTCTAATCGCCTTCGGCAAGCTCAATTCTCGTTATTGCCCTCTCCCTTCTCTCGTTCGTTGTTCGTCTCCCTCGCTCTCGTTGTTCTCATCGTCCTCGCCTTCACCCAATCTCTGGCCTTCGCTTCACTTGTTCTAATTCTTCATCACACTCGCCCTCGTTGTTGTTCTTGCACTTGTACTTGTCCTTGTCCTCTCCTCGCCTTCATTCTTGCCTTTACCTTCGCTTTCGCCTTCGGAAAAACTATCGTCCTTGTCATCTCTGTTGCTGCCGTCATCATTGTCACCTCCTTCATCGCCTTCGTCCTTCCTGCTGCCCTCGACCCTCCCTTATCCCAGAAGTGGCTGTTTCCGTTTCTATCCCATTCTTAATAGCCAGTCTCATCGATCCAGTCCATCCCCACCCCCTGTTGCACCTCCTCGTTGACTCGCTTTTTTCCTCACTCTCTTTGCCCTCTGACACTCGTCAGAACTTCTCATTCTCATCATTTTACTACCTCTTCCGTTTTCCCTCCTACCCTCTGCTCACCCACCCCTCCATTCTCCTCCTGCGTCACAGCTTAGTTCTCGACAGCAAGAGTCCTTCTCCTCTAAGGAAGCACGTGGGGGAGGTGCGCTCCGCGATGACTATGTGGATAAGAGCTTCACGGCGGCCTTCAGTTCAAAGTCTCGACGACACTGAAGACGATACCTACGGTGACGACACTCCTCGCAATAATCGTTGACGGGACGACGCTTGTAGACGCAGGAAAGCGGACGAGGCGGGACGTTCATGCGAGCGGAAAGACTGCGGAGGCAGAGAGGATGCGGTGGAAAAGGCGGCGCTAGAGCAAGAGGCGGAGGAGGTTGGCGGAAAAGCGGCGAGCGGGAGTGGAAGATAAAGAGACGCCGGATGAGGCTGGTGGAGGCGGGAGGAGAGTCTGGCAAATGAGAAGGCACGGAGTAGGGCTGACAGGAGGGAGTGGGCGGGTGCAGGCATAGGCAGTGGTGTGAGAATTTGGGGAAGGAGAGTCATGTCTGGACGAGCGGTAGAGGGATTGGCGGAAAAGGCAAGGGATAGGAGTGACAGATGTCTGTGGCAGAGGCTGGAAAATAAGGCAATGGATAGTGGGTGGCAGACGAGGGTAGGGGTGGGGCTAGAGGTGGAAGATGTGAGAAGGCAGGAGTGGCGAAGGAGGGGGCTGGGGGCGCGTCAGTAGGAGGAGGCGAAGGGTGGGGATGGAAGCGTGTAGGGGTTGGCGGTGGAACTGGTTGGAGGAGGCAGGGGAGACAGGACTGAAGTAGTGCTGGCGAGGCTGGTGGAGTCGACAGAGGGCGTGACGGCGGGACTGAGGGAGGAGAGGCTGGCGCGGTTGCAAGGCCGGTAAGAGCGACGGGAGTGGGATGGCCCGGAAGCGGTGATGCGGGTAGTGGGGGAGTGGGGCGGGGCTGACAGAGAAGGCATGCGGGTGGGGCTGGCTGAAGAGGCTAGGGGTGAGGATGGGAAAGGAGAAGGCGGGAGACGTGGCTGGCGGCGTAGTTGGCGAGGAGTGGGACTGGAAGAACAGGCACAGGTTGGGGCCAGCAGTGGAGGGAACGGAGGTGGTGCTGTTGGAGGCGGGGCAGGTGAAGTCGACAGGGTGATAGGGCTGGCGGGTCTGGTGGGCTAACGCGGGCCGAAGGCCGGTAAGGACGGCAGGGTGTGAGGGATACCGGGAGGGTGGTGCTGGCGGCGGTGCGGGGGGGGGTGCGCTTCGAAAGGATTTTTGTTGAGAGTAAGCTGAGGAGCTCCCCAAGCGGAAAGAAGCAGCCTTTAACCCAACGTCTCGTCCTCTTGATGGTCTTCAACATCTCCAGCATTCTTCTACACGTTATTCTTTATGAAGAGAACGAGGGTATTTGTAATCTTTCTTTGCGAGAGTAATATTTCGCGTTCGTTATCTGAAGTTAACTCAAATATCAAGCTGCTGGAATTTTGCAGTCATACAGTAGTAGAAAATAGTATATATTATTAAATGATGTTCCATATAATGGTTCTTAATTAATTTTATGTGTAATTGAAAAATTATTTGCAATGCTCGGTGTAAAAGAGCGTTCAAGCTTCTTTTGTAAGTGTAATAATAGAAGAAGGATTGTTTTAATTCTTAAATTGTAAAGATAAATTTTGTATTGTTGATTGTTTCTTTCTGAGTGAAATTTGACTGATAGAAATTTTTTTAGATGTATTGGGAGATCGTATTCAATAAAGAACATGTGTTTACTTTATTTTTACCTTATTGCTACATACATTTCTCCATGTCGACAAATTCTACAACACTGATTGAACAGTAGTAACGACACACCATACAAGAACTCCAACCTATGGCACTTCTCAGCGCCTGCAGCTGGTTCTGCTTGTCGTAATCAATTGACTCACTTGTCAGTTGGGGGAGACCAAATATAACAGTATTTATAGCATGAGATACTTTACGGGTATACTAGATATATTGTTGCTCTGTTAATATAACGATAAATAATTTATTATTGATCGTACACATATTACTTATAATTTAATTTATTTTTCTTACTATAGTAATTTCTTCAAATATTTAAAACAAAAGTAAACTTCATATCTTTAATGTGATATTGATAAAATTGTAGTTGGTCAACTAAAATGTACATTGATACTTTTCCCGAAATAAATGAAATGAACTACATTATGAGTTGACGACAGTAAATTTAAATACTTATTGTTCAATATCCAATCTATCGAAAGTTTTGAACGTCGGTAACAAGGTGCTTTAGATAACTCTTCATAGCACGTCCTGTGAAAGAAAACGCTCCATCCAACTTCTCTCTATGAATAAAGGACCTCCATTTCCGAGGAGCGCGTGGGAACTCCGCCACTCCCATTCCCGCTCGCGGCTCTCGAAAAGCGGCGCTTTCACTCGACCGCGCATTCGTCCCCGTCGTCGCGCCGCGTCGGCCTGGAATTTCACACGCAATTGAGTGCGACGGCGGCGGCAGCGGCCCCGCCGGCCACCCCGCGACTCACAGTTGGCAGGCCTGTCGCCGCCGCTGACGTCGCGCCGAGTCAACAATTAGGCGCGGTGTGTTTTTCAATTGTCCGAAATATTTGCCGAAACGAAACAGAACACGCGGACCGCGTCGCTAGCAACGCAGTGCTATCCTGCCCCCCCCTACCGCGTTTCAATGGCTTGTTTGTTTGTTTGTTTGCTTGTTTGTTTGTGTTTGCCCCCTCGCGTGAGCGTCTGTGTGGGGTGGAGGGGGTGTGTGAGCGTTTGTGTGTGTGTGGCACAACGTACAGACTTTTCCGCGACGCGTGCGATCTCTAGCGAGGGAGTGGTGAATGGTGGGTGGGGTTGGTGTTTGAGGGGGCGGGGGCGGGAGGGGCGAGGCTGGGTGCTGGTGAGTCAACAGGACGTTAACACAGTTACCCCGGTGCCAATTAGTTGCACCGGATTAGCTTTTCGAGTCGTGCGATTTTTTGGGGAACCTGGGTTGGGTGACGGGGGACGGGGAACGGGGTGGGCGTGGTTGCGTTTTCGAGCTTTCTGCGCAGACGCCGTAATGACGACCCCCTGAAACAGCAACGCAGCGCAATCCGCGGTGTTTGTTCGGGCTAACGCCGTTAGCGGCGCGACGATCGCGTTATCATGGTGGGCCAGGGATATCGCCCGTTCACGCATTCGCGCGTTGCGGTCATGACTACTGCGAAACAAGTTAAACTCAAACATAATGGCGTGTCCGAAAAACGTCGCCGGTTAAGATGGCGGTGATGGTAGTAGATATGATTTATGGACATAAACAGCGTAAGTCTTCATTCCATTTATTGATGAGTTTCTAGTCAAGTTATATTATTATATATAAGAAAATAATATTCATAGTAAATGTTTATGAAAATTAAAACATGAATCGATAGTCGTTTCTAAAAGTAAACTTAATTTTTTGAATAGTTTAACTTTTGTCTAAAAGTTTTTTCACAAATCATGTAATGTTTCTGAATGGAAAATCATAAAAAACATATGTACACAAATTACTTGTCAAAACACATTTATGTGACTAGAAGTTGGGCAGAATTTAGTATTGCAAATTAATGTTATAATAATAATAATAATAATAATAATAATAATAATAATAATAATAATAATAATAATAATATTTCGGTTATTTATAGTTACGATAGACCTAAAATATCTTAACTCATTCATTTCATTCTAAGTTAAACTTCCTGTTCTCTAATCTTCTTTAGTGTAGCGTTGCCCCTCCTGGTTATACCTTCCCGCCGAGCGTAAAAGCTTGCCTCGTTGCGTTGTGCCACTCCAGTGTGGTGGCTTCGGACCGTTCGAGTAGTGGCGGTGGGGTGGTGCAGGCGTTGCTTTGTCTTCTGTTTACGCGCTGCCTCGATTGTCATCTGCACGGCAGAGAGTATAGATATTACAGAGTGATAAATGGTCCCAGTCTTCGTGGAATGCAGAGCACTTCGTACTCCCGAGCTCACAAGCCTGAAGTCCTCATACACAGATTTCAGTGAAGTGCTATATTATCCTCAACTACAGAAGAAACAGGCTTGTCAATTTACATCGCAGGACAAGAATAGTTTGTTTTGCGTGTTAAGCTTATAAATTAAAGTTTCAAAAGAAGACCTTTAATACTAGTTATAGCATATATGAAAATATCAATTATAATAAACGAATTAATAATGATACCGCACTTGCATTATATGTATAATAAAAATACTCTCAATCTTTATCAAATGCTTCCAAGCGTTCAAAATAACTGGCAAAATTTAGGATCAAAGTTAAATAACCTGAACCTTAACTAAATACTATTGTTCAAAATACGTTTTGAAATATCATTTTTCTACATTATATTTTAACGTCGTATACACAACTTCTACATATAAAACTTTTAGACTTCACCATTCTTTGTCTGCAATTTTATTTAACTCTGCCTCAGCAAATGCTCAAATGTTTAATTATGTATCGAATTAACAGATATGTTTATTGTTAGTAGGATGTTGTGTATTATATTATCACATTTTTATTCTGAATATGCAACTAACATTTTTAAAAGACACGATTGAAGTTCTGTATAGGTTTGTCAGATATTGGTTCGGAGTGATTTGTACAAACACGCAACCAAACGTAGTTTCAAACACTCGCTATGTTAGTTATTCTATTCAGGAGAATAACATTTTGCGAATTGTATTTTTTCCGCTCTTAAGAAGTACACATCCTCAAAGATTTACTAACAGCAACTTGTTAAAACGTTGTAAATTAAGATAAATTCTTCTATAGCTTTAGTGTGATAATTTTCTCGAAATGAAATTTTATTTATGTACATCATATACTACTAGGTTTGTGCTTTGTGTATAGAAATTCTTTATCAACAACAATTTTTTTTGACTGTATACATTGAATACCAAATAGAGCGGTTTTTCCTTTCATCAAGACTTTCGAGGTCTATAAGCCTTTCTATACAATGTTAGAGGGCTCACGCTACTCAATAAAACATGGACACTACACCCGCGTTGTGTTTGAAATGGACTGACTATCTCTATTTAGCTCTCGAGAGGGTCACCGCCGCTTGTTAACACAAAATCGTAAATTCAATTAATATGTGCAAAGAATTGCAATGGGGCCGGGTGCCTGAAATACATCTCTAATTGAGTCACCCGTTCGCGTTTGAGTAATTCACTTACAGACCCTTATATCGTTTGTGAAGAGGACGCGGCAACACTGACACAGGCACAAAAAAATCTAATCCTGGAAAGGCTGCCGTTTTATATGACGCCAGCTTCATAAAAAATGTCATAAATGGCGTGCGTAGTGTTGTATTTGTTCGCAAATCCGCCGCTGTGGGGCACGGCAGGCAAATGCGTGTCGCGACCAAAAAAAAACGTTATTCGCTTAATCTCTTTTAAAACATCACAGAAGTTGTTTGCGTCCGAAAAATCCATCGGTGATGTGGCAACGCAGATTACGGGAGGAACCATTGCCTGGACTGCGCCATAACGTCCGCCCCTAGCTGCATTTGTTTATTCGGTGACGAGGACGGTGGCGATTCACGTGGGCACTGGGATAACCAAAGCAAAATAATGCGACAAGACGAATGATGGGCAAACTCTTGTCCTGAAAAAGGATTTTTTTTTACTGAGATACTCGTCTCGAAATACGGTACATTATTAGTCACAAAATACATTGCGTTCATTAAATTGTTATACAAAATGCAAATGAACTAAATTAATTATTAATTAAATGAGTTCTCTTGGTGAATGACGTTCGTTTAAATATTCACGTTTTCTCCTCAGCGACATGTTAAACAATTATTTTCTGCAATGTTGTATGACTTTCCAAACACGTCTCAACTTCACTGATGACACGATGTTGTATGTTTATACATTTTTATTTGCACAACATGATGCAATTATATTATCATTTACATGTCGCACAATTGCAATTACTCGTCAGCAAAGTAAACTGTATACATTTAAAAAAAAGTAAGTTCTTTATTTGAGTTTCCTACTTAATACGTGTTTTACTGCGAATAAATTTTCGTAAACAGTTTCTTTTGTTTAACATTCCGTATTGAGATTGTTAATGTTATTTCAATGTTAAAGTTCATATTTGTTAAATTCATCTACTTTTTAGAGTTGCTTAGGTTCCCTATAAAGATGTTCACTTATTACAGTAATACATTTTTCCAGAATACGTTTACGTCTTAGAAGAGAAAACAACATGATTATTGTATGTTCATCAAAATGTCCCTGCTCTTTATAAGAAAAACAACGAATTCTGTTTACGAACTTTCATCCCTCAATACGAGTTACTGTTATTTTTTGAATCGCCGCAAGTCATGAGACGAACCCAAAAGGAAGCTTTCATGTGATTGGACGTGGCCTCCTGGGATAGCTGTACAGAAAATACAGGAAAGCTGATGGGATGTGGAGATAATGGGATTGCAACGTTTCTATATGGACATGACGCACGAAAGCGAGCTATATAGTTAGAAGATATTGGATCACTATTCATACAAAAAATTCAATCATACGTCTTTTTTTTACCCTGAGAGTGTGAAGGTCGTCAATGGAAAGTTTTCCCACTGACTTGGAAAATCTTCCACATCACCAGTCCTAAGTGTAGGAATCACAAAAATATATTTCAAAATATGGAATATTGTTAATCTACGTAAAAGAACATCCAAACAATGTCTTCACCACAATTTACAGTAAATACGTAAAGAAAGCATTTGGTAAGTCTGTAACTTAGTTATGATAAAATATTTACAGATACATTAATGACTATTGAGAATATATGGCTTTTGCATCACACTGAAGCACAAAAAATCAGATAACATGTAGAGAAAAATTAATCTAAAATTTGTAATAGTTAAGTACTATTAAAAGTTGTATCATGTACCATTAAAATTTGTGGGAAGTAGTATTTGGAAGGCGGCGGCGAGGATGGCAGCGAGGATGGCGGCGAGGGCGGCGGCGAGGACGACGGCGAGGGTGGCGGCGAGGGTGGCGGTGCGAGGGTGGCGGCGAGGGTGGCGGCGAGGGTGGCGGGCGAGGGGTGGCGGCGAGGGTGGCGGCGAGGGTGGCGGGCGAGGGTGGCGGCGAGGGTGGCGGCGAGGGTGGCGGCGGAGGGTGGCGGCGAGGGTGGCGGCGAGGGTGGCGGCGAGACGCGGCGAGGGGCGGCGTGTGGGGTGAGGAGTGGGGCGGGTGAGGGGTGAGTGGCGAAGAGGGCGAGGGCGGGTGAGAGGCGGCGGGTGGGAGGAGGAGTGGAGGGTGAAGGGAGGAGATAGGGTGACGGAAGGAGTTGAGGGTGAGGGAGGAAGTGAAGGGTGGGGAAGGAGTGAGGGTGAGGGAGGAGTGAGGTGAGGGAGGAGTGAGGGTGGAGGGAGAGGGAGGAGTGGGGTGAGAGAGGGCGAAGCGGAGGACAGAGGGACGAGGAGCGCGAGAGAGGAGGGTGACGAGCAACGGGTGAGGGGCGGGGCGGGGCAAGTCGTCGGGCGAACCTGGTGGCAGCCGTGGCGATGACGGGGGGCGCGCCCTCGGCGGAGGGTGGGGCAGCGCAGCGAACGTTGTTTTGTTACAATGAGGGCGGCGCGTGGCGGCGTGTCGCGCCGGTGCGTGGCTGCGTGTAAGGGTGCGTGCGGTCGCGTGCACCCCGCCGAGCAGCACTTCCTGCGGGCCGTTTCCGCTGCTGGAGGGTCGAGGATGTGTTGGGTGTCGTGGCGGTCGCAGCACTCGTGGAGGCGGGAAGTGGCGACAATAATGGCAGCTGTGATGTTAGCAGTGGCGGCGGTAACAACAAAGACAGCAGGGGAGGCGAGGCGAGGTCGCCAGCAAAAGGGCGACAGCGAGTAGAAGGGATTGTGATGTGAAATGCCTTGTTGGTGGGAAGCTGCAAACTGCCGATGGTGGCGGTGATGACGCGTAATTACGGAAGGGGGCGACGGTATGAGCGAGTATTGGTCGTGACGGTGTTAGTGAGTTGGGTGATGGTTGCACGACGTAGATCCCGGTAGCAGTAATCTGTGGTACAACCTGATACATGCATCAAAACTTTTGGAAAAACGTTCGTGAAAACAGCAAGTAAGTTCAAAGCAGGCGTGAAAAGGGAGGTGACGAATGCGATACAGGCAATGTCGGTAATGGTGGTGGCGTGCCCATGATAGGTGACTAGGAGAACATTGTGTTATTTGGGGGAAGGAAATGTCGGGGGCGGAGGGTGCGACGGAGGCGGTGGTGATGGTTGCGAGAGTGGTTATTGTGACGTGGTGACATAGAATATGATGGGAGTGACACAGAAAATGGTGGTGGTGACAGCACAAAGGGTGGTAGTAGTGGTAGCAGTGGGGAGGGCGGCATTAGTGGTGATGGTGGTTGTGGTTGTTGTGGGGTCGGTGATAGGGGTGGTGGTGGTGGTTGTGGTCGCGGCAACAGGAAAGAGGGTTTTGGTAGTGGTACTGGTGGTGGCGGTGGTGATGGGTGTGGTGCCGGCGGCAGCAGCAGCTAAGAGAATAGTGGAGGATCCGATGGAGGTGGTGGGGGCCGCGTCGGCGGTAGCGAGGGTGGAGAGGGGTGGGGCGGCGACGGCGGGTTTGGTGGAGGTGGCGGCAAAGCGGGCAGGGAGGAGAGCGGCGGGGCGCCCGATGTGGCTGAGCGGAGGCGGTGGCGTGATCGCGCGCATTGAGACACAGAGGCCGGGGCGCGCGTCCGCAGCTGCAGACAAAGGGCGGGCGGGCGGCGTGGTGCGGCGCGGCGCGGTGACTGCGCCCCGGCCTTATTACATACCGCGCCAGCGCGCTCGCTGCGCCCTCTGACGGTCGCCAGCGCGGGGAAGGGAGGCCCCACCGGCACCACCGATGCCGAAGTGAAGGGCGCTGTGACGCCGACTCCGAGGGCGCTGCTACTGCGGCGAGAGCCGGCGCGAGAAAGGAGGATCTACGAACGTTGCGAAGGAAATTCTGTTCCTGTAAACGGAGCTGTAAGAGAACCAAGAATCCACTTTTACGACTTATTTAACTGATTATCTTTGCACTAAAAAGCAAGTTGTTATTTGATACAAAATTCCAATTTCTAAACGTATCTGGAGAAGTGTGAGAGGTCAGTAAGTCAGTTTTCTTACAGTGCCAACGTTTCAGAAATTTATTTGGCTGCATCAGAGTTGTAGTTATATGCTATATGTAGTTTTATGTATATGCCCCAGAGCCCCAGCGCAGGACTAATAAATATCCGAAAAGTTTGTATAGTAAAAAACAGATTTTTATTTACATGCTCTCACGATTATATATATTATTCATATATTTATAATACGTTGTCAAGATTAACGTAATAATTCAATCTCTGGCGTTTTATACTAAATTATTGCTGAGTCAAAATTTTATCGTAATTATATTTTTCCAATAAATATTTATTTTGATTTTCTGTCCAAAGAAAGAAAAGCTTCCCGTCCTTAATCGTATGGAAAACAAATTTTGGCATGTTTGTTCTGCGGTAAAACCGTGCAACATTACGTTTAAAATAAAATGCAATTAGTGTCAGGGATTTCAACCAAAGCATTTTTGTTTGTTGAAATGTTCCGCGATGGGTCCGATTTTACTGGATATATATACGCGAAACGAGACCAAGCCGTAGAAGTCTATATATAATATATATGTTCCGAATCCATGTGATGTCTATATGCAAAACGTCACAAAGCCGTAGAAGTCTATATATATTTCCAAAGGATGAAAATAGCAGATAAAAACGCGATACTCAACGTAAATTTGGCATGCGCAGCACGTTGAAACCTTGCATACAACCTCCGCGTCGTGCTCGGAACGAGGGAATGTCGGCCATGAAGCGGACATTTTCCGCGTCGTCCAGTCCTCGCGTACGGTCGTAAACATCGCCCCAACATTCTTGCGTGGCGAGGGCGTTCCATTTAAATATGGCGGAAATGACATAAGCCGCGCGCGACGTCTGTGCCCGCCCTCCCGTCGCGCGCGACTCGACATGACGCCCCCTGGGCAGCGTTCCTGCGCGGGGTTCCCCAAGGGTTTGAGAAATGCCCGGGAATGCTCCGAAACTTCGTTGCCGCCGGAGCCGCCTACCACGTACGCAGCATAGGTACTTATTTTATGTTCTGTATTGTATTCTCCTTTCTTTGTATGACATTATTTTCTTGTTGATTTTCTTCTTGGGGGATATTGGTAGAACTGCTATAGATAGTCGCGCGCAACCGACAATAAGAGGTGGAGGCAACAACGTTTCTTCTTTCTTATCCATACAAAGCTTCTCGGTTATTCGTGGAGTGCTTGCTAGCTTTCCGGGTGATTGTGGGTTCAATTCCCGCACGAGGCTAAAGAAGAGCTGTATATTGTCATTACAATAGACTCCAATTTTCTTCTTGTGGGATAAGAGTAAGGCGGGTGGCGATAGTCTGCATAACCGAAAACAGGGGGTGGAGGCAACAATTTTTCTTTTTACTTCTTATCCATTCAACTTTTTTATATTTACATATAAAATTTTATTTATCCTCTCGGTGAGGACAGCTTGCTGTCTTTCCGCGGTGCGATCGCGGGTTCGATTCCCGGTAGCGGCAAAAGCAGAGCTGTAGATTTACATTACAATTGTCCCCGTTTTTATAAAAGTGTGACGTAAGGAAATCTCAGTCAGGCCAAGTCGGTTAGATATAGTGAAGGAAATAAGTCACAAGGCCATAAGTTTATGGTCTCTAATGGGTCGAAGAGGCTTTCCAAAACATTAAAAAACGAAGCTAAAAGTCTATATAAAAATTCAAACATGCGAATAGAAATAAATTCTATTCAATCACAGCCATAAGAAACTAACCAATGATTAAAACAAGGTTGCAGCCTTTCCCCAACATTATTTGACACATATATATATATATATATATATATATATATATATATATATATATATATAAACGAAATTCTTAGAGAATGCAATTTAAAAGTAAAACAAGGGATCAGATTGATCGGAAATAATATATCAATACTTGCTATTTGCTGAAGACCAAGTTATTATGTATGAACAGGAAAATGATCTCCAAATGGGACTTCATCAAATAAACCTAATGTGTAAAAACTATAATATGAAAATATCAAAACAAAAATCTATAAAAAATCTATATCTATAAAACAATGGCAACACCAGTAGTCCTAAATGGGAGTGATAATTGGATTCTCCCTCAAAAAGAATAAATAAACATTCATGCTACAGAGATGGAATTTTTAAGGAGAGTGAAAGGTTGTACTCTGCTAGATAGTGAAAGAAATGAAGACATAAAGAAAGAATTAAATATATTTAGTTTAAATGATTGCATACAACTATATAGACTGAAAAAAATAGAAAGAATGGAGCACAATAGGCTACCTAAACAAGAGCTGCAGTACAACCCACCAAGAAGGAGGAGGGTAGCAAAGCCACGCAGAAGATGGTTTGATGTGTGAAGACCGCACAGGCAGTCGCCTAATCCTTGAAGTGCAGAAGAAGAAATAAGTCATGCTCGCCACATGTCACCCTTAGGACCGGGCGAGGTTAATAAATAATAACGGTGCCTAGGCCTGGGAACATAGCAAAAGTCCTAATCCGACATTAAATGCCAAATTCATATAAATGCATTCGTTTTAATTAACGAAAATATTCATGGTTGATTTGGATCATTGGATTTCATTGATCATTGGTGATTTATCCGACTTTATTCTTAGAAATATTGAGACAACAGAAGAGTCAACCAAAATGAAGTCCAGACATTTAAAAATGACAAAACTCCAAAATGTTTCAAATTTTAAATTTCGGTTCAATACTACTTACTCATGGTTATGGTAAGAATATGCCAATATACTAACCGACTGACCAGGAATTTTTCATAACGGTATTGTTTAAAATGTATCGGTATGTTCTATTCATAATTTTAGCGGATATTTAACATATTTATGGAAATAAAATATTTTTGTACGCAAAGCTAGGGAACCTTTCAAAATTGTCAGCGTGACCCTTTTCTCCCCCCACCTTGACTTTTCGTGACGGCCCTAAGTGCACGTTGGGTGCACGTAAGGGCATGTTGGGTTGACATTGTGTGGTGAAGGTGGAAGGAGGCATTTTGTGGGGTTCGTTGATTGTATTATTTTAACATTTATTCTTTTTTACGTGGATTTTTGAGCATACCTTTTCTAATTCGTTTCGAAATGTGAGAGCTGAAAGAGCTGAATATTTTTCCAATATGTACCGGGGCGTATATTCGTGCCGTATGGCGCCGGTATATGCTTCAAACATGTTCGGTAGAAATGTAAGGGAGAGCTTTATTGCAACACGCGTACAGTATTACTATTTACACACGCCGAAGCGCCCCCTTCCCTGCTGGTCTTCGAGTTCGTGTGTTGATATTGGATTTCTACATCTGTCTCCTGCACGTGCGAACAGGCACGCAGTGCGCTGGGCTCGCCGCGGATGAATGTGGTGTTGAGCTGCGCGCTGTCCAGTAAATAGCACGGGAACTGTTTTCTCGTTTGCGGTCTAGGAAATGTACTACAACACGCTCTCTGGAACTCGACATGTAAATTTGTTGAAGTTTGTATTTGTTTTAATGTGATTCTGATGCAGGCCGAATATGTGACGGAAGCAAATCTCGTTCGGTTATAAGGAAATGTTATGAAAACCGTGTTCTCGTTCTTTCGGTACAATTCTATTTCTAGCATTGACTTATTTATCTTTCATTGCACGACGTGAAGTTTTCGTACATTTGAGTTTGGTGATCACAAATACTCTAAGAGGATGATGCAGTACTCAGAGAGTCATCTTCTTTAGAAGAGTAAGACGGGCATATTAAAAAAGGATAATTCGCATATTTGTGACACTTTACAAACACGATGATGAATGTGTTTTTGCTTGAATCGCTAAAAAAACTAAACAAAAACATTAACGTAGATGCTACTTAAAAACGAAATAAAGGAACCGACAATCCACCTTGAAGACCATAAAGCAACATCTTTGGAGATTTGGAACCAAATTTGCAGACAGACAAAATGCGGAACGGTTGATTTAAGCCTGGATCTCACTTTGGCTCGGCCAATTAAGAGAATTTGTTATTAATAAAATGATAGAAGAGTTAAAAATGTGAAGTGTGAATTCATTGGCTGAAAACTATTTTGTATTATTGTGTGGGAAGACTCATTGCTTTTAATCGTAGTTTCTTTGCTACAAATTGTAGATTGGAAAATCACAAGGGACTAATCAACAAAATCAAACTATTTAAATAAACACAAATATTCTGTGAGAAAGTTTCTGAAAATATCACTACCTCTTCTGAGTTGTGTATTTGCAGCAACTGCAGAACAAAGCCTTTTCTGAAAGTCATTGTCGTTGATACATAACACCATCAGATGCAATAGCCTTGTATTTTTTTGCTTATTTGATGCGTTCGGAATCAATACTCACCCTCTAGTCTCTCCCTCGATAATAAGGGACAACATGGTGTAAGTATGGTTTGACTCTGCGGAGTCACAAGGCGGTGTCAGTAAGCTGTTGGCCGTACACCCGGGATTACAACGTTGTATCGACGGCGGCACGGGTGATGGAGGCGTACCCGGTACCAGAGGCTGAGGCGTCGAAGGTGGCGCTGGCAGTGGCGGTAGCGTTGGTCGTGATACAGGGGGTGACGGCGGTTGTGAGGGTTCTGGCGATGGTTGCAGTGGTGGTAGCGACGATAGTGGAGGCAATTGCGACGTTACTGGTGATGGAGGGTACGGTGTTGGAGGTGGCACTGGCGATAGCGCAGCTGGTAGCGGCAATGGAGGTGGTGGCGGTGATGGTGGTGGCAATGGCGATGGCAAAGGCAGTGGGAATGAGGGTGGCGGTGGCGATGACGGTGGCGCTGACGTTGGTGCTGACGTTGGCGAAGACGGCGGTGATGACGGTGGCGATGACGGTGGCGATGACGGTGGCGATGACGGTGGCGATGACGGTGGCGATGGCGGCGGCGGTGATGGCGCTGGCAGTGGTGGTGACGATGGCGATGGCGATGGCGATGGCGATGGCGATGGCGATGGCGATGGCGATGGCGATGGCGGCGGCGGCGGCGGCGGCGGCGGCGGCGGCGGTGACGGTAGCGGTAGCGATGGTGGTGGTGGTGGTGGTGGTGGCGATGGCGGTGGTGGTGGTGGTGGCGATGGCGGTGGTGACGGAGGCGGTAGTAGCGGTTGTGGCTGCAGTGAGCACGCGGGCGTTCGTCTGCGCACAGTTGGAGGAGGGGGCGGGCGAGGGACGGAGGGCGGCCGTCTGCGGCGAGGCGAACAAGGGCGCGCGCCTTCTCTAGATGCTGCAGAGTGCCCGCAGGCGCCGTGTGGTGGTCGGGCCCCTGCAGGGCTGAGGGGAAGACGATGCGTAGGCTCAGAAACTTGGTCATTCGCTCTGCGTGCGTATTTGTCTTGAAGAGATGGGCTAACCCTGTTATCGAGACACTGAATATAGAATTGAAAATTCGACATTTCCAGGAAAGGATATTCGAATTTCTTCCTGCTTAAAACTACGTACTGAAAATTCAGTGCACCCAATAATGTAGCCCTGGGCATCAACTGATGTCACTGCAGTGTATCTAATCGGTAGGTCGTTCGGTTAGAGATGTAACGGTCGCAGAAGTTTTGACTTCTGTTAGACAGCTAGGTCGAGTTCAGCCGCTGTCTGGAGGTGAATTACAGCGGTCGGATGCCCTGATCGGTAGTTTTCCGTGGTCTCTCCGATCAAAACCAAGCGAATGCAGATGTAGATTCCTAACAAACGGGTCTTGGACCGCTCGCAATCTTCATTTTCTCTTCTTCCTCTTATCTTCCTCCTTGCCCACACATAAACACACACACACACACATGTCCTGTCTCGGGCTGTACCCCAGTGGTGGGAGATAAGTGGATGGGGAAAATCCTGTAAGACGGCGTTTAGTTGGACAACTGTGATAAAACATACTCTACACTTACGATACAAGTGATCACAGCCATTGACGCGCCCCGAAGCACGGAATGAACAGTAAATATATCCAGTACTTCTGTGAGGTTTTATGAACGCAGAAATATTGTGTTGAGAATATATGAATACTTGCGCAATAATTCCAATTTACTGTTCATTACTTCGTAGTTTATGAGTTTTTTTTTTTTTTTGTAAAACTCGGATTTTGGCGACGATACATAAAAATGAGTATAATAACATGAGCAATGAAAGAGGAGAGTATTATTTTTGCATGGTGCATATTTTCTGTCGGGCACCTCTCAAATACAATAGAACCAGCCTTTACAAGGAATGATGACGGGGAAAGTGTTCAACGGAAAATAGAAAACACTATATATTAAATATATCATTTATTGACGTACATGTGTGAACTAAAATCTTTACTTAAAAGTAAATAATATTTTCTCTTCTTTTACATTTTAACAATAAACATATTAGTAATTAGTGTCAGATTTCAATGAAAGCGGCTGGGAGGCGGTTGTCTCGGGGAGATGCGAAATCTGATTGCCAGCGTGAACGTGCGAAGGACAGGGTAGGTGGTGGTCAGCTGTTACAGGGCGAGAGCATTCAATCAATTGATTGTATTTTTAAAATTAACTCCAGGTTCAAGGTGCAAGTTCTTCCAGTGATATTTCTCCAATCCAATAATATATTAATTTCCATTATGAAATATACAAGATAATTGGGTTGCAAGATAATGCATCATCATATAATAGAGATTCCAGAGATTCCAGAATACGTCATGACTTAACATTAAATTTCGATTTATTAGTAATATAATGCATAAATAATAAATTTGTTAAATTTGGTTGTTTTAACACAAAGAAACATTCTATGAATTTACTTGTACCTATTTGTGTACTCGCCAGATTATAGCAACCTGTGCATCTATTGTATACCTTTTGTCTCTGAACTCATGAAACATTGGAGACGGACAACTCTCCAGTTCCAGTTCCACATTTACCTAAGTTAAGAGAGTTTGCGATCAATGTTCAATGAGACATACTATGTGAGTATTTTTAATTTAGTATTTTAGCCGCCTTTTCGAGGAAAAATAACTATTAAATTGTCTTAGATTGTTTCCCTAAAAGATCGTTAGTTCGAAAAGATTAACCCTTTTTTTATTATCTTAAACGAGTCTTAATGATCCAAGAGCACCGTCAACATGCAAACATTTCATCAACATTTCAAACATGTTATTGTAACATTGTATCCATTTAACTTCTGATGTTATCTATTTATAAGTTGCTTTAAATGACGTTTGCTTTCCACTAACTACTTACCACTTGTAGATTATATTACATTTAATTTTTTTAGGTTACATTACTTTGTAGATTAATCTGTATATTTGTGACATGTGGTTAGGCGGAAGAGTGAGCCTCATGGCTCGAGCCTCGCCATAACAATAAAGACATATTATTATATTAATTTCAAGTGGTAATGACGTCACATGATAACTATTCAATGCAAGCATTCGCATGCTGACGCGTATATTTGCGTACTCTCTACAGCAGGGTTGCAAAACCGTTTGAAGTCTGAGGGCTAAACATTTACATATTATGAAAGCCCGAAGCGATGATATGTTATTTATCACATCGGCTGATCCAAAAAAGATATGTATCGCAAATATACGTACCTTTAGTGTTCGCTTTTCAAACCTATCGGTGCGAATCGAGGATTTTTTTTTTTACATTGAAGCCTTGCCATCTTTTTCACAAGAGAAAGAATGTTCCCGACACTCTTTCAAATTGTTACTAGATGTCTTGTTCAATAATTGTGCTGTCACTAGCCCTAATAATTAGCACACAATTATAAAGCTAACGTTTCTAAACTCGCGCTTCATCCAATCACCCTTCTTTAGAGGAATAGTCTAAACTGCTGGCTGTTGCTGGTGCGATCTAACATATGTCCGAGACAGATAATTGTTTGTTTTCTACGATAAAACATTTGGATTCTAGTCAGTCAGACGCCAGCGGACCCTCGTCAAATCAAGAACGTTTCAAATTATTGTTTTAAGCTAGCGTTCGGCCACATCGATAGAGGAATGACAGTTTTGGAGGAAATTGTCTGAACGGCTACGGAGGACACACGGACAGGCAGAAGTACATCGTCATAATGAATCGTCACAAATCAATATTTCTGTATGAAGAACCCCCAAACGTAGATTTTGATTACACAACGTGTTAAAGGAAGTAATTTACTACAAAAATAAGCAAGATTTATCTATGATTTTGATTTTGGTGTCTACGATACGATACTATATTTTCTGTAAAGAGAATTGCTTATTTCCGCTGCAGGAATTTTTTACTTTACTACTTAAAATACTTTCTCTTCCGTACGTGAGTACTAACTAAGCTTGTAAAATAGTTTCTTTCTAGATCGAAACTTCCCTTTATGAAAGTTTCTGCAATAAAGTGGAAATAATTTAAAAAAATGTAATATAGAGAACCCTGCAAAAGGGTCACCTAGTGTAGATTACGGTATTCGAAACAATTCATCTCCCTAAAGAGGAATTAAAATCCAGTTTTAGTAGCCTTGAAACATATTTTTTGCGTTATGAACGATGATAAAGTTTGTTGCACAGTAATGTGTTGCTGGTAACATTTACAGATATTTTCCTCCTTGAGCATAATTTGTGAACTGTGACACAGAATGAATTGGCTATTTTCTCTCTACAAATAGCGCATTTTTAGGACTTTGTGTGGAGAGTACAAAATCGTCAAACGGTACAAAACACTAATACTCGACCAAGTAAAGAAGGAAGGATGTGATTGCGGCGCGTCGTGGCACTAACGGAGTATACACTAACGTGTCTATACATTCTAACGAAAGTCGTGAGGAGCGTAAAGCGAGTCGTTTATCAGTGTATCTTTGGAAAATATGAGTTCTCGTCGAGATGTGACTCTACGTGACAACGCAAGACGTCTTGCCTGAAATGCAATTAAATTTTGGGTCAGTGAAAATGAAGGTGAGCGAAGGAATCATATGTCAAGTGTCACTTCCTAATTTAAAAATAATGACATTAGAAGCAATTACTCAAATAACACTTAATTATTGCAAAAAGTTGTCATCATACCAATAAAATAGCAAAAGAATTCTGGAATAGTGATGCTTTACTTGAAAATGCTGTTGATGACCTCGTAGAAAGTCTTGGCCCTAAAAGTTACAGTGAATCATCTACTGACACGGACACACTTTCAAACTGCAGCCAGGACACTCTTGCGGCATCAGAGATTGATATTGCTTCTACGGTATCAGCTGATGAAATATAACTTTAGAGACACATTATGGAAGATTTGCGCTGTTTTATTTTGTCTCGTTAAGCTTCTTATATTTACTTTTTACCGTTCTAGTACAATAATATAATAAAGAATCCTTTCTTTTTATATCGAATTTTTAGTACTTTTTCGTTGAATTTAAACATTTTGTAATCTTCTCCAATCATCTTTGTTAAGTAGACTTTATGCGATTTGTTAGGTATGTAATAAAGTTACAAAATGTTAACTTTACTATGATAAGTATCAACAACGTTATTCATTAAGATGGTATTTGCTTCATACATTAAAATAATAATTTTTGTTATATATTCTGAGAAACTACTTAACCCTTTTGTTACCAAGGTATGGATATAGCAGCTAAGCACGGTTTTAGATGAAGATACGAACCGACGCAAGTCATTAATACGCCGTGGCCAGGAGTACACTCTGCCCTAGCGATTTAGGCTAAATCGACTTCTAACAACCAGAAAAGAAAAAAATTGCTGATTTGTTTCATTTAGGATGGCGCCATCTATTGAAAAAATAAAATTTGCAAATTAGTGCGTAAGATGCAAACATGATTTAACGATATATATGTGTATGTGTGTGTGGGGGGACGTGTGTGTGTGTAACAAGGAGCTTTAAAGGGTTACAGTACAAATTTTTTACTTACCGAAGGAATTCGATCAAGAATTTGAGTCATTCTACAGAGAAAAGGAAACTTTCATTTATTCCAATACGAGGAGCAGTCATGTTCAAATAGTTAAAATATTCATTGGGACGATGCTAGATTTGTGACAAAATAAATAGCGCTTATGGTCCGGAACAGTATGGCATGATCCCATTTCAATTTGAGCTGAGTATCTTCCCTGTCACTTCGGGCGTAAACACAGTGCCCGCTCTTGTAAATATCATATTCAACTTGCTCGAGATATATATTTCTTTAGTGTATTGTACACAATACATTACGTTTGACATCCACGCGTGGCAGAAAACACACTGGCGCTGTTCTGTTGTGCTCGACTGCACCAGATGGCGGTCAGCGCCCTGCATCGCTGCAATGAGAGCACTCCTCGGCACCAAGGAAAATATTCCCGCGCGGAGTATGGGGCCTTGAACGCTCGCCCGATGCAACTGTTGACGATCGGCTTATGTTTGTGCAAATGTATAGGAGCAGCAAATGGCATTAACACGTGTTTGCTCATCCGTTGCAAAACTTGTGAAGTATTTTGCAAGAGTAAAAGGACGAAACTCCGGACACCTATTTCGATTACTTGTCGTAGTGTTATGATTAAAATCGATATACTTCACCTATATTATTTATTTCAGAAGTAGTTATAATATTGAATTGGATACTTTGGCAGCTCAATGATGACTTGTACTAACAGGCAGTTACTGTGAAACTGTGAGTTTGGGGTCTGTAGCGATAGGTTGAGTATCTAGGTGAAGAGAAAATAGTAAATGCTCTTCAAAACTCGCATTTTTCTTAGCGACTCATACATATTTCATTTATAACTTACTTCAAAATGAGGTTACGTAATATCTTGTTGTAAGTGAAAAGTAGCAATAATAGATACTGCTGTGTCAAGCAGAGCTTAAGAAGAGTATAAATGGTAGAACAGAAACAGAGTGTACAGCAGGTATAAATGTATTGACAGATTATTCCGCCCATTGTATATTTGTTAGTAATTAAAATTGCACATCTATATTAGAAATTTACAATGATTTTGACTGAAATATAAAATAAATAATTTATGACATTCAGCTCACTCTCGTACTGCGCATACCGACTAAATTTTGACATTTAGAGCGTTACTACTTACGACACAGATGACGTCACACAACAGCAAGATTGCAAGGAACCTTCCATAAAAAGTTTGCTATTTACGTGCTTGTCATGGAAGCAAATTTTTCGATATTCTTGATACATAAATAACATATTTACTACAAGTACGAAATATATTATAGTATGTTATTGTAGTACTCTTGAAGATGTGTTTGTTAAAATATAAGATTTATTTTGTTTCTCTTGTGCTGTGTGCGTGTTCTTTTTAGAGAAAAATAACATTTTGTGCGGGTTTATTCAGCAGCATTTTTGCTTCTCCAGTCCACTAGTATGATGCTATACCAGCTGTAGTTAGAAAAAGTTTGAAGTTACCGTTTGGTGAGGCTTTTCAGAAATCGGAGCCCAGGCGACGCGCCTACTACTGCTTTCACTAAATCTGTCTCTGGTATGAGTTTATGGTATACACTTTACTTACAAGTAGATTGAGAAGTGAAGTTAGGAGAAAATCTCTCATTTTTGAATGATATGAAAGTCTTTGGACTCTCATTACTTTTTTCAGGAGTGTTTGGTGTGGTCTTTTAGTATGAAGTAAAGTTAACATCAAGAGGAAAAATACCATTAGCAAATGAAGTTTTGTATTGTATTCGCAATTTATTTCGAAGCGATTCTTTTCTTTCTATATTTGCATTTTTAAAAACAAATATGCCGATTCCATGCAGAACGCAGTACGCGTCACTTATTATATTAAAGCTTCCAATAAATTCTCACATTTATTTATATTTTACTAATATTTCATTATTGTTTATTCTCGTATTTGTGTTTGCTATACGAACGTATAGCCAGTAAGAGATAGCAGTCATGTGTGTAAAGCATGTAACGAAGCTGTGCAACCCATAGCGTTTGATTCAGGTTTCGGTAGAAAGCGGGATGGGGCAGCGGGGTAGGGTAGGTGGAGAGTAAATCGCAGTGGCTGGAAGGCAATGGTGAGAAGTGATGGTTGGAAGGGATGCGTGAGTGGTTGGTGAGAGCGGGGTTGGGACGGTGGCAGGGATGGAAGTTAGGACGTTGGCGGCGAGGATGGAAGTGGGGAAGTCGGTAAGTTACCAGGATGGAAACAACAGCCTTTGATGCGGGAGGGGTGCGGGAAGGACAGTGGGAAAACGAATGTGGAGAGAATGCATGAGGAGTGAAAGGTGGAGAGACGTTGAGCGAGACAGGATACGGGGAAATGAGTGCGTACACATCAGGGGGTTGAGAGTGGGGAATAATGTTTCAATTTTTAAAAAAAATTCAACTTGTTTTTCTTCGTGTTAATGTGTTTGCTTTCAGAACGTAGACCCAGTAGGATATAGTAGTCATGGAAGGAAAGCTTGTAACGGTACTGTGCAGCCCATGGTTTTCGATTCAGGTTGCGAGCAGGGAAGATGGTCAGTGGACATAAGAAGTGGCGGATCGAAGGAGGGATGGGAACGGTGTTGCTGAGAACTGAATTGGGACCATGCCGGGAATAGTTGTTTGGAAGGTTGACGGCAAGGATGGAAGTTGGAAATCTGGTGAGCCATAGGGACGCAAACTGTATGAAGCAATAAGGGAAAGATGGATGTGGTGAGAGCAAGGACGTCGAGTGAAGGGGGAGTTGATGTGAGTGCGGGCACGGGTCCAGAGCAGGAGGTTGCGAGCGGGGAAGACGCTGTATGGCAATGATGGGAGTAGGGTGGCAGTATCGAAAGCGGGGAAGGTGAAGGCGAAATGAGGTAATTGAGGTGTAGCTGATGATTTCGCTGCAGAGCGGGGATCGAAGCGGGTGTGGCCGTTGATAGCAGGAGGGGGTTGGTTACAGGGGTAGGTTAAAATATTAACGACGTTGGCAGTGAAGGCTAGTAAAACATCGGAAAGGAGGGTGTATTGAAGGAGTGGGAGAGTGGCCAGAGATGGCGGGAAAGTCAAGCGCTCAAATGAGAGCGGGAACATTCAGAGCGGATTTTCACACGGGTATGGTGATAAGATTGATTGATTATTTTGTGACCGAGTACGTCTGCTACTCTGGTCATTAGTCCTGTAAGTACAGTGCATTCTTTATGACGGGTGGCGGCGGTGTTCTTCGCCACCTTGATAGTGAGATTCGTCTCAAACTACTAATCGGCTTCCTGGGTTTTCCTAATTCAGGTATCTCCCACCAACGGGGCACCGCCCCCCTGCCAGGACAAGCCCTAGGCTCCCAACACGTGAGGTAGTGTAGTGCTTCTAAGTGTAAGTGTATGTAAGTAAAAAGAGAGGATAGGGCCAGAAAGAGGTAGGAGAGATCGTGCGGTTTCTGTGGCTCGTTTGTTGGATACTACTCCGGCATTTTGCTGTGTTGATCGGAAAAAACACGGAAAAATAGGGATTAGAGCAGCCTGCCGCTATAATTCTCAAACTACGGCTAAATTCGACCTACCTATCTAGCCAGTATCGAAAATCCTGGCGCGTGGGGACGCGAACACTTTGACCTCCCAGTGACATCAGTTGATGCCCTGAGCCACCTCGACTAGTGGATCGGACGAGAGCGGGAACACTCAGAGCTGGTTTGCCGGCGGGGGAGGCGAGCAGGAGTCCGGGGACAAAAGAGGGGCCGCGTCCGGCGCGAGAGGCGGGAACGGCGAGAGCAGTGAACGTGGCGGCGGGGGCGGGGGCGGGGCCGCGGAATAATATTGATGCGCTGCTGATGCAATTGCGGCGGCGCGT
>BOPP01000185.1:718831-743110 GCA_017312745.1 Gryllus bimaculatus
CACTCTACCCCTTCCTCCCCCTCCCCTCCGTTCCTCCCTTCCCTCTCTTCCCCTCCCTTTCCACCCTCCTCTTTCCCTCTCCTTTCCCTCTCCACTCTACCTCCCCTAGCTCCTCTTTGCGCAAGTGGCGCTGGACCCCTTTTTTTCCTCGACGAACGGCGACTGTGTTATGAGAAAAGTTTAATATGTTCATTAGAAACGCTGGAAGTTGCCCGCGGCGTTCGCGACGGCGGCAGTAGCGACGGCGGGTGGCGGCTGCGGCGACAGCTCTACTCTCTGGCGGAGTTAACGCGCCGTTTTGTTTGTCTCGTATCGCGGCGGAATAAAACTTGCTACTTTGTTTCCAGTAAACAAGTCGTCCGCTGCTGCGGAGCGCAGCGGGGCGAGGTGGTGCAGCGGGACGCACCTCGTTCCTCACGTTGTCGCTCCGTCTCCTATGACCGGGAGAGGTGGCTTAGGGCATCAGCTGATGAGATGTCCCACGGTGGCAGGATTTGCGACACTAGCTTGTCAGCTAGGTCGAATTAAGTCGCTATCTGAATTCAAGCGGTCGGCTGTTCTTATCAGTAGTTTTCCATGGTTTCTCCGATCAACACCAGGCGAATGCCGAAGCATTACCCTAACCAACGGGCCATGTATCACGCGCGATTATTCCCTCATTATTCTCGTCTTCTCTCCCCTTGCAAACATAAGCACACATTTATATTTACTCGTGCTACAATACCTTACTTGCCGGGAGACACTCAGGAGCTTAGTAGAGTTGTCTGGGTTGCCATGTTTTGTCCCGTTGGCGGATACCTGTAGAAAGTGGTAACAGGGGAACAAATCATCAAACTTGTATCTTTCTCTCGCAACTCAAGCGACATTCTCTGCGTTCGTTTATTAGTGTATTCTGTTTTGGGAAAGAAATATTGCAATGGAAGAGGCACTAAACTTAATTAATTCAGATTATTTCATAATATAAATACATTTGTATTTTATTATGTCTACAAATAAATTAAGCTAATTGACAAAGAAATTATAATATATTAGACTATATGCTTGTATTTCAGTGAGTGTATTCTCAGATTCATCTTGTACATTTCAGTAGCGTAGATGCGTTTCGTGGTTCTCACATGCAACTAATATTTATAAATACACATATAAATATTTATTAATATTATGTCTATAAATAATATTATTATTATAACTAATTAATATTTATTAACACACATATAAATATATTAAATGCAACCCTGAACACTCGGGGAGAGTTGTTGAAAACTATATAAACATACAACTCCAAAAAGAAGCGTTCTAGGATGTTAAAAATTAGAATTTTGAAACTAAGGCTTCAAAGGGACGTTCTTTATATCGTAACCTACAGGATGAGATCTTCTTGGACATTCCGAAATTTTTGTTGATTCGGTGCTTCTCGATTCTGCCCCACCTGTTCAGGGACACACAGACGACGACTGTATGTAAACGTAAACCAATTACTTGATATTCTACGCGATTGAATTTTAGGGCTGAACCTCGCTCTTCAGTAATAAAGTCAAATTAAAATAGTTTTATTCACATTGTTGTGTTTTACTGTTATTTTTAAAATATGTTCAGTTAGTACCATTACAAAAAGAGATATAGAACAAGCGACAGAGAACAGAAGATTCTTCAAACACAAGGTGTATTAATGGCTTAATATTGAAATGGAAGGATAGCGAAGAGAAAGGGGTTTAACATGTGAGAGTTCTCGCACGGGTACTCTAATCATAGATTAAAGTGACGGTCACGGATTCTGAAGAGACGGGCATACTTCAGTCAGTTCCAATAAGAATAGACTTGTGCCTGTATGTTATTGCAGACGACGTCGTAGAGAAACCTAGAAATAAAAATAGAAATGATGAATTGTCGGAGTGTCAGGTACAAAAGATCCATAAAAACTTCACTTTACGTAGAAAGAGAAAAGGTCGAAAAAAACGTCATTGATGTTCACTCCGACTAATGAATTTCCTTTGAATTCTTATTAATGGTGCCTCCCAGTGCCTGGCCAAACACTTTTCCAGGAATTATCGACATGGTTCGAGCACATTCTATTCATATCCTTTTTTATTGATAAATATATTTTTTGAAGTTGTAATGGAAATCATTTCACGTAAACAAAAGAAGATATTTAATGAAAGAATATATCACTAGACAATTAATTAAAGAAATCATCATTGCATTAAAACGCTTTAATGGCATTTGGTAGTTGTGATATATAGTTTTTAGATTATTATGCTCACAAAATTCATATATGTGAAACATTTACATGCTTTGAAAGTAATTTTTTGTGATTTGATATATTGATTATTTACTTTCTTATTTTTATAATAAAATTAAATTTAATAAATATATGAAGTAGAATTTGTTTTTCAATAGTTTACAAAAAGTGCTAATTGTGTTCATATTTGTAGTAAAACTGCGGAGTTCTTTAATATGCTACACGGGACCACTATGTACCGACAAGCTGTAGGTGCGATATATTTGGTTTCATTTCACATTTAGTTTACCGATTTGAAATATGACGTATGATAGCACACTTTTCAGGTCACAAGTAGATAAAAAAACGAGATGTTATAAATTTACTGGAAACTGGTGCGTCGTCTGTTTGCTTCAGGCGATACAGCAAGTCGCGCACAAAACAAAAAAAAGCAACTGAAATTGAAAAAACGTCCACACAAAAAGGCAGAAGTCAACAGGAGCCGTACATTGTTTTCCCTGCAGCGAATGTGGGCTACGAATATCCAATATTGTTCTTTAATATTCTTGAAAACACATTCACGTTTTATATGGAGGTTTATGTACTATAGAGACGGACTGTGTATTTTGGCGGGATTTGACAAAAAAAATGCGAAGTCGCGCGCGCCCACCCGCCGATTGTTTTGTTTAATCTGCGGGGGCTGTCGGGAGATCGCGGGTAAACAATTGCCGCGCGTCTGCGCGCAAGTACCGCGATTGTCTCTTGTTTTCCTTATGGTCCGACCCACTACTGCTAAAAATTAACTGTATTGATTTACTTCAAATCCATCGCCATGCCGAGGAATAGAATTGGTCGTTGGTTGTACGAGTGACATGTTGCCACGTAGGTATTGTTTCTTTTGTGGCAAGATATAATTGTAACATGATGGAGTTTTAACTACTAATTTTATATATTGAGTTGTAGATAAAATTTATGATAAATGTTTTGAAAAGTAGTAAAGTATTTCTTGTTGAGTACATATTTTGGTTTAGAGTTAGCGTCATTTAATTATTGTGTATTCAGAAAAAACATCTGTTAATATTTCGAATAGTTTCTGTTTATATAAACATTTCAATAAATGTTGATGTCAAATTTGACATTTTTAAAGAAGATAATATAATTTTTAGTTGTACGATTCGAGCATAAAATGAGTCTAAATATATTTTCTGCCTTCAGAATTTGGAAAGCTTTTCTTAGAAATTGTGACATATTATGACAGTTCATTTTTTGTTAGATATTATGAGATTTAAAAACTTCAAATATTGAATGAAATGTTGAGACTGTTGTGATAACTGTGGAATACTCTTGCTCAACCTTGTTAAATGACATTGTTTCGGCTCAAGGGTGTTTTATGCTAATCGGATAGGCTGAAGGTCGGTGCCTCATTTGTGATCTACGACACACCGAAGCAAAGACATCGACACGTGACATCAAAGTGATCGACAAGAAAGTACTTTATAAAATACAATGGAAACACTGAAGAATGTTTTATGCTAATTGCAAAGAGTGAAGACGATTCGCCATACCGGTAGCCGGTATTCGTTGTATTCGTACAATAATTCTCTTATATTGGCTAAATGAATTTACGTTTCTCTTTCACATTCTAAGATGCCGATTATGTGCCTCAGAACGAGTAAAAATGGTGACCATACCAATACATTAACAATATCTTTCTAGATAATTATTGTTTAAAATATCGCTTAAACGTGAAAAAATAACGCCTTTTTATGACGTATGATGAAAAATGTTTGTATACGTTTCAAATAGTTTCATTGAGGTTTACATTTAGAAAATAAGCATAAGTATGAACTATCACTTGTTTGACGGGCCATTTTTACACCAGGATGCTTCATAAAAAGCGCCGACTGAAATACCACAGCTTGTAGATTGTTGGCTGATACTCTTCAGGAAGATTGTAAGTTAGGATTTCGCAATACACCTCGAGAGGTTGGTTCTACATATTGCACCCCACCACCACCACCACCACCACTCATCATCGTCGTCGTTGAAATAATCATCACCACCTTTTTCATCATCGCTTTCTTCACCGGTTAGAAATCAAGTGCTCTGAAGATATCATCAGATCTGCCTATTAGCTGACGATTAGGTGTAGGTCCCTGTATCTCCTAATTAGATTACGTTTATCATCACCAAAAGATATATCTGAATTATTGATTTTATAATTATCCCAAAACAGAGTAATTGTCTGTGCTCGTTTTGCTGCGCTCTTATCAGTAGATAAACATGACACTTGTCTTACAAATCTCAATTGGTAAGATATTAGAGTTGCAAACATCATCACTTTGGGCGCAAAGTTACAAACCGGAATGTTAAAAATAGAAACAAAAAGACCCTGTAGGTAAATACTATTTCTCTTGTTCTGGGTGGATGTGGCGTTAAAATAATAATAATTTTTCAAATAAAACACAATAAGTACAAATTAACGGTTTATAACATGCCTGTACTAGATCATTTAAGAGATTTTACGTATCTAAGGTACTAGGAGGCAGTTTAATTTTCAAAGGAGCATATTCCTTGTTTTGTTCCATATTCATCGTACAAATGGAGCACTATACATTATTTTTATTGTCCTTTTTATTAACACACAAAAAAAGGAAAAACATAAAGGCTGCTCTTCAGACACCATTGTTCTATTGAAGGACCAGTGACCCAATGTGATGAGAACTAACAAAACAGTCTAGCTACCAAAGCTACCAGTAGCCATTAATTCAAATGACTGGAATTTGTAGCTCGACGTTTCGAGCTGAAGTGTCAATGCTATACCTATCTTATTTAGGGCATAATACATCGCAAGTGGAACTGCATCTGTACTCTCACATGTGAAACACTATTTTGTGGGATGCTTTTTCTTTAGTTTTTTTTCTTGATTACAAGTTATATTTCATTCTTAATAATATGTGATATATTAATTATACAATTTTTTGGGACAGATATACATAACGTTTCTTTTTAAATCTCGCTAAACAGTTTGTACTTTTATTTACAACAGTTTGAATTCCCTTAGCCTCTGATAAAATATTTTCTTCCATCTTGCACCCTCCAATTGGAATAGTGCAATCATATTTGCAAAAGTTGAAAGAAGAGTTTTGGAAAGATAAAGTGCATTCTTTCTCCAATTTTCATACAAGAATCCAAAGTACGAAAGAATTGATTTTTTACACTGCTACGTTTCTCAACTTGACTTCCTTTTAAGTTTCTCGAGTCCAAATGAACGTGGGTGACATCTCATAAACATTACTCTCTTTCTTAAAAGATTTATGGTAACATCTTTAGTGTATATCGCAAGCAAATTAATTAAAAGGTTCAACACAATTACTTAGATTCATTTATTTTAATTTTATTCTTATAAAACATTAGTTTTTCTGGTACAAAATCCTTGTGAGTAAAATATTTAAAAGCAAAAGATTGATGGGGTAATTTCCTCAAGCTTCACTCCACTGTGAGTGCCCAGCAGAGACCCACCCACTTCAGCTTCTGTATTAGTTAATTACAATAAAGAAAACATGTCATTACATGAAAACAATTTGTGCATGTGTGTGTGAGTGTGGTTGGGTGGGCGGATCTACCCATCAAACACGCGCTTTTGGAACGAAACAAGACAACCACTGCTCTTGCAACGTGAGGAATGTTTGGGGCGGGGAGGGGGCGATATGGGGTTAATGGATTTCTGCAGAGTTTCGCCCCACGCTCGCTCTCTCTGCGGATCGGCAACTCACGGCCCAGCGCACGCTTGTTCGCGGCGCGTGGTGGCAGCGGGGCGTGCGGTTGGGCGAGTGTTATTTATATTTCATAATGAAACCTGTGAGCTACTAATTAAAAATAAATTATCTGTGAAATTGCGTTGTTTGTCGCACGCGCGGCGCGAGTGCGGTCCTTTGTGCTTGCAATAAATACGTTTAAGTCCGCGTGCCCCGCCCCGCCCCGCCGCGCCGTGCCGTGTGCGCGGCCCGAAGCCCGCGGGCGCCGTGGATGAGTGGGGCGCGTGAAAGAGGTCGGGCCGGGTCAGGTGGGTGTGTGGGATAGTAAGCTGACGGACGGGACGCAGGGTAAGGGCACGCCAGGAGGACTGTGGAGGGCGGGAGGGAGAGAGATGGAAAAAAACTGGGAGGCAGAGTGGAAGGTGTGATGACGAAGAGATACACAGGGTGAAATGATTCAGGATTGGGTGGGGACAGTGGGAAGGGACGGGACGGAGAGGGACAGGAAGGAGTGGAACTGGACTAAGTGGAAAGGAACAGGACGGGGAGAGAAGGAAAGCGCGAAAGGACAGGTCACGGAAGGAAAGCGGTGAGAAGGAAGGGGGTGGGAAGAGACATGATGGGGCGGGAAGAAAGCACGAATTTGGGCGAGACTGGACGGGGTGCGAAGAGAGAGAAGGGAGGGGAAGAGGAGAAGGCGGGGTGGTAAGAGATGCGATGGGACAGGGTGGGTAGAGACGGAACGGAGCGGAAAAAAGGCGGGAAACGGCGGGACGGGGTGAGAAGAGACTGGACCGTTTCGAAGGTACGGGAGGGGCTAAATAGCACGAGATGGGGGGAAAGAGACAACATAGGGTGGGAAGGTGATGGGGCAGGAAAGGGCACAAGGGGACGCATTGGGATGCGGTGGGACGCAGAGGGACGCGGTCGGACGCGGCGGGACGTGGCGGGACATAAGGGGACGAGGCGGGACGCGGCGGGACGAAGCGGAGTGGAGCAAAGGGAAGTGGGGCAGGCTGGAAATACGAGAGCACCGATGTGCCAGTTATGGATGTGAACCGCTACGGTATTCCTCGCGGTGATGAAGGCTGGGACACGAAACGAAGATTTTTATGCAAGAGCAAAAGTGGAATAATTAGTTTTGTTCTATATATCAAAGTGGTAAGTGAGGTACAATGAATTAACTTTTCTATGAATTTTGAATTACGATGTAATGTTCTTTCTGAAATTATGAATAAAATATATACGTTATAATTCAAGAATATGCTCTAATTTTATATCAGATTATAAATAATATTATTACGTCCTAATTGTCTGTGGTTTATGTGAATTTACCCTTGGCGCATACACTCAAAGGGTATGTGCGCATATACATTTTTTATCAAAATTTCACTAAAGGTGTACGAGCTCATGTACTTTTTATCAAAAATTCACTGAAGGTGTATGCACTTTTTATAATAATTCTATTGTAATGCCAATATGATAATGCGATAGTTACTATTATCTTAACTCAATAGTAGGTAATACGAGAGGTAATAGGCGGTAATAGCAATATTAAACATTTAAAACGACTAAAATTAAAGATATCAATGAATGCATGAGTATTATTCAATGATTAATTAAATGATTTTAAATTATTATAGTTATCCAAGTAAAAGTATTGGTCATAATAGTGAAATAAAAGTGCGCACTATGTATCCCCATTAGGCGTTCTCTAAGCAATGAATAATACATAAGCACTCAAAAATACAACAGTTCATTTGGAAGTCATACTAAACTTATCTAGACTGAAACAGAAAGGATCGGGGTGTGACGAGGTGGTAGTCGTGTCGAATTGAGGGATAGGATCCACCGCCGTGAAGGCATTATGAAGCTCTTCGCCTGGGGAGCGCGGCCGAGCGCGGGGTCGGGTCGGCGCGATGGGATCGAGCGAGTGTTGCGTCTATCGAGCGAATCTTCGGACTCCGCGCGTGAAACCGTGACGTCACTCTCTCTTGTGTCCGCCGCGGCCACGAGCCGCCGAGGGAGGCGACGAGGGAGTCGGAAGGGGAAGAGGAGGGGCAGAGGCAGGGGAAGGAGTACGACCTGGGAGCGTTCGATATCGGCACACACATGCGGAACGAAAAGGAGAGTGGAGATATACGGAGGTGAATGCTTGCGCCTGTGTGCATGAAGGTACACGTGTGTGTATGTTGGACTGTGAACTATTTTGCGTGTATGTGAGATTGTGCGTGTGTGTGTATGCGTGCGTGCGTGCGTGTGCGTGAGCGTGTGTGTGTGTGTGAGTGTGTGTGTGTGTGAGAGAGAGAAGGAAAGAGAGAGAGAAGGAAAGAGAGAGAGACGGAAAGAGAGAGAGACAGACGGAGAGACAGACGGAGAGACAGACGGAGAGACAGACGGAGAGACAGACGGAGAGACAGACGGATAGACAGACGGATAGACAGACGGATAGACAGGCGGAGAGACAGACGGAGAGGAAGAGAGTGTCTGTGGGCGAGTTTGCATGTGTGTATGACTTGGTCGTGCGAGCGCTTGAGGTAGATCGACCCCAACGCATCGCACTTATACCTCGAGGATGGTTTACAGGAGTGGTCTTTCGGGGGCACACCTGCAAAACACGCGTAGGCGGATCGGAAGTGGCCGGGTCAGGCGAGGCACATGTACGGGAAGGAGCTTGTAGTGTGAGGGGAGAAACGGAGAACGGTAGTCTGAGGAACAAAAGCGATGCGATTGATGAAAACAGGAGCGCTTGGGAAACGAGATGTGAAGAGAAAAAATAACGGGAAGGATTGCTTGGACGAAGGTTTTTCGAAGAGAAGGGCGCGAGTTTGTTTTGACAAACAGGCAGGGGAAACGCATAAAAAGAACAAGAGTGGAATGCATTGTGTGTGTAATAGATGATGATACGAAGTTTTATGGCAATTTTGTAAAGTTACAGAATCAAAAGATCGCGAATATGATGCGTCCAATATATTGCACAATGCACATGTATTTTCAAGTTGGGCTTTGCAATGGACGAAATCAGAAAAAAATCATCAAGCCAAATCAAAATATTCAACTTATTTTCATCAAAACCCATAATTCGGCTTATATTGACTCATTTCCATAATTTTCCATTAAGAATTAACTATTAATTCATAAATTAATTCTACTGACGTACTATTTCTCCTCAATTAAATATTTGTTCTTTTTGTGTGTTATCCATGCGCTTTATCTATATGTAAAAATCACCTCGCGAGCTGGGCAGCAACCGCATGGCAGGCGAAGATACATAATACTCAGAGCTGTTCATGGGTGGTTGAGGAAGCGGGGTTCGGAGGGATGAACGAGGCTGACGTATGTGTGTGTGGGGGGTGGCTGTGTTGGGTGGAGCGGGGCGAAGGGGTGGGCGCCAGGCGTCGCGCCGTGTTACCCGCAATTATCTTGCGTGTTTGCGTACTTTGATGAAAAACACGCTTCGTGCGATCCGACGCCCCACCGCCTAGGCACGCTCCACCCTCTCCCTTCCACCTGCCCCTTCTCATCTCTAAGCTCTCTCTCCTCTTTTCCATCCCCACCCAAGCCCACTCTGCGCCACCCCACTCTCAACCTCGCAACACAATCCTGATGGTTTGTGTGCGTGTGTATGAGTGGAAACTGATAGGAGGTGAGAGGGTCCTCTGACTTGGCTCGCCCAAAAGGTCTCCGTGAAGCACAAACTCACGCGCATTGTACACATTTTCAGTTAGTCAACTGTTCATGTTTGAAGCAAGATAGAAATTCCAATTCCAATTAGAATTTAGTTTTTATTTCTTCTCGCCTCACATCAGTGTCATTGATGATTTTGCTCAGCACTATGAGAATTCAACAAAATATAATTGGTTTGGATGGCTGTTGCTTACTTGAGTGTACCGTCTTAGTGTACCTAGTGTATACTAGGTACACACGATGTTCGATGCAAATGTTGCTATGGGCTTGAATATTCTTCCCTTCTCTTTCGTTTATGTTACGAGCCATTTATCATACTGACCTCGCATTCAAAAGTGTGCAAGTGTTGTAGAATAGTGTGTAATTTGGGATATAGCCCTTTGGATGTGTAAGGTTTCTTCAGTAAAAGCCCCTGATAAGTACGTATATATGTAAGTATGTCGGAGCGAAAGTAAATTTTGATGAATATTTGGAAATTGTATGATTCTTTCGATTGTCAACTTTACTTCGTTTATTCTTTTCATCAGGTTTTGAAACTTCTTGAAGTTAACCCAAGGGAAAAATAATATTATCACGTATTCATTCCCTTAAAATTATAATCTCATTCAGTAAGCAATTGTAGTTACTTTTCTCATTACAAAGGTAATTTATAAATGCCGAAACTGTAGCAACTGTAACACGACAACGACATCAATTTAAATCCCATGAACGTAATGTGTTGTTCCTACAAAGAAAACCAGTACCTAATATGTAAATAGTTATATGACAAAAAATTAAGATGGAATGAGAAAACAGCGGATTTTTAATAGCAGAAAATGTTTGAATACTATTTATAAATAGAATCAAGAACAAAAATGCTGATTTACGTGTTTAACCGATTTACTGAGATTTATTAAAAGTATTTTCTGAGAAAATAATTCTTGATGGTACGTGCGATGCAATTGTTACTGGAGACCCTTCGTATGTTCTTCACAAAGGACGTGTTCTTGTACGGCAAGCAAATACGCGAACACAAAACGAAAGAGAACGTGGTTCCTGAACGGTCAATATCTCCACACTGGCTCCCTTCTAGACACCCGCGGCTCCGAGTGGACACAGGGAATTGCGGTGTCTGTGTGCAGGGGGAGATGTAGTGGATCAGCGGGGGATCGCCTGAGTCGTCCTGTGGAGTGGGTCCGAGCCGTTCGTGAAGTGCAGGGGTTGGCGAGGGGGGGTAAATACATGATGTGGTGTGTCTGTGTTGGGCTCGAGACGTTGTATAATGGGTGTGAGGGGAGTGCGGTCATTCGAGGAGAGGAAATCCTACCACGGTGGTATAGTGTGTTGTGTAGGTTTAATCGCATGTGAAGCATTGGCGTTGGTGGGTTGTGAAGAATGTAGAGTAGCGGGAATGGGGAAGTGTCCAGGTTGATGTGAGTGTCCAGGTTGATGTGAGTGTCCAGGTTGATGTGAGTGTCCAGGTTGATGTGAGTGTCAGGATGGTGTCAGTGGCCAGGCTGGTGGGAGCGGTCATGTTGGTGGGAGCGGTCATGTTGGTGGGAGCGGTCATGTTGGTGGGAGCGGTCAGGTTGGTGGGAGCGGTCATGTTGGTGAGAGCGGTCAGGTTGGTGGGAGTGGTCAAGGCACCGGCGGAGGTCTGGATGATGGGAGACAACAGTGGTTTAGGGTGCCGGGGGTGATAACAATAGAGATAGTAGCGAAGTGGCGTTAGAACTGGGTAAGTTTTGTGGGAGTGGTCGGAGGGGTCGGTGTGGTGAGAGTGGTATGTTACACAGCTCCCAGTGCAAACCCTAAACTTGTTAGTATCAACGATGATCTACGTTGGATGTTACGGCGGTGGGAATGGGGAGGAAGGAAGCTGATATTGCCCTCTATCCACTTTCGTAACCTTTCCGTGGTAAATGTAATGCGTGAATGTTGGCATGACGTATACTTTTTTTCTTTTCTTACTATATTTTCATTTTCATTATCATCAACTTCAGTTTCAAAAGACGGTCGGAAGGTGTGGAAATCACTTCTATCTTGGAACAGAACTTTAATGTTGTTTTCAGTTTTTTATTAAAAGTATATTTAGTCACACTTTCTGTCTCTGATAAGGCCATTGTAGTTGTCGGCTTTATGAATTATAATGGGTAATATTTTAGGGGTCGGTTGGTTGATTTATAGCAGTTGGAGTTAGCAATGTGTGATTGTTCTTACGAAGTTAGTCATTATCGATTACCAGTTGGCACATTATAAAGTTGGATTTCTCTATCACTGTTGTCCTTGGTTTTCTGGGATCATCAGCATTTTGAGGTGAATTGGCACTAGAACTTACATTACTAGTTGACTTTTCGTTCGGTGGTTGGCCGTTGAAAGTGGCTGGAGGTGCTGGTTGGTTGGCAAGATGTTTGGTTGAAGTTGAAGATTGAGGGACGTTGAAGGGACATTGCTGCATTCGAAGATTCTTGCAATTGATAATGTTGCAGTAAGAAATGTTGCGGAAAAGACATTACTACATTTGATGATTGTTGCGGTTGTTGATGTTGCAGATAAGTTGTTGGTATTGTAATTGGAAATATTCTTGAGATGAGTAACGATTGTCATTGTTATTTTTATCGCAACTTAATGAGTTAAGTGGACGAGAGATTATGGCACTAGTTGTCGAGTTTTCACCTGCCAAGTCATACTCCTGCACTGTGGAGAACAGTCGCTGTTTTGGAGCTTAACACCGTATTCACTAAGAATAAATTAATAGTAATTTATCATAAAGCAGTAAATGTCTGCAGGAAAAGTTGCATTGCGACAGTTTGGGCCGTGAGTTGCATCTGGTTTTCTACGAGATTTAGATTCAAAGTCACTAAATACTAAAGAAAACACGGCACTGCAACAAGAATGAGGTCAGCGCTGCGATAGGAGGAGCGAAGAGGTCGCTCCCTCTGCTCAAAGCGAACTGATGGATAAGGTTGCAGTATGATACAGAAGACTGTCTTGGACGCTCTCGGCCATCCCCGCGAATATTCAGTCGTAATATTGACCCTGTCACGAGTTATTAACCTGAGCTTTGCCACTTACTGGAATCGAAGCGCTGTTGTTTGCTCATTACACTCTAATAGGTAAACACAGTGATAAAAGGTAATTAAAACACTCTGAATTACATGAATGAGCTATTGTGGTCTTCATTTTCTCTCTGAGCGGTCTGTCAGAACAAAACTTTTGGCTGTAATTCTCTACTACCATGTTGCTTCTCCTTGGCTACCCAATGTAATCGAACCAAATGCTTTTGACTAATACCTTTGGTAATTTGTCAAATGATATTTTTGTTAAAAGAGTTATTTGGTAACGTGGAACTTGCATTACGAAATATTACATTATGTCACAATCGCTTCTATCTGTTAACAAATAAAATTATTTGATATTTTTATCTTCAATAATATTTATTTAGAGTTAAGCTTATCATCTGAAAAATCTCTTTGATGGAATTAACTCGACGCTAAACAATTCCTCACACCCACATTGTAACGCCCCTGAATTGCATCGTATAAAAGTGGACTTTAGTTCCTATTTCTATAAATGAAAACTAAACGCTCGGTAGCAAAAATATCTTTTCGCTTTTTATTAACTGTTTCAAAATGAGAACCAATCATTAGATAAAATGTTGAGAGTAAAAAACACTTTGTGAGATTAATGCTGACGTTCTAAAAGCAGCAGACACGTATGTTAATGAGTAGGTGAGTTGTGAGATACGTTCGGTGTGAATTTATGGTTGAATAGCGAGTGAAATCAACGCCGCAGAATGTACCGGAAAAACTCTACATCAAGTTTTAAATTGCTATTAAAGTTCGAATGGGGTGTTTTTAAAATAATAATAATAATAATAATAATAATAATAATAATAATAATAATAATAATAATAATAATAAATATTCGTTGTTAATTTTCTCTTTGTACGAGTAATCATTGCATTAAGGTTTTTTAAAATCGTCTTTTTTGCTACAACCATTATTCAAAATGAGTAAATCAATTTTGTATTCACCTCTGTACAGTTTGTAAGATATTAGATTATTAGAACTATTTATCTGTTGGGATATGTTTAAACCTATTTAAGTAAACTGATCTAAAAAAAACTTCAAAATATGGTGTACTAAAATCTTTTGTTAGTATTGGCATTGAATTTCGTCGTTTATTCCCCCGAAACATAATTTTTCATAGATTTAAACTCTTATTAACAGCTATATAGATATTTTGGTTTAATTACCTTCTTACTTTTTGTGCTAAAATTTGCGCTAACAGTTTTTTCATTTTTGTCGCTAAAATGTGATTGGTTTTGATAGCAATTGAACCGTTGTATGAGAAAATTAATTTGCACATATCCGACAAATACTATCTAATTAATTTTATTACTTTGCGAATGACATCAGCAATGTAAAGTTCACTATTAAAATGAAAGAGACAAGTGACATAAATTCGACTTTCCTTTATGCAACAATGAAAACTTGTTTTTGTTTTCTGATGACCATATGTTCTAAATCACATGTTCAAATATTCCTTCCCTGAGAATCACACGCCCTTTTCCAGAGATCAACTCAATTCCCCCACGTGGGCACGGAGAGTCTACAAATGCAGAGCTGCGTGCTCGTGTGCAAGGAAGCGAGGTGTGTGAGGTGCGGGCGCCAAGCGGTGCGTAGTCTGTACGAGGAGTGCGTGCTGCGCAAGGGTGGGTATGATATCAGCCACGTGGAAAATGTCCTAATTTTCCGCCAGTCGCCGAGAAAATATTTATTTTGAGCGGTTCATCAAAATTGCACTGACCGATGTTGACTGTAGACGTGCCAGTGAGAGCTCTGCGACGATCTCTGCAATCGTGCAGTGTGTTCTGAAACGCGCTGCAGGTGTAAACTTCTAGTAACCATGCGTAAGTTGCTAGAGGGTTAAATTTACCTGGACCTTCTTTCTATTTATGATTGTTACCTTATGGGTGCTCATGCTTATGGGCATATGGGTGCTCATTGTCTCTTTTTGTTTCGTGTAAAAGCATCTAGCAAAGATTTTTTTTCAGATATTGGATTTTTGATGATTTCCGCGTTACCCATAGTCTTAAAAAGGGACATTCGGAATTTGCATTGAAGTTGACATGATTGTTAGTGCTTGGATAAATGAGTTAAGTCGCAGTAGTGAGTTTGTTGGAATAACATTTCGTGTCATCATTGTAAAGCAGAAAATATTTTTAAGATATTTAGTTTACTATATTATTTGTACATTTGAGATATAATCAATAGATTTTGTCGTGTGCCACTCCTTAAGCAACAAAACTCGACCTTCACAAAAATTAAACGATTTCCTTTACCGGAGCACCATCGAATTAAAAAAAATGAATTAGAATTTTATAACATTTTTTGTTGATCTGTGCCTGCGTGGATTACACATTCAAAGAAAATGTAAATTAATTCACATTTTCAAAAAATAAATTAATAAGTTGGATTTTCATTATCGCATTTTATATCCTGCTTTAAAAATGTGTAGAATAACCTATAAGTGTTTGGAATACGAGTACTTATAAATGATGAAAATTATTCCCTGTTAACTTTGGAATAGAACTTAACTAATTCTAGTGCTACTCTACCTTTTCATTATGTTAATATAATCGGAACCGAACGATTGATTCTAATATTGATTACCAATGGAGTGTAAAAATATTTTCAATGAAAGACAAAGGGCGGAAGTTTATTTTCATTTAATAATGTCTGCGCCATTTCCGGGAATGTTGAAAAGTTCATAAATAATAAAAGAGAATTTCATGTTTCCAAGGAGTTTTCCAGAAATTTACGGCACATAAAATAAATAAGTAAATAGTTCGAAACAATGATTTAAAATTGAATAACTCTTCGTTTATTTAACTCTACTCTTCCAAATTATAGTCCTTGAACATTAAGTAAAGTGCATTCCACGCGCTATCACAATAAATATCGAGCTAAATCTGTTTAATACCAATGCCAAAAAAACGCCCTTTGTAATAATTTATTACACCTGAATTTCATCGTGATACCCTTCTGACGCATTGTATTTACTCAGCGGAACAAATTTTATTGGGCGAATCCTCAGGGAGCGCGGTGGCGAAGCGATTAAAATTTCAGCGCCCCTCGCAATTAGAATGGTGGGGAAAGAGAAGCCGTAGGGGGAGGGGGAAAGAGAGAGAGGGGGAGAAGGGGTAACGTTTGCTGTCAAAGGGACTACCTCGCCCAGACCGGAAGAGGTGTGGGGATGGAAGAATCGCCGATAGAGATGTAGAGGAAGTGGGTTTGAGTGGTTGGTAGCGCTCAGGAAGACAATTGTGAAATATGTCTGTACTTGGAAAATAAAATAGGCCACCTGCTGAAGCTAAGAGATCATGAAAATAATATCTAGTAACGATTTTTCTTTCGCTAAGTAGTCTCGGCAGGATTTGGAACAAATACAAGAATGCGTGGCATTAAACAAGCGGATAAACTAGAAATGTAGCGTAAAGGAGAGTATTCCGGGTAGTTAAGTGAATGCATTAGCACTTACCTTGGGTGAGCGTACAAAAGGGTTGGGGGGGGGCGTGGTGCCTCCCATACTTGGGAAAGGTGCTCCGCAGCTCTACCCTATAAAATATTTTACATTCCTAAATAATATAAATACCTCCTTTTTTGGAGCTGAAAATTTAATAAATTGATAGCAAATGAACCGTGCGGAGAATGCGGTCATCAAACCACGTGGCAACACTGAAAATAGTTCAATAAAAAAATATAAAAATTAAAATTGTTGAAAGCAACATTAACTATTTTTAATTATCTTCATAAAGAATTGAACCTTACGGCGAAGAAAATACTTGGAGTTGATGAGTTTAATTATTGCGTTCAGGTTGGTGCACTTTCTCAATTTAAACAAAAACTCTCTAAATAGATGCAACAACTTGCTCCATTATACTAGCAAAACGCTTGACTTTGGAATAAAGACTTTACTCTGTATACTGATTCGACTCGTGTGTGTTGGATGACATTATCATGGATAATGAGCTTCACGACGGGTAGTAGGTTTAAATCCTACCTGGGAAATGGAAGTGTCACATTAAGGGAAACAAATTAATGTATTGAATTGAGCACATTAAACTGCGTTTAATTTAAGATTAGGGACATTCCTCTATCAAACATTCTATTAACAGGATTTTCAAAGTGAGGTTCTGAAAAGATGACCTTGAGTTAACGATAATCTTGCCTTTATTCCTTCTATTTATCCAGCATTCGTGGAAAGGCGCGAGGCGCGACACCCAAGCCGCCTCAGAGACCCTTCGGATAAGTCCAGGAAGGGCGTGCCGGCCTGGAAGGGCGACGCGGACGCGTGGGCGGGCGCGGGCGCGGAGGGCGTGGCCGGCGCGACGCGGCGGCGCGTTTCTTTGCATGCTGGGTAATCCGCTGATCAAAGCGGGCGCCACGCTGCCCGGCCACAAAGGGGCGGCGGAGGCAGTGCGCTCCTCGGGCGCAAATGGCTCGCCGCCCGCGTCGCCGTCGCAAGGGCGATGGGCTTTCACCGCGCAGTGGTGGCGGACCCGCATTCAGCGCGGGCGAAATCCGGGAGACAGGGTGGAGTCAGAAAAATTAAGAGTATGTTTGTGGAAGTACGTGTGAATGCGAGGTATGTGCGAGGTTGGGCGAGAATGAGATAGATCGGTTGAGAAAGAGTGAGAGAGAGAGAGAGAAAGAGAGGGACAGAGAGTGAAGGACAGAGAGAGAGAACGGAGAGAGGGAGGAAGGAGAGAGGGAGGAAGGAGAGAGGGAGGAAGGAGAGAGGGAGGAAGGAGAGAGGAAGGAAGGAGAGAGGAAGGAGAGAGGGAGGAAGGAGAGAGGGAGGAAGGAGAGAGGGAGGAAGGAGAGAGGAGGAGGACGAAGAGAGGAGGAGGACGAAGAGAGGAGGAGGACGAAGAGAGGAGGAGGAGGAAGAGAGGAGGAGGACGAAGAGAGGAGGAGGACGAAGAGAGGAGGAGGACGAAGAGAGGAGGAGGACGGAGAGAGGAGGAGGACGGAGAGAGGGAGGACGGGGACGTGGTGAGAGACGGGGACGTGGTGAGAGGACGGAGAGAATCGATGTGGCATTTCGTTTCATAGTTCTTCATTGTACTAACGTTTCCGGGTTGTTAATTGTACGGGTGCGCGCTTGTGATAACGTTTCAGATACAATTTAAGAAAATTGTTCTTCAAGTGTTTATTACAATAGAAACGCCCGTTGTTGATACAATGGAGCGATAGAATTTAGTGTGAGTCGCTGAGTTGTGAAAAACTATGAGATGCTAAGAACCAGTAATAGTGAAACTAGATTTTGAAAGTCATGGTACATGTATGGAGTGCATAGACTTATAATAAACATTTTGAAAGAATCTTCGTGATGTTGTAATGAACGTACTTCGAATGTGTAAGTGTTGACCTACAAAGTTGAAGCGTATGTCCACGTCGAAGATAATGAAGCGTAGGTGTCAGTCTGAAGCTCAAAAGAGGGAAGGTTTTTTCAACGACATGAGTGTATGATTTCAAACCAAGGGACTGTCTCAGAGTTAGCTCAATGATTCTAAAGAATCTGCACATTACACGTGATTGGGATGGGAATTTATCCCAAATTTGATTAGAATAGTACTTACAGATAACTGAGTTTGATAATGTTCAGCATCGAAAGGAGCGATAAATAATGATTTTTCCAAATACGTTCCGCTCGTTTGCCGGTTCCTAGCAAGTTTAATTATTCTTCTCTCAATAAATAATATCTTAGCTTTGGCATCAATGAATAACATGCATGTAGCAGAGTTTTAAAATAAAATGGAGGCAGAATGAAAGTAAAATCACTGTCCACCAAAACTAATTGTATGTTCTTTTCTAAAAAAAAACTAAAATAGAAACAATTTGTGCAAAGTATTTGGGCTCATGAGTATATCTTAAAAATTAACATACATTTTTTAAATACCTCAATAAATGAATCGTTCAAATAATGTTTGTTGCCCAGTTTATAGACTTATGTGTGATTAAAATCTACTTAACTACAAAATTAAATATTTCTCTCAAGCAAAAACATAAAAAATCCAGTATTTAGAAGAATTCATTGTGATTTATTGTCGTGCATTTCTCACGCCGTCCGCTGTTTGTGTTTTGACCAGTGTGCTCTTTTGTTCCAGGGGAATGCTCAACACTTCTAAGTTCGTTTCCGCCTGTGCCGCCTGCCACTAGCTGAAGCTTCTGTGAATAGGATTTCGCGTCGCCCTGACATCCAGGTAGGCAGACACCATTTTTCCTAGGACGTATATCTTGCAGAAAGTCGGTTTCCCATCGCGCTCCGATGGAACGTATATTCGACAGTAGGCTAGACGCAGACACACTTGCCGGTTACTGTGATCAGTGGTCAGCAGAACGCAAGGCCCTCCGCCACAACACATACATGAATGACAAGGGAGAAATAACCACGCTCACGACGGGGCTCGAACTCACGACCCCTCCGGCCGAAATGCTGAGTCGGTACAAGCTCTTAGCCACTTCGGCCATCGAGGTCGGTAGGAAGATACTTCCTTTTTCATATTTGTAATTTAGTAAGGTAGACTTAAAACATCATCAGCCTTTTTTACTGAATTTTTTCTTATCTAAAGAAACATATTTGTCAGATCACGATTAACGTGTTGGATAATCTCAAACGAAAACTTTCAGACTTAGACAAATTCAGTACGTGCACAATACTCTGCTTATTACCACATGACAAATACGTATGCTCTTGATGGTTAATTAATTTTCCTGTGGTAACATGCAAGGTATCAAAAATGCTCATATATTTGTTAATTTAAAAGACATAATTCTGTCAACAACTTTGTGTAACACAGTTGGTGTAACTACCGGTTGAAAACAAAGCCAACATTTCATACTGCCTTGTGGATTTCAACCGACTTTTGGTATGTGATACCACAGAAGAAATTAGCATACGATTGTTTGGTTAAAAGAAGAATTCAGGGAAAAAATAATGACACCATCTCTGCTATCCACGTGTATCAGATAAATCACAAAATTGTTCCTAACTCAGTAGCATATTTTTAAAGTGTCACTAGCACGACATACGTTCCACATATCAGCTCAGACTCAACACGCTAGGGTTCGTGATAGGATTTCTTTTCGCAGAACTGAAAACTGGATATTTGCCGCCTAATGTATGTATGTATGTATGTATGTATGTATATATATATATATATATATATATATATATATATATATATATATATATATATATTACAGAACGTTTATTAATGTTAACTATTTAACTTAGCGACTTCATCCCGTGAATAGTATTTATAATACAGGTATTCCAGCGGATCTTTCATGTACATTTTATCATTAAACATTGAACATCATTGAATCAAGACATCTCATCTCAATGAATCTCATCAACATGAAGATATTGAGGCACGAGAAAGTCTAACTTTTTCATGCTATAGGTAATTATATCATACGGAACTCTGTTGAAGAATATTGTGGGATCGGAAAAAGCATTCATTATCTTTTTGAATTTATTATCGTTAAGAAATAAATTCAACCTAGACTTTGGGTAATTGCCCTATACAGTAAATATTTGCGTCTTTCTTCAACCAATTTACAAGACAATTTCTCATAATCAAATGCACACAAAATGTGACAAACAGAAAACGATCACACTCCTGTATGTTTTACTCTATCCCGTGCATTTAAATAACTCTTGGAAACTTTGAATATTCTGCCGGTCTAACCGCAAAAATCCGAACATTGTCTTGTTCGGATTGTGGCTTGGCGAGGGTTTCGTGGAAATTCCCGATTCGTGATTTCGGTCACGCGGTTCGTGCGTGCGCGTTGCGCCGCTTTGCATTGTTTCCGTCGAAACAATTGCAACTAGCGGCGGCCCAGCCAGCAGCACGATTGGCGGTCGCGAAGGAAATGAGCCACCGGCGCAGTCCGGTCTGGTGGGTGCCCGTTGGCGTCGCATTGGTACTGGGTGGTCGGACGCCCACGAAATGCACTAATCATAATGTCTGATCTCATTACCTGCAGTAGGGATGTTAGGATGGGATGTGGCGCGGATTTTGTTTTGGCACTTCAGAACAACTTCATTCTGATACATAAATTACGATCTTGTTTTCAAAATTCTTAAATGAAAGTTACCAAACGTAATAATAATAATAATAATAATAATAATAATAATAATAATAATAATAATAATAATAATAAAAATATATCTTAATAAAGAGAGCATCACAAAATGGTTACTTCGTTTATCTTACCTTTTCAACTTCTTCTTATTTCTATGCAGTCATTTTTCAAATGTTAAATTTTCATATCTCTGTTTAAATATTTTTCTATAGGTGGAATGACAATCATTTAAAATGCTTTGAATATTTTTCAAATATTTTTTCACCTTTTTTGAGATAAAGTTTATAATTTTTACAGCAAATTTCTAATGTTCTTACGATTCCTTGAAATGTATTTATTAGGCCAATGCGTCATCAAAAATGTAACAGATATTCAAGCTCACATTCTACTACCAGATAGTCGTCGCCAGTTCGATAGGCAGAAACTATTTATTTACTTATTTGATTATATCTATTTCGTTTTTCATATTATTTTCATTTTTCTCCTGTGTAAAACTTTCAGTCCATTAAAGGCCAGTATCCTATCAGATCAATAAAACTTCACATCGTCATACGGCCCCATCTCCATACACTACTGCTCTCAATTTGTGCTTAATGTGATTTGCTAAAATGAGGTTCCTCCTGAAATGAAAACTCGTAAAAAAGTTCGCTGAAGTAGTTTAAAGCCCAGAATTGTTTAGAATGACCTGTCTAGACGTCTTGAAGAAGCAATTGGATAATCTAAGGAGAATTGTGATGTTAGGAATTTGAAATTCGAGTTATTCGAGATTTTTAATTTCAATATTCTTGTGCCAACAACATTAACATTACAAAACTATTTTCAATATGTATAATAACATGTAAATATATTATCAATAGAAATGTATACTGGTTACGACCTTACGAATAAAAATTGTCTAATTCTGGGTAAACTTAAGTAACATATCCTTGGAACATAATTGATTAATGCTAATGGTAAGACAATTGTAGCCAAAAATACAATATTATTAATATATTTTGTCTTCCAAATAAACTAAATGACAAATTATATAGTTTGAGTAAATTGTTATTTACAGTCTTATTAAAAAATTAAATTGAATTGCTGGATAATCCAGTTACGTAACTTGTCAATTACAATTTATCACACACATAAACATCATTACATTTAATTTATAAAGTGTTTATGCTATAAGTAATGATAGTATATTGATTTTATTTTATACGGTCAGAAATTTTGCTCCCTCTGTACCCAAATGATAACCCCGCCAATGCTGACCGATATAGAGAGCGTGATATTTGATACGAGAAACGTTTGATTTTTATCTCAAAAATAACCCGCTCTTTTCTCGCTTGCGGGGTTCCGACACGAAAAAATGGGAATAAAGCAATTTTCACGCGTGTACGCCACTCGCGTGGGGCAGCGGGAGCCCAGGCGACGGGAAAGCGGCAACGAAAGCGGAGAAGAGGAGGCAAAATAGGGGATATTTGCAATAATGGCAACCGGGGAATGAAGAGGAGAGAGAGGGAGAAGAAGGCAGAGAAAGAAATAGCTCTGTTTTTTATTTCAGTGTTGTTTGCAAATCACTAGTGGCATACAAAAATGTACCGCGTGGGTCACAAAAATTCACAAAGTACATATTCAAATCACGCTGCAACAAAACTCATTAAACCGTGGTTAATGGCTCCTGTTATTTCATAGAAGATTTGTTCAGTTTAGTGCACCGTGTTTTGTTGTATTGTTTGGGAGCAATCTCTTGGTTACACAAATGCATTATTTGGACATTTTAACATCCAGTGTGTTGCATACACGTAGATATATACTATATTTAGTTTTGTTTATGTGGTGTTATTGTACGGTTGTTGCATGCGTAAAGGTTTTAGAACTTGCAAAATTGAATAGACGTGCCTGTTAGTTCTCTGAGAGTGAGGTGGATTTTACAATGATTAATTTTGAAAGTTAACCACTTACTTTTGTTTTCTATTGAAATGATTGCTTAGTTTCCCGTGATAACTGTCCAGCTTTGTACTACAAGTTAGCAAAAACTCTCTGACAGGATTTTCTTTTTAAAATAGTAATTTGTTAGTATTCACGTAGTTGCAAAACTTCACTTGAAATTTTACATCAACCTTTTTCAATTAGAAAAGCAGGTCAGCATTATTGTGCGCATGATTTGAATAAAATTAAATACTAGTTAAATTGCTGCAGATGTTTTGCATCTGGAGCCTATTATTTAAATCAGTTTACAAATTCTCTAACTAACAATTGTAACTCCTATCCTTGTTGTAAAAAGAAATCCAAATCGCAAAACAACTGGCTCAATTGTTGCTAAGTCGAGGTATCGGTGTAGTCGTTACCTTTTCAACGGTATTTTATTTGCCTCGTCCTCAGAAGGCCAGTAAAAAGTGCAATAGTGGGTGAAATGCGTTATGTTGGTGAAATGGCGGTAGGTTTCGTTGAGTGCTGAGCGGTGTTGGCTGTCGAGGCGGCGTGAGGCGATTCTTCTGCCTGGCGGGGCGGAAGTTGTCTGCCTTGCCGCGCTTTTCCCTTTGCAACTCCCGTCGCACCGATTCGCAGCCGGGGATTACCTGCGTGAAGGCGCTGTTTCTTTCCGGAAAAGAATTAAATACAAAAACTAGAGCGCTACACCTTCTCAAATAATTGAAAGGGAATTCTTTTTCCAAAGAACACCTTATGCTAAACAATAAATAACAAAAATTTAAAACAAAAATTATAAATAATATTTCCTGACAATTCAGTTCACAAAAGTGTAGTAAAATTTATTTCTGCGTATCAAATTTATAATGTTTAATGACTGCTGTAACATGTATACCCATTGTTTTAGATGTCAAAAAAGGGCAGCCTAAAAATGTTTTAAATGAGTTACATTATTATGATATGTAAAATGTAATGCGCCTGAAATATCACAGATTCTATAAAAAATAAAGATAAAAAGAAAAACATTAGGAGGGCTACGAATCACTCTACCATGTTTTTTCAGCATTCTTCAAGAGTGGTTTTGTTAACATTTCAAATTTATTGCAGTGTTACTCGAGAGTATTTTATCTGTTGTTGTTAATCGATGTGCCTGCAACTTTTCCGGAAACTGTTTTGCGTGGTTTCGTATATTTTGCTGCTACAGGCTGGTAGTTATTTGATACTTACCTTTACAGCTTGATAACTAGGCATGTGATTAACGCTCCATAAGTGTTCTTTTGGAATGGCGTTACACAAGTTCGAGAATTGGTATAATTTTCTATTATTAAGATTAATTTGATTGGAAACACTAGTCACGAAAAGGGTAGCAGTATTTAACACAGTTGCATTGTACTGACCATCGCTGCTCGATTAGTGCATTTAGATGAAATTGGTTAAAACCCCTTCCCCCCCTCCCCCAGTGCATGGCACCGGGCGGGTGTTCTGGCTAGCGACGCCGTCCGCGACCTCGGAGGCGCCGGCCGCCGTCTCCGCCGCAGGCGCGCTGTCTCGCCGCGCCGCC